>OX375875.1:79343397-79824397 GCA_947359465.1 Metellina segmentata | reverse complement strand
TTAGGTAATCCATCGCACACACACCAATACGGAAGAAAGAATACTTTATCCAAAAGATTCTCACGCATCCGCATAAAACTCTGGATGGCTCCAGCTCGTACCATCAGGTGAAACCATACCAGTCGCGTTTGACCTACATGGTGCAACACGACTTATTGCCATTCGATATTCAATCTCGGATCGAATTCCAAGGCATTTTGCAAGAAACCCGACTGAATGGGTAACGGATTCGTAAAAAGTGTACTTGTATCTACATACAATTCTGGCTTTTCCTCGTCATATTTTTTTATATTGACATGTGGATTTTGAATACAGTTTTCATAATCGAAATTCAGTTTCATAGTCCATTTTATTTCATTTTGCTTCAAATACTTCTGTTTTCGTTTCGTATCTTGCAATTGCTGCTTCACACGATCGCGTTTCATTTCCAAACAATCATACCGGTGTTGGTAATGATCTTGGCCGTCGCCCCGCACCCAGAAAAAACTCGAGGCACCAAGGACACTTGCCGTTACATTTTAGAGCGTGCTTCTCACCAAAATGTAGAATCATTCCTCTCGGTAAAATCTTTTCGTTACATTTCACACACGGAACTGCATATTTACAGTCTCGAATGAAATTTTCATACTTTTTTGCTGTCATGGTTATAGGGTCCTGACGAAAACGTTTACTTTAGTGCACCTGAGGGTCGGGTCAAACTTGCGATGTGCACAGTTGATTACCAAAAATCAATTTTTGGAGGATGTTCCCCATGACATGTAAATACATGATTTTGTGAAAAGGTTATCAAATGTTTAGGTTTTACTGGCAATTTTTTTTTTTCCTGTACTATAATAATCCGTTAGAAAAATTTTTAAAAATTTTTGGAGAGCCTTAAAAATTACTCTTAGCATTATCAAACACTTATCTCACGAGATCTAAAAAAAAATAATATCAAATTACTCAGCACACTTTGATCTAAATATCAGGTACAAACTCTATTGCAGGTACAAACTCGGAGACAACCTACCGTCAAAATCCTACATTTAATATGCGTACCCTTCTTTGTGGTCGATCAAAACATACTCATCCAAACCTGGAATCGTATCCTGAAAGACAATTCTCAAAGACAGCCCAAAAAAGGGACAAATCAATAAGAATGCCCATCGGGATTAAATCCCTTTCTATTTGGATGAGTTGGTTTAATTTAGAATTATTTTTAGTTTAGTTTTTTTTAAAATTTAGATGAGTTTGATGAGTTGATTTTTAAGTTTTTAAATACACCTTATACTCTAATAACCTTATACTCTAAACCTTAAACACTAAACCTTATACTCTAAACCTTATACTCTAAACCTTAAACACTAAACCTTATACTCTAAACCTTATATATACTCTACACCTTAAACACTAAACCTTATACTCTAAACCTTAAACTCTAAACCTTATACTCTAAACCTTATACTCTACACCTTAAACACTAAACCTTATTCTCTACACCTTATACTCTAAGCCTTATACACTAAACCTTATACTCTAAACCTTAAACACTAAACCTTATTCTCTAAACCTTAAACACTAATATCCTTAAACAATAATACACTTAAACACCTTCTACACACACGCACACTACATTTTATACATCACACCTATTATAAAAAAAATGAAACTCTTAAAAAATAAAACTAATACTTACCTCGTTCGGCTTGTGAATGAACAAAAAAAATTCAATTCACCACCACTGGATCTGCTCGTGAATGAACAATAATTCAATTCACCAGGAGAACCTATTAAAAAAAATTATACTTACCTCGTTCGGCTTGTGAATGAACAAAAATTCAATTCACCACCACTGGATCATCTTCATCTTCACCACCACTGGATCTGTTCGTGAATGAACAATAATTCAATTCACCAGGATAACCTGTAAAAAAACATTATACTTACCTCGTTCGGCTTGTGAATGAACAAAAATTCAATTCACACTCTGGTTTGTGAATGAATGAACAAAAAATTCAATTCACCACCACTGGATCATCATCTTCATCTTCACCACCACTGGATCTGTTCGTGAATGAACAATAATTCAATTCACCAGGATAACCTGTAAAAAAACATTATACTTACCTCGTTCGGTTTGTGAATGAACAAAAATTCAATTCACACTCTGGTTTGTGAATGAACAAAAAAATTCAATTCACCACCACTGGATCATCATCTTCTTCTTCACCACCACTGGATCTGTTCGTGAATGAACAATAATTCAATTCACCAGGATAACCTGTAAAAAAACATTATACTTACCTCGTTCGGCTTGTGAATGAACAAAAATTCAATTCACACTCTGGTTTGTGAATGAACAAAAAAATTCAATTCACCACCACTGGATCATCCTCTTCTTCTTGCGGCCGTGTGAAGGAACAAAAAAAGAATTCACTTCACCACCGAGCCGTGTGAATGAACAAAAAAAATTCAATTCACTCGCCACCTGTAGGGGAAAAAAACCTACCCCCAGGTTTTTGAAGCCTGGTTGTAGGCATCCAACACGAGAGATATTTTCTCGATGATGGGCATCCGTTTCAGGAGAAACAGGCATCCTTCCCGGGTGCACCAAGAGGCTTCCCCAGATACAGGCAACTCCACGTTTTACCGTGCAGGCCTCCAATGTCATGATCCCTCGAGAAACAGAAATCCGTCATCAGGACCAAAGTCTTGGGTACAAAGGTATCCATCCGTCCTTTATAAAAAGAACGAGCATCTGAACGACATACGTCGTATCAGGCATCCGTAATCGAAAAAAAACACAAGGTTTTTTTTCGAAACGAGCAAGCGCAACGAGAAAAAAATTCTCGAAACGCGCATCTGTTTCAATAAAGAAACAGGCATCCATACTCCCCAAAAAGGGGGTACAGGATCCTCAACCCATGCTGTGCATCCATGTATAGCCATACACGGGGTCAAACAGCATGGGTTATCGATTGCGTCTTCTTGCTTCGGGACTCGGGGAGGGACATGACAACAAAAGCGAAAAAAAAATAAAAAGCGTGTCTTTATGCAGAGGTCTGGCCGGCTCAGTCCTTTGCATAAATCCCCACACACTCCACAAAGACCCAGTACGATTCCCTTACTAGCCCTGCAGGAGGGACATGTTTTTCGGGGAAATTGACTGGAATTGCGAAGGTGCAGGATGACACCACATGCGCCAAAAAAAAAGCATACACACACACAGAGCAACTGTTTCTGCTCTTTTCCCCAATTCCACCGAACCGGGGGAAAAGAGAGCAGGAACAGGACAACAAGCAGCGAGAAGCAGCAAAAGCAACAAGAGTTTACTTACCAATGAGTCCGATCACCACCACTGGATCTGTTCGTGAATGAACAATAATTCAATTCACCAGGATAACCTGTAAAAAAACATTATACTTACCTCGTTCGGCTTGTGAATGAACAAAAATTCAATTCACACTCTGGTTTGTGAATGAACAAAAAAATTCAATTCACCACCACTGGATCATCCTCTTCTTCTTGCGGCCGTGTGAAGGAACAAAAAAAGAATTCACTTCACCACCGAGCCGTGTGAATGAACAAAAAAAATTCAATTCACTCGCCACCTGTAGGGGAAAAAAACCTACCCCCAGGTTTTTGAAGCCTGGTTGTAGGCATCCAACACGAGAGATATTTTCTCGATGATGGGCATCCGTTTCAGGAGAAACAGGCATCCTTCCCGGGTGCACCAAGAGGCTTCCCCAGATACAGGCAACTCCACGTTTTACCGTGCAGGCCTCCAATGTCATGATCCCTCGAGAAACAGAAATCCGTCATCAGGACCAAAGTCTTGGGTACAAAGGTATCCATCCGTCCTTTATAAAAAGAACGAGCATCTGAACGACATACGTCGTATCAGGCATCCGTAATCGAAAAAAAACACAAGGTTTTTTTTCGAAACGAGCAAGCGCAACGAGAAAAAAATTCTCGAAACGCGCATCTGTTTCAATAAAGAAACAGGCATCCATACTCCCCAAAAAGGGGGTACAGGATCCTCAACCCATGCTGTGCATCCATGTATAGCCATACACGGGGTCAAACAGCATGGGTTATCGATTGCGTCTTCTTGCTTCGGGACTCGGGGAGGGACATGACAACAAAAGCGAAAAAAAAATAAAAAGCGTGTCTTTATGCAGAGGTCTGGCCGGCTCAGTCCTTTGCATAAATCCCCACACACTCCACAAAGACCCAGTACGATTCCCTTACTAGCCCTGCAGGAGGGACATGTTTTTCGGGGAAATTGACTGGAATTGCGAAGGTGCAGGATGACACCACATGCGCCAAAAAAAAAGCATACACACACACAGAGCAACTGTTTCTGCTCTTTTCCCCAATTCCACCGAACCGGGGGAAAAGAGAGCAGGAACAGGACAACAAGCAGCGAGAAGCAGCAAAAGCAACAAGAGTTTACTTACCAATGAGTCCGATAGAATGGCGGATCGCATCGCTTCTTATACCCACCGCTGCAAAGTTTGAGCCAATAGGATCGCAGGAAAAAGCAGGTCGAAGCGTTGTGACCATATAAGGCAATATCCTTGAAAAAAGTTATTTTTTAGCACGCGGTCGAAGCGTTGTGACCATATAAGGCAATATCCTTCAAAAAGTTGTTTTTGGAACGCGGGGAAGTTTTTTTTTTTTTTTTTTTTTTTTTTTTTTTTTTTTTTTTTTTTTTTTTTTTTTTTTTCCTCATTATATATACTTGAGATTTTAATACCCTCAGAGGTTATTTTTTTAATTCTGCCATTTTAACTTTGTTAAAAACAATTTTTTAATATCCACCCTTGGCCGGGTTCGATCCTACCATCTACCGCTCCACTGTTGGCGAAAAAAACCAGGTGCCTACGCCATTGAGCCACCGTTCAGTTGTAATGAATGCCGTTTGAAATGTATATATAGTTAACAACTATGACTTTTTTCGTCCGAAATAGGCTACAAGACTACGCGCAAATGATAAAATAGACTCTAATTGATTGGAAATGTAACGTTTGACAATGTTTTTTGATGTTGAAATGAACGAATCGTGTTGTTTAAAAGATGATGATTGGAAAACGCCATTCTTGATTTCGCGCGTTCACTTACGGAAAAACATACGAAATGGGCTTTAAAACCACGCGCAAACGTTAAAATATACTCAAATTAATTGAAATTGAAACGTTTGGTAATGTTTTTTGATGTTCAAATTGTGTGGATGATGGTTTGCAAAAAAAAAACACCAATCTTGATTTCCACTTGAGGAAAACATACGCTTTAAAACCACGCGCAAACAGTTAATTTGGCCCTTGTTTAGCGAAAATATACTCAAATTAATTGAAAACGAAACGTTTGGTAATGTTGTTTTGTATTTAAATAAACGTTTTCAGGATTTCGGGGTTCGAGTTTAATCCCACGATTTTCGCGTGTTGCTTTTTAACGACGCCCACACGCAAAACAATGAAAAAGGCTCTTGTTAATTGAAAAAATAAATTTTATAGATTGTGTTTTAAATAAACGTTTTTCGTCATTTCTTCGTTCATTTCTACTTTAACATTTCTGTTTGCAATATCGTGCTACGTGAAAGCTGATAAATCTTAAAAATTTTAAATTGTTTTAAAAATACGAAACCACTCCAAAATGAACACTACAATTACGCCTTGTTACTGCAATTAATTTCATATTTTTGTGCACATTTCCTGATTTTATATGAATTTTTTAAAATATCGTTGGGACTTGGGAAAAGTAGACCAAAATCTACCCATTTCGTGCTGCCATCTATCCATCGACTTTGAACTGACATTTATAGATTTTGCTTTAAAAATTCATTTCTTCACTTGAATGTATACTTAAAAAATCTAAATTCAATTGGGTGACTGAAAACATTTTTTTGTTGTTGCTGCCACGACAGATTTAACATGCACCATTCCAATCGTGAGAGAAATGGCGTGGTATTGAAAACGGTGACCCTTTTATATCCCATCCGTTTTAACCAATCAGGTGATTATTTTTTTCTAAATTTTTTTCTAAATTTTTTTTTTTTTTTTTTTTTTTTTTTTTTTTTTTTTTTTTTTTTTTTTTTTTTTTTTTTTTTTTTTTTCCTGCGGGGATATAAAAGGGGGTGCTGCTCCAGAACATTTTTGTTTTTTGACTGTCTCTCTCTCGCATAAAACTAGATTTGAGAGAACCTTGCATTCTTTAGGATTTTTGACTGTCTCTCTCTCTCGCATAAAACTAGATTTGAGAGAACGTTGCATTCTTAATGATATCGATATATTGGATCGCATAAAAAATTTTGTTACAAAGGTTTTCAGTTGATTTCTGAGAAAACGTTGCATTCGTTTTTGATTGGAGGATATCGAAAACATTTGATCGTATAAAAAAGTTTTGTTACAAATGTTTTCAGTTTATGATTTTGATTTCTGAGAGAACGTTGCATTCTTAATTCTTTACACAACCTTACAGCCCATTCCAGTCAGTTCATTCCAGTCAGTTCAAAGGTCAAAGGTCAAAGGTTATATATCTATATTATATATATAATATAGATATAGATATAATATAGATATAGATATGTCTTTGAAAAAGTATTACAATTTGATTCAAGACACTAAAACTGCAGTGTCGTGCATTCATTGCAGTGAAAAGATTGTCCCGAAAGCAATGATGCAGCATTTATTGCAAGTGCACGGTATCCAATATAACTTCAAGTGTCCTTGGTGCCTCGATTTTACTTGGATACGTGGTGACGGTCAGAATCCTCATCGACACCGGTACGATTGTTTGAAAGCCAAACGAGATGTGGAAAAGTGTGCGTTGGACGATCGCAAACGCAAAGAGCGGTATTTGGCTGAACATGAAACCAAAAAAATGAAATGGTCTGCACTCACCAACCCGCCTCAACAACTGTTTGAGTATTGGAATTGTGAAGAGTGTACGCATTGGATCGAGCATCCGCATTTCAACGATACCAAACTGTCTTGCCAGGAAGTTCCTGAATTGTATGACGAGTCGATTGCATCCAGTTTCGACACGGTCTTGTCCCAAGTACCCTTTCTGTCCAAAACCAACAACAATACATTGGAATTTTGTACCAGTTTGCATATGGATTGGCGCTGGGTCGCTTTGCACCACGCAGCCCATACGAAACTATTGTGGTATCACGTGATGGTGCGAGCGGGAGCTATGCAAAATTTGATGCGCATGGAGACTCTAAAGGATAAAATATTCTTTCTCCCGTACTGGTGCGTGTGCGATGGTTTGCCCAATACAGATCCCATGTATAAACTCCACAAACATATGATTTGCGTGCTGCGTTTCGAGGACAAGGACGCATTTAAAAGTTGTTGGTACAAGGTGAAAATGGCAGAGGGCATTCGCGTACAAAAAAATACGCCCTGTAAATTAATGAAACATATTAAATCCACTCAACATTTGATCAATGTCATGTGTTATGTGAGTGATTTTCGATCCCAATGTAACTGGACTGAAATTGCTTTGCAAAAAGCAAACGAGGAACGGGAAGGTCGTGAGGATGATTATTTAGGCATGAAAAAATTTAAAAGTGGTCGCCAGAAAAGGGGTAGTCATCACTTTTATTTGAATCGAACCATGCCCCAGCACTCAGCTCTCATGTTATCCCTCACTTACCGAAACGGTTTAAAGGAATATATGGACTTTAGACACAAGAATAGTGCCCCCTTGAATGAGATCCTGGTGGAGAATAAAAGTGGGGATGGATGGTATACCACCTATGAGAATATCGATTCCCTGCGCAGACATGTGATTCCCCTTCAACGCGACAAGCAGTTGGATTTGGAAAACAGTTTTCAATCCGATGCGTGCAGCAACAGTATCATTCCATTCAACGAATATATTTATTTGAATGAATGGATTGTGCCTGTTGTACTGTCACCCACCGAGTCTGTATGGGATATGACAATGCACGACTGGACGCACCGGCAATTAACTTTGGGCAATGCATTGATGGACCTGGTGCTTCGAGAACCCTTTCGATTTGGTAAAAAACAACAGGAGATTTTGACGGCCGTTGATCGTGTTCGAACGGAATTGACTGCCGTGATTACAGAAAAAGATGCAATGATTGAAAAAGAGCGACACACTATCAGGGAAAAAGATGCCATAATTATAGAAAAAGATGCAATGATCAATCAACTCATTTTGCAAATGTCAAGTTTAATCCCATTTGATTTGGATTGAGACACGTTGTTTTTTTAAATAGAACATGACAGTAAATCTAGGGCATATGAAATAAATTTTTATTTTCGAGGTTGTCCCGGTGCCAATCCCGTTTGACATGTACCCTATGACGACGACTGTCAAACAGACACTAGTCAATGGTTTTACAGTCAATGCCATAGGTGGCGTACAGTCGGTCGAAAAAATAGATGAGCACCGTAACCCCATGAAAAAAATTTCCTAAATTGAAAACGACCCATTTTGAATTAAACGTGCCTTTTATATTTTTTTTTATTTCCAAGATTGGGTTTGTAAATGAATTAAACGTGCCTTTTATATTTTTTTTTATTTCCAAGATTGGATTTGTAAATGAATTAAACGTGCCTTTTATATTTTTTATTTCCAAGATTGGATTTGAAAATGAATTAAACGTGCCTTTTATATTTTCCAAGATTGGATTTGTAAATGAATTAAACGTGCCATTTATTATTTTCCAAGATTGGGTTTGAATATTTATCGGCAAAAGCGATGTGAATTACGCGTGCCTTTTTTATTTTCCAAGATTGGGTTTGAAATTGAAAACGAATTACGCGTGCCTTTTATTATTTTTAATTTCCACGATTGGGTTTGAAATTGAAAACGAATTACGCGTGCCTTTTATTATTTTTAATTTCCACGATTGGGTTTGAAATTGAAAACGAATTACGCGTGCCTTTTATTATTTTTAATTTCCACGATTGGGTTTGAAATTGAAAACGAATTACGCGTGCCTTTTATTATTTTTAATTTCCACGATTGGGTTTGAACATTTATCAACAAGATGGCAACACTCGAGTGATGTTTTTTCTTTCTCTCTCGCCAATCAATTGAACGTGCACCCCCCAATTGTTTTATTTACTCCCCCCCTGTTTGTTTTTTTTAAGTGAGACCCATACCAGAAGATTTGCCTTCCACAAAATAAAAAAATTTTATACCGTGTCATGCAAAGTCAGCACATAAAAAAAAATGTTTATACCGTGTACCTCTTCCAGGAGTTTTGCATCATTCAACAAAAAACACGTCTCGCTCAATAAACAATATGAGTATACATTAAAATGCTTAGTGTGTCAATCAGAAAACAAAAGATTCACCTGAAGCATATTTTTTTAATAAGGTTTGAAATGAAACACATATCATAAATAAAAAAACATTTATTCATTTTGAAAAACATGTGTATGATACAGGAACTACAATCTTCATCCCAGTTCATTAAATTAGCAATGAGATCCATTTGATTCATGTGCACGTTCAATCTGTTGCAGATTTCATGTTTCCCACCAATCCTGAAAAACTAAAAGGGCATAATTATTTGATACACATGTTAAATCTGTTGTGGATTTCATGTTTCCTGAAAAGGGAATAATTATTTGATACACACATTAAAAAAAAAATCTGATGCAGTCATGTATTGTGTGAACGCATGAAAATGTATCCAGAACGTGTGAAAAGGATTGTCACATTCATCGACAAAAAGAAAACACAATATAGCATCAATTCAAACTACACATAAAAACAAAACAATTTCCAACTCATCCTGAAAGCACTCCATGATTTTGATTTCTGAGAGAACGTTGCATTCTTAATTTCTTTACACAACCTTACAGCCTTTTCCGCAGGGTTCATTCCGCTGGGTTCAAAGGTTATATATAATATATAGATATAATATAGATATGTCTTTGAAAAAGTATTACAATTGGATCGAAGACACTAAAACTGCAGTGTCATGCATTCATTGTAATGAAGAGATTGTCCCGAAATTAATGATCCGGCATAATTATTTGATACACACGTTACTGTACCTGTGTAACAAAACAATGGTAATGATTTCCAACTCATCCTGAAAGTACACTCGTACAAGAGGGGCCAGAGCACACTCTGATTCGAGTGACCATCAGGATTTTTTTTTTAGAGGAAAATTACCCGAATGATACTACATGTTTTACAGTAGTCATGTCTCGCTAGATCAACAACAAAAAATTTCTTGAAATGTGTCAAGTGGGGAAAAAGATACAGTCGCTCGATAAACATTCCTTGAAATGTGTCAGTTGTTATTTTTTCAAAAGCTGGTGGGAAAAGAATCTCTGTGTATTGTACTCTGGGATATGAATCAGGATGATTGTTGATGGAAATTAATTTTAACAAATACATATTACACACACACACACACTTGACAGGTCAGGGTGGAATTTGTAAATTGACACACTCTCAGCAAATATGAATTATTGTTTACTTTGGCACATGAAATGAATTTTTTTACAAATACTTGACAGGATACGAAATTTGTAAAATTGACACATGAATCACTCTGAGCAAAATATGAATTCAATCCAACTTTGGCACACCATGTTCGTCTCTCACACACACACACACAAAATAATCCCACTGCAGAATTATTGTGACATGACACATTCTAATATACTCGGGGATATGAATCAGGAGATGATGTGGAAATGAATTTTTTTACAAATACTTGACAGGATACGAAATTTGTAAAATTGACACATGAATCACTCTGAGCAAAATATGAATTCAATCCAACTTTGGCACATCTCCCAAAATAAAATAATAATCAATTGAAATGAGTACAGTCGTGTTTGTTCATCTATCTCTCAAGAGTACACACACACACACACAAACAATCCCACTGCAGAATTATTGTGGCATGACACAGATCCTTATTCAAAACAAAACAATCTCACTGCAGAATTATTGTGGCAGATATTTTTTAATTTCCAAGATTGGGTTTGAACATTTATTGGCAAAAGCGATGTGAATTACGCATGCCTTTTATTATTTTTAATTTCCAAGATTGGGTTTGAACATTTATCGACAAGATGGCAACACTCGAGTGATGTTTTTTTTTCTCTCGCCAATCAATTGAAGGTGCACCCCCAATTGTTTTATTTACTCCCCCCCCCTGGTTTTTTTTTAAGTGAGACCCATACCAGAAGATAAAATTTTTTATACCGTGTCATGCAAAGTCATCACATAAAAAAAAAATGTTTATACCATGTACCTCTTCCAGGAGTCTCGCATCATTCAACAAAAAACACGTCTCGCTCAATAAACAATATGAGTATACATTAAAATGCTTAGTGTGTCAATCAGAAAACAAAAGCTTCACCTGAAGCATATTTTTTTAATAGGGTTTGAAATGAAACACATATCATCAATAAAAAAAAACCTTTTATTCATTTTAAAAACATGTATGATGCAGGTAATACAATCTTCATCCTTGCCCCCCATTCGATTAGCAATGAGATCCATTTGATTCATGTGCACGTTCAATCTGTTGTGGATTTCATGTTTCCCACCAATCCTGCAAAACTAAAAGGGCATAATTATTTGATACACATGTTAAATCTGTTGTGGATTTCATGTTTCCTGAAAAGGTCATAATTATTTGATACACATGTTAAATCTGTTGTGGATTTCATGTTTCCCACCAATCCAGGTGTCCTGAAAAGGGTATAAATATTTGATACACACGTTAAAATAAAATAATCATAAATAAAAAAAAACATTTATTCATTTTGAAAACATGTGAATATAAATACAATCTTCATCCCAGTCCATTCAATTAGCAATGAGATCCATGATTTTGATTTCTGAGAGAACGTTGCATTCTTAATTTCTTTACATAGATATGTCTTTGAACCAGTATTACCATTTGATTCAAGACACTAAAACTGCAGTGTCATGCATTCATTGCAGTGAAGAGATTGTCCCGAAAGTAATGATCCTGCATAATTATTTGATACACACGTTACTGTGCCTGTGTAACAAAACAATGGTAATGATTTCCAACTCATCCTGAAAGCACACTCGTACAAGAGGGGCCAGAGCACACTCTGATTCGAGTGACCATCAGGATTTTTTGAGAGGAAAAAATCACTCAAATGATGTGAAAACATTTTACACTGAACATACCTGTAGATCAACACACGAAATTTTCATTTGAAATATATATATATATATATATATATATATATATATATCAGGATACATTCGATTTATAAAATCAACCAGATATATTTTACATTGAAATGCAACAATTGTATAAAATCAGTTGACAGTATTCATGTCTCGCTCAATAAACATTCCTTGAAATGTGTCGGTTGTTTTTGTTTTTTTCAAAAGCTGGAGGAAAAGAATCTTTGGGATATGAATCAGGATGATGGAAATTAATTTTAACAAAATACATATTACACACTTGACAGGGGGGGAATTTGTAAATTGACACACTCTCAGCAAATATGAATTATTGTTTACACATGAAAAAAAAACACACACACCTCCCAAAAAAATAAAAATCAATTGAAATATAAAATGTCAGTAGTCATGTTTGTCTCTCACACACAATAACAATCCCACTGCAGAATTATTGTGACATGATCCTTATTCTAATATGATACGAATCAGGATGATTGTTAACGTGGAAATGAATTTTTTTACAAATACATATCACATACAGGTCAGGAGGATACGAAATTTGTAAAATTAACACACGAATCACTCTGAGCAAATATGAATTCAATCCAACTTTGGCATACCTCCTCCCCCCCAAAAAAAATCATCAATTGAAATATAAAATGAGTAATGTATGTTAAATGTTATGTAAGTGTATGTTAAATCTGGTAACAACAGATTTAACATACACCAGCCTATTGAAAATGGATTCATTTTTTTTAAATTTTATCTTGTAGACAATTTATTGATTTGAGTTTAAAATATTTCTTGTTGATAGAATTAATTTATTGCTAATTGTTTTGATTTATTTCTTGTTGATAGAATTAATTTAAAATGTTGTCCTCGCATCTACCCCCCCTTTAGTCTGGTAACAACAGATTTAACATACACAAGCCTATTGAAAATGAATTCATTTTTTTTTAAATTTCATCTTGTATAGACAATTTATTGATTTGAGTTTAAAATATTTCTTGTTGATAGAATTAATTTATTGCTAATTGTTTTGATTTATTTCTTGTTGATAGAATTAATTTAAAATGTTGTCCTCGCATCTACCCCCCCTTTAGTCTGGTAACAACAGATTTAACATACACAAGCCTATTGAAAATGAATTCATTTTTTTTTAAATTTTATCTTGTATAGACAATTTATTGATTTGAGTTTAAAATATTTCTTGTTGATAGAATTAATTTATTGCTAATTGTTTTGATTTATTTCTTGTTGATAGAATTAATTTAAAATGTTGTCCTCGCATCTACCCCCCCTTTAGTCTGGTAACAACAGATTTAACATACACAAGCCTATTGAAAATGAATTCATTTTTTTTTTAAATTTTATCTTGTATAGACAATTTATTGATTTGAGTTTAAAATATTTATTGTTGATAGAATTAATTTAAAATATTTATTTCTTGTTGATATAATTATTTTAAAATGTTGTCCTCGCATCTACCCCCCCCTTTAGTCTGGTAACAACAGATTTAACATACACCAGCCTATAGAAAATGTGTTCATTTTGTAGTAAAGTTCAGGGATTATTATTATGCTTTTTTATTTTATTTCAGGCAATTTATTGATTTGAGTTTAAAATATTTATTGTTTTGATTTAATTCTGCGTTAATAATTATTTCTTGAATTAATTAAAATCACGATCACATAATTTAAATCAAATTAATGCATTTAAAATAAATGACAAACGTAGAAATTCACTAAAAAAATCGAAAATTCACTAAAAAAAATCGAAAATTCACTAAAAAAAAATTGAAAATGAATGAAAAAAATACAGTGGATTTATTAAAATAATTGGGATTTTTTTAGTAAATTTGCAAGATTATTTAAAAAATTTCTTCAGCTGGATTCGATCTGACGCTGCCGCGAAAACGCACTACGCCAAAAGTGCCACGCCCCCTTCGAAATCGCTAAAATCGCATGTTTTAGGAGTCATTTTTGATGAAATTAGACCTTTTAACCAGTCTAAAACTAAAAACTAACACTTGTAAACGATAGATGGACTTGAAATTGATCTGAAACAACACTTTGATAAGGGTTTTATGCTCTAATTTATGCATAAACAATCATTTTCGAAAAAATTTTCGGAAACCGATTCTGAAAATTTTTTCGAAACCGATTCTGAAAAATGTTTTAGAAATAATTCCTTATACATAAATTAGAGCATAAAAGTGTTGTGTCAGATCAATTTCAAGTCCATCTATCGTTTACAAGTGTTAGTTTTTAGTTTTAGAATGGTTAAAAGGTCTAATTTCATCAAAATGACGCTCCGAAATGTGTCATTTTACACCATTTTACGCCAATTGCAATAGTAGGGAACATACGCATCGGATTTCACCGCAGCGAGAGTATTTCTAGCTTGCCGTGCATGGATGGTTATGCACGGCAAGCTAGAAATACTCTTGCTGCGGTGAAATCCGCATGCAAATGATGGATTGCATGCGGTTTTATCGAAAATGATGTTGGTCTTTAAATCCCGAACGTATTTTAATTATGTATTCAATATTTAAAACAAATTATACACAGTATACAAAACCTAGACACTGGAACTTATTTTGAGACGTCAACAGATTTAACGTGCATGCAAAACCTAGACACTGGAAATTATTTTTTGTTACAACAGATTTAACGTGCGCAAGATTTTTAAAAACGCAAAATCCTGACAGCATGCAATTTTTTTTTCGAAAGAAAGATCTGAGGAAGCAAACAATGTCTGATTTGTTTTATATTCGATTGGGTGAGAATATCTTAAAAGGTTTTAATGAAATCGTCAACGTACACGCAATTTGAGAAACCTGTCCAGGCTACAACAGATTTAACGTGCGCCCAATTTTTAGAAACACAAAATCCTGACAGGATTTGAAAGCTATGATATCCTCAATGGATTTAACGTGCTTCCTGTTTATTTAAATTCAAACGCTCTGTCTTTTTTTTTTTACAAGATTTGCTTTTACTAATTCTTTTTGTCTTGGTTTCGAACTTTATTTGCCACGAGCGTCCCTTTTTCGCATGGGCTGTCACATGAGTCTATAGTCCCTTGTGAGGGGCATGTGATAGTTTTCTTACTATCTCTCCTTAATGGTGAGAGCTAAAGGGGAATTAACTCTACTATGACTATTTAAAGTTCGAGGAGCAGATCTATGTTGGTTCGAAACAAATACGTTTATTTGTTATTCTGGATTAAATACAATAAATATATACATTTTAGTAACAATGATGATAAAAGTAATAAACGATACCCATGGATGCATCCGTTACCTAAAGGAAATAATGGGAGAGAAGACGTTAGTAACTAGAGTTTAAATTGTTAATAAAATCAGGGCTCGATGCCATGGCGGCAAAATCGGGGCCCTGGAGAAACGCTAGCTTTCTCGAGAGAGAGAAAGCCTCGCAAAGACGTTCTTTAGAATACAAGAATGCCCTTTTTTGGACTGGAGGTTATCCCCTCCCAAACAGGTTGCTATTCCGCGCACTTAGCGCCAAGCGCATTACCAGGGCAAGTATGTATTGCCCTCTTTGGGATTGAGTCTTACAATATATATATATATGCCAGTGATAAATTTGGAGTAATTTTTTTTTAATGTTTTGGAAGTATAGCTTTTGTTCATTTTTTGGTGAAAATAAGATAATGGACTTCAAAACACCATTTTGAGAATTCCAGTGCTTAATGTCAAGAAACATCAGTTTCCCCCAACCTGTGTACTCTTAAAGAGAGGGGTGAATGTTCAGCTATCAACAGGAGACGCTCGCTCTTATCTCACCCAGTTTCACACAAAGACCCGTGACCACCCCTCTACTCGAACCCTGTGGTAAATTTTCTTACCTCCCCCTAGAGGAACGCGCGTTCTGAAAGAGCCCACGAATGAAGTTGTTTTCAAAATACGAGCCCATGCGAAAAGGTTAAATGCTGCACGTCCAAAAAAATGTAACAAGATTGGCGTGAGAGAAGCACAACAATTCAATTAATCACAAATATTTTTTTTTACCCAATGTGTATTTTAAAAAAAATAATAATAATTAGCATCCTGGTGTAGCTTTGGGATTCTGAGGGTCCGATTCACAGCAACACTCGCGCGTTAAATCTGTTGTTGTAGGGCAGGATGTCAAGTTTCCCAAATCTCTGGTGTCATGATTCTCAAATCTTTCAGATAACCATGTTTCTCAAATCTCTGGTGCACGTTCAATCTGTTGTAGGGTCATGTTTCTCAAATCTCTGGTGCACGTTCAATCTGTTGTAGGGTCATGTTTCTCAAATCTCTGGTCCATGTTCAATCTGTTGTAGGGTCATGTTTCTCAAATCTCTGGTCCATGTTCAATCTGTTGTAGGGTCATGTTTCTCAAATCTCTGGTCCATGTGCAATCTGTTGTAGGGTCATGTTTCTCAAATCTCTGGTCGGTGCGTCTTTCTCGACAGCTTTAGCGTGCACCATTGTTTTTTTCTACCCGTGAGAAAAAGTCCAACCATATGAAATGGCGTTGTATTGAAAACGGAACCCTAAAAAGTTTTTTTACCTAAACAGAAACTAGGTCAAGTCAATATTTTTTTTTTTGCTAAAATCACATCTGCTATGGCAAAAGTTGTGAAAGAACAATTCGGAAATGACTGGGTGAGAAACATTCAATAGTTTCCAAAATAATGTATTATTTCCTTTAATATAACAAGATTTTAATTTTCAAACCTATGTATTTCTTGAATTAAAATTTATCGATTTAAAATGTTGTTCTCCCATCTGCCCCTTTAGTCTGGTAGCAACAGATTTAACATACACTAGCCTATAGAAAATGGATTCATCTTGTAGTAAAATTCAGGGATTATTATTATTTAAGGCAATTTATTGATTAAAATATTTATTGTTTCCCTCTGAATGCCAAACCGCCCGAGACGGCTTTACATCCAGACGACCGCTGTCCGCCCGAACCGGCCTTAAACTAATCAGCGTATCTTCCCCTCTACTGGTGAGGAAAGGGTCTCGAAGATCGACCTGTCACCTTAAGCGATCATCAGGTGTCAGGGGGTCCTTTTCTAACTACACATAATAGCTTCTTCACTCTGTCTGCGGATAGGATAAACTTTTGTGAGATATTTTGCTTTTAAAATGCCTGGGTAACGAAACACTCGGAAATACGAGGGTGAGTAAAAATAGATTTTTTACGAATAAAGCACTATTTTCATATATCGGACAGGGAATCCGAACTTAAGAAGGAAAGTGAAAATTTCAATTTCTTACAAAAAGTAGAACCATTACAAACATATTTGCGCAAAAATTTTTCCGAGCATTTTAAGCCGTACGCTCAGTTATCAGTTGACGAAGCACTCGTTAAATTTAAAGGACGTTTGGGCATTATACAATATATGCCCTTAAAACCCGCCAAACGAGGCATCAAAATTTGGATGCTGTGTACACCTTACTTAGGATACACACTGAAATGTACTGTGGGAAAAAAGACAACACCCCGGGATCAACAAATTGATTGGGATATGATGTTATGATGCATCTAGTAAAAGACATAACCCATAAAAGCCACACAATATACTTTGATTGCTTTTTCAGTAGCGTCATACTGATGAAAGATCTGCTAAAAATAGGAATATATTCTTGTGGAACTGTGATGGAAAACCGAAAAATTTGCCCAAAGAATTTAAAGTTATAGGTTCCTCATGAAATCAAATGTTTTCAGTGCATAAACTCTCCGAGCATTCTATGTACAACTTGAGTAGACAAAAAAACAGATACATCTTTTATCTACAAATGTTAAAAATGAGAGTTGTTTGGTTACCAGAAGGAAAGGATCAGAAAAAAAATTTAGTGCAGTCCCCCGTAGCTTTCGCGGATTATAATAAACATATGTGAGGAGTTGATTTGACTGACCAACAAAGAAAATATTTTTCAGTAGTTAGGAAATCATCTAAATGGTGGTGGTATGTGTTTTTCCTTTCTACTTGACACTGCCATTAGCAATGCCTACATTTTGCACAAAACAACCAACTCTCCACCGATAAAAGCGATCATTTCAACTCTATGATTTCAAGTTAGAACCGATTGACGAGCTGGCAAAAGAAATATTTCAGAATTTTTCACTACTCCTATTCACGCTCACAAGAACAGAAAAATCGATGGACGCAGAAGGACTTGAGTCCTTTGTCGTAAGCTTGGACTTAAAAACTATAAGCGGACGTTCCATTGAAAGCTCCTTTGAGTGTTATACTTGCAAAATGTGCTTGTGTCAGAATTGTTTTAAAGATGATTAGGGTTTTAATGCTGACGAAATTGCTCTATTCAAGAATATTCCAGAATTTCAGTAACTTTATTTTTTAAATCTCTCTCTCGATACTGTTAACAGATATACTTCAAATTCATCATAAGTAAAAAAAGTGTTTATTTAGAGCAAATTTTATGTTTGATCTTGATTTGCTGTGAAAGAAATTTTCTACAAAAAAATTATCATTAGTACTGGAGAAATATATATTTATGGTAATTATTGTGAGAATATAATGCAAGTATATATTCTGTAAAAACCCGAACTAATCCAGATTTTAAAATATTTCTTAAGGAAAACAGAATATAAATTAATTAGCTACAATTTTGTATTTATTATTGACAAACAAATCTATTCAATACCTCAATATTAAGGTGATAGAAATGTTTTTATTTGATACTTTTCTACTTCAACCTGTGAATGTATGTTATAATAGATTTTTAAATGAATAATTTAATATTTTTGACACGTTCCCGGAACCTTAGCTTAAGAGTACCCATCTCCTAAATTAGGCTGAGTTCTCGATACGTGACAAACCTTTACTTCTTCTAAACACACGGTGAGCATATAAATCTTAAATACATGGTTTTGCTATGAATCCCATTTTTGAAGGTTTTCGATTTTTGTGGATGCATAAGGGGACAATGCATCTTAGAAATGCTATTCATTTGGATAAATCATATAATAGTTTCATGTGTTATTTGCTACATTACATCATCAATGGATGAAAAAAAACATGAGCTTTGCATATTTTCTGTTTGCACGATAAATGTTCTGGGGCAAAATGTCTAAAATATTTTTCTTTCTTCATGCTTATAAGGTTTATATTTTGTTTACATATTGTTTTTTTATTTGGTCATGCATGCAGCTCATTCTGTTCGTAACCTCATGCCATAAAATCCAAATAACCAACTCTAGATTACAGTTAAAGACAAATTGAAAATGAAAACTTTTGATCGATCAGATGTATCAAAAATAATTCTATAATTCTTGCTCTAAAAGCAAATATACCCTTAAAAAGAATTCGATAATTCATGCTATAATTTTAATAATTATTTCTTGAATTAATTTAAATCATGAGAGATTTGAGAAACCTCAACAGATTTAACGTGCACCAGAGATTTGAGAAACATGACATCCTCAACAGATTGAACGTGTACCAGAGATTAAAACACGTTAGTCTAAATCGTATTCTTCAAATGGAATTAAACATTTTTTTTTTGTTGAGACATTTGGGCAATATCACTTTCATCTTTTGCCTTAATCACTACATCTTTTTTCCATGATATTTTGTCGTTGTTTATCATCAGAGAGCCAGTCAAAATCATAAAATGGTTTGATGGAGGGTGAAGATTTAGTGGAAGCTTATGGGCCCTCTATCTCCCGGTGCTAAGGAAAAAAAAAATAACGGTACACAGGATATTTTTATTAGCAGAAATAAAAAAAAATATATGGAATAAATCGGCTTGGAAACTGGAGTGTCAGAGAGAAACTGCAAGAGAAAACATGGACGCAATAACATTGCACCGAAGAGACATGGCAACAACCACCGGTATTATTTACCGCAAGCTTCTTTCACAATGAAAATCATCTTTCTCGAGAAATTAAAAAAAAAGTTATTGTAGTAAAATAAATTATCTCAACATGTTTAAAAAAGATTAAAAAGTTAAACTTTATCCAATGAAAAACAAGAATAAATTCATTTAAAATTGAAGAAAAGTACACCCATTTTTGTCTCAAAACAAAATCTAATTGTTGTTCTCAGATCAGCCCCTTTTTATTAACAACACATAACGCTTTGAACAATACTTTTTATTAAAAAAAAATTACTTTATGTTCTTGCATTTACCTTTAGAATTCAAATCGTTCAACGAATAAAATTTCTGGTGGACAAATATTGCCATGTTAATTTAAAAGCATATAATTTGATTATTACTTTCAAAGAACACTGGTTCTGTGTTCACAATGTGTAAGATATGTTCCAAATACTTTGATGAATTTATTGATTTGACACCCTAACACAATTAATAAACCGTACACTTTTATTTATTTTCATAAGCAGATGACTAAATGGTAATAGTCTGTTGGATTTAGTTTTTTTTATAATTTGAGTAACAATTCAACAAAACTATGATACCTTTAAGTCAATTGGTGTGGTAATCTTTGTCTTTTAAATTCTCAATGCATTCAGTGAATTTCAACCTGTATCCATTTGTTTGATTTTATCTTGTAGCAAATTCAGGGATTAGGGTCAGGTGGGGTAAAACAGTTATAAAAAGAGGTGCTTTTTCATTTATACCTAATTTGCAAAAAATATATATTGGTTATTTTTGCAAAAAAATTGTATCAAATATGCAACTTAATATTCTTCTCTGCATTTTAGAAACAATTTTAGCAAAAAATAATACAAATTAGTAATTATAATGGACCCCTTGGACCCATAATTGTATATACCTTGGTGTCACGTTGGACAGAAACTTAACTTGGAGTAAACATATATCCACCCTTAGAGCCAAGTTCCTTGCGGCAAGAAGTATTGTTTATCCCCTAATTGCAAGGAACTCTGAATTGTCCATAAAAATAAGTTGCTCATATACACTTCCATGCTCAGATCAGTAATCAGTTATGCTTGTCAGGTCTGGGGATATGCTGCTAAATCCCATATGAGTAAATTAGAGGCTCTTCAAAATTCCACCCTGAGAATCATCACTAATAGCCCATGGTTCTACAGAAATGCCAAAATCCGAGAAGAACTCGGAATTCTTGAACTTAAACAGTTCTTTGGCAAAATCAGTAAAAAATTCTACAAATCACTCATCCATATTGATAACCCAGCAATAGCGCAGATCCCCAGATATGACCATCGTCAAATATCCAATTCTAAAAGACCACGATCAATTCTAAACTATATTCCATGTCTAACGGTAACCGTGCATGGTAACCAGTCCATTACGTAACCCAATGCCAAACACCCGCCGCCTTGAGGTAAAATTCTTTTTTTCCGCAAGAAACGTTTTGAAACAACATCTTATCTTTCCGAAAATAGTTGCATTCCTTCCACGAAAACCTGTTCCTTCCCCTCACACCCGCTAAATGTTCGATGCTCTTTTCGAAGAGGCCGGCTTATTTTCCCCCACGGTATGGGGTAAAACAGGTAATTGACAACATGTTTTAAAACAGCATTATAATTACTAATTTGTATTATTTTTTGCTAAAATTGTTTCTAAAATGCAGAGAAGAATATTAAGTTGCATATTTGATACAATTTTTTTGCAAAAATAACCAATATATATTTTTTGCAAATTAGGTATAAATGAAAAAGCACCTCTTTTTATAACTGTTTTACCCCACCTGACCCTAATCCCTGAATTTGCTACAAGATAAAATCAAACAAATGGATACAGGTTGAAATTCACTGAATGCATTGAGAATTTAAAAGACAAAGATTACCACACCAATTGACTTAAAGGTATCATAGTTTTGTTGAATTGTTACTCAAATTATAAAAAAAACTAAATCCAACAGACTATTACCATTTAGTCATCTGCTTATGAAAATAAATAAAAGTGTACGGTTTATTAATTGTGTTAGGGTGTCAAATCAATAAATTCATCAAAGTATTTGGAACATATCTTACACATTGTGAACACAGAACCAGTGTTCTTTGAAAGTAATAATCAAATTATATGCTTTTAAATTAACATGGCAATATTTGTCCACCAGAAATTTTATTCGTTGAACGATTTGAATTCTAAAGGTAAATGCAAGAACATAAAGTAATTTTTTTTTAATAAAAAGTATTGTTCAAAGCGTTATGTGTTGTTAATAAAAAGGGGCTGATCTGAGAACAACAATTAGATTTTGTTTTGAGACAAAAATGGGTGTACTTTTCTTCAATTTTAAATGAATTTATTCTTGTTTTTCATTGGATAAAGTTTAACTTTTTAATCTTTTTTAAACATGTTGAGATAATTTATTTTACTACAATAACTTTTTTTTAATTTCTCGAGAAAGATGATTTTCATTGTGAAAGAAGCTTGCGGTAAATAATACCGGTGGTTGTTGCCATGTCTCTTCGGTGCAATGTTATTGCGTCCATGTTTTCTCTTGCAGTTTCTCTCTGACACTCCAGTTTCCAAGCCGATTTATTCCATATATTTTTTTTTATTTCTGCTAATAAAAATATCCTGTGTACCGTTATTTTTTTTTTCCTTAGCACCGGGAGATAGAGGGCCCATAAGCTTCCACTAAATCTTCACCCTCCATCAAACCATTTTATGATTTTGACTGGCTCTCTGATGATAAACAACGACAAAATATCATGGAAAAAAGATGTAGTGATTAAGGCAAAAGATGAAAGTGATATTGCCCAAATGTCTCAACAAAAAAAAAATGTTTAATTCCATTTGAAGAATACGATTTAGACTAACGTGTTTTAATCTCTGGTACACGTTCAATCTGTTGAGGATGTCATGTTTCTCAAATCTCTGGTGCACGTTAAATCTGTTGAGGTTTCTCAAATCTCTCATGATTTAAATTAATTCAAGAAATAATTATTAAAATTATAGCATGAATTATCGAATTCTTTTTAAGGGTATATTTGCTTTTAGAGCAAGAATTATAGAATTATTTTTGATACATCTGATCGATCAAAAGTTTTCATTTTCAATTTGTCTTTAACTGTAATCTAGAGTTGGTTATTTGGATTTTATGGCATGAGGTTACGAACAGAATGAGCTGCATGCATGACCAAATAAAAAAACAATATGTAAACAAAATATAAACCTTATAAGCATGAAGAAAGAAAAATATTTTAGACATTTTGCCCCAGAACATTTATCGTGCAAACAGAAAATATGCAAAGCTCATGTTTTTTTTCATCCATTGATGATGTAATGTAGCAAATAACACATGAAACTATTATATGATTTATCCAAATGAATAGCATTTCTAAGATGCATTGTCCCCTTATGCATCCACAAAAATCGAAAACCTTCAAAAATGGGATTCATAGCAAAACCATGTATTTAAGATTTATATGCTCACCGTGTGTTTAGAAGAAGTAAAGGTTTGTCACGTATCGAGAACTCAGCCTAATTTAGGAGATGGGTACTCTTAAGCTAAGGTTCCGGGAACGTGTCAAAAATATTAAATTATTCATTTAAAAATCTATTATAACATACATTCACAGGTTGAAGTAGAAAAGTATCAAATAAAAACATTTCTATCACCTTAATATTGAGGTATTGAATAGATTTGTTTGTCAATAATAAATACAAAATTGTAGCTAATTAATTTATATTCTGTTTTCCTTAAGAAATATTTTAAAATCTGGATTAGTTCGGGTTTTTACAGAATATATACTTGCATTATATTCTCACAATAATTACCATAAATATATATTTCTCCAGTACTAATGATAATTTTTTTGTAGAAAATTTCTTTCACAGCAAATCAAGATCAAACATAAAATTTGCTCTAAATAAACACTTTTTTTACTTATGATGAATTTGAAGTATATCTGTTAACAGTATCGAGAGAGAGATTTAAAAAATAAAGTTACTGAAATTCTGGAATATTCTTGAATAGAGCAATTTCGTCAGCATTAAAACCCTAATCATCTTTAAAACAATTCTGACACAAGCACATTTTGCAAGTATAACACTCAAAGGAGCTTTCAATGGAACGTCCGCTTATAGTTTTTAAGTCCAAGCTTACGACAAAGGACTCAAGTCCTTCTGCGTCCATCGATTTTTCTGTTCTTGTGAGCGTGAATAGGAGTAGTGAAAAATTCTGAAATATTTCTTTTGCCAGCTCGTCAATCGGTTCTAACTTGAAATCATAGAGTTGAAATGATCGCTTTTATCGGTGGAGAGTTGGTTGTTTTGTGCAAAATGTAGGCATTGCTAATGGCAGTGTCAAGTAGAAAGGAAAAACACATACCACCACCATTTAGATGATTTCCTAACTACTGAAAAATATTTTCTTTGTTGGTCAGTCAAATCAACTCCTCACATATGTTTATTATAATCCGCGAAAGCTACGGGGGACTGCACTAAATTTTTTTTCTGATCCTTTCCTTCTGGTAACCAAACAACTCTCATTTTTAACATTTGTAGATAAAAGATGTATCTGTTTTTTTGTCTACTCAAGTTGTACATAGAATGCTCGGAGAGTTTATGCACTGAAAACATTTGATTTCATGAGGAACCTATAACTTTAAATTCTTTGGGCAAATTTTTCGGTTTTCCATCACAGTTCCACAAGAATATATTCCTATTTTTAGCAGATCTTTCATCAGTATGACGCTACTGAAAAAGCAATCAAAGTATATTGTGTGGCTTTTATGGGTTATGTCTTTTACTAGATGCATCATAACATCATATCCCAATCAATTTGTTGATCCCGGGGTGTTGTCTTTTTTCCCACAGTACATTTCAGTGTGTATCCTAAGTAAGGTGTACACAGCATCCAAATTTTGATGCCTCGTTTGGCGGGTTTTAAGGGCATATATTGTATAATGCCCAAACGTCCTTTAAATTTAACGAGTGCTTCGTCAACTGATAACTGAGCGTACGGCTTAAAATGCTCGGAAAAATTTTTGCGCAAATATGTTTGTAATGGTTCTACTTTTTGTAAGAAATTGAAATTTTCACTTTCCTTCTTAAGTTCGGATTCCCTGTCCGATATATGAAAATAGTGCTTTATTCGTAAAAAATCTATTTTTACTCACCCTCGTATTTCCGAGTGTTTCGTTACCCAGGCATTTTAAAAGCAAAATATCTCACAAAAGTTTATCCTATCCGCAGACAGAGTGAAGAAGCTATTATGTGTAGTTAGAAAAGGACCCCCTGACACCTGATGATCGCTTAAGGTGACAGGTCGATCTTCGAGACCCTTTCCTCACCAGTAGAGGGGAAGATACGCTGATTAGTTTAAGGCCGGTTCGGGCGGACAGCGGTCGTCTGGATGTAAAGCCGTCTCGGGCGGTTTGGCATTCAGAGGGAAACAATAAATATTTTAATCAATAAATTGCCTTAAATAATAATAATCCCTGAATTTTACTACAAGATGAATCCATTTTCTATAGGCTAGTGTATGTTAAATCTGTTGCTACCAGACTAAAGGGGCAGATGGGAGAACAACATTTTAAATCGATAAATTTTAATTCAAGAAATACATAGGTTTGAAAATTAAAATCTTGTTATATTAAAGGAAATAATACATTATTTTGGAAACTATTGAATGTTTCTCACCCAGTCATTTCCGAATTGTTCTTTCACAACTTTTGCCATAGCAGATGTGATTTTAGCAAAAAAAAAAATATTGACTTGACCTAGTTTCTGTTTAGGTAAAAAAACTTTTTAGGGTTCCGTTTTCAATACAACGCCATTTCATATGGTTGGACTTTTTCTCACGGGTAGAAAAAAACAATGGTGCACGCTAAAGCTGTCGAGAAAGACGCACCGACCAGAGATTTGAGAAACATGACCCTACAACAGATTGCACATGGACCAGAGATTTGAGAAACATGACCCTACAACAGATTGAACATGGACCAGAGATTTGAGAAACATGACCCTACAACAGATTGCACATGGACCAGAGATTTGAGAAACATGACCCTACAACAGATTGAACATGGACCAGAGATTTGAGAAACATGACCCTACAACAGATTGAACATGGACCAGAGATTTGAGAAACATGACCCTACAACAGATTGAACGTGCACCAGAGATTTGAGAAACATGACCCTACAACAGATTGAACGTGCACCAGAGATTTGAGAAACATGGTTATCTGAAAGATTTGAGAATCATGACACCAGAGATTTGGGAAACTTGACATCCTGCCCTACAACAACAGATTTAACGCGCGAGTGTTGCTGTGAATCGGACCCTCAGAATCCCAAAGCTACACCAGGATGCTAATTATTATTATTTTTTTTAAAATACACATTGGGTAAAAAAAAATATTTGTGATTAATTGAATTGTTGTGCTTCTCTCACGCCAATCTTGTTACATTTTTTTGGACGTGCAGCATTTAACCTTTTCGCATGGGCTCGTATTTTGAAAACAACTTCATTCGTGGGCTCTTTCAGAACGCGCGTTCCTCTAGGGGGAGGTAAGAAAATTTACCACAGGGTTCGAGTAGAGGGGTGGTCACGGGTCTTTGTGTGAAACTGGGTGAGATAAGAGCGAGCGTCTCCTGTTGATAGCTGAACATTCACCCCTCTCTTTAAGAGTACACAGGTTGGGGGAAACTGATGTTTCTTGACATTAAGCACTGGAATTCTCAAAATGGTGTTTTGAAGTCCATTATCTTATTTTCACCAAAAAATGAACAAAAGCTATACTTCCAAAACATTAAAAAAAAATTACTCCAAATTTATCACTGGCATATATATATATATTGTAAGACTCAATCCCAAAGAGGGCAATACATACTTGCCCTGGTAATGCGCTTGGCGCTAAGTGCGCGGAATAGCAACCTGTTTGGGAGGGGATAACCTCCAGTCCAAAAAAGGGCATTCTTGTATTCTAAAGAACGTCTTTGCGAGGCTTTCTCTCTCTCGAGAAAGCTAGCGTTTCTCCAGGGCCCCGATTTTGCCGCCATGGCATCGAGCCCTGATTTTATTAACAATTTAAACTCTAGTTACTAACGTCTTCTCTCCCATTATTTCCTTTAGGTAACGGATGCATCCATGGGTATCGTTTATTACTTTTATCATCATTGTTACTAAAATGTATATATTTATTGTATTTAATCCAGAATAACAAATAAACGTATTTGTTTCGAACCAACATAGATCTGCTCCTCGAACTTTAAATAGTCATAGTAGAGTTAATTCCCCTTTAGCTCTCACCATTAAGGAGAGATAGTAAGAAAACTATCACATGCCCCTCACAAGGGACTATAGACTCATGTGACAGCCCATGCGAAAAAGGGACGCTCGTGGCAAATAAAGTTCGAAACCAAGACAAAAAGAATTAGTAAAAGCAAATCTTGTAAAAAAAAAAAGACAGAGCGTTTGAATTTAAATAAACAGGAAGCACGTTAAATCCATTGAGGATATCATAGCTTTCAAATCCTGTCAGGATTTTGTGTTTCTAAAAATTGGGCGCACGTTAAATCTGTTGTAGCCTGGACAGGTTTCTCAAATTGCGTGTACGTTGACGATTTCATTAAAACCTTTTAAGATATTCTCACCCAATCGAATATAAAACAAATCAGACATTGTTTGCTTCCTCAGATCTTTCTTTCGAAAAAAAAATTGCATGCTGTCAGGATTTTGCGTTTTTAAAAATCTTGCGCACGTTAAATCTGTTGTAACAAAAAATAATTTCCAGTGTCTAGGTTTTGCATGCACGTTAAATCTGTTGACGTCTCAAAATAAGTTCCAGTGTCTAGGTTTTGTATACTGTGTATAATTTGTTTTAAATATTGAATACATAATTAAAATACGTTCGGGATTTAAAGACCAACATCATTTTCGATAAAACCGCATGCAATCCATCATTTGCATGCGGATTTCACCGCAGCAAGAGTATTTCTAGCTTGCCGTGCATAACCATCCATGCACGGCAAGCTAGAAATACTCTCGCTGCGGTGAAATCCGATGCGTATGTTCCCTACTATTGCAATTGGCGTAAAATGGTGTAAAATGACACATTTCGGAGCGTCATTTTGATGAAATTAGACCTTTTAACCATTCTAAAACTAAAAACTAACACTTGTAAACGATAGATGGACTTGAAATTGATCTGACACAACACTTTTATGCTCTAATTTATGTATAAGGAATTATTTCTAAAACATTTTTCAGAATCGGTTTCGAAAAAATTTTCAGAATCGGTTTCCGAAAATTTTTTCGAAAATGATTGTTTATGCATAAATTAGAGCATAAAACCCTTATCAAAGTGTTGTTTCAGATCAATTTCAAGTCCATCTATCGTTTACAAGTGTTAGTTTTTAGTTTTAGACTGGTTAAAAGGTCTAATTTCATCAAAAATGACTCCTAAAACATGCGATTTTAGCGATTTCGAAGGGGGCGTGGCACTTTTGGCGTAGTGCGTTTTCGCGGCAGCGTCAGATCGAATCCAGCTGAAGAAATTTTTTAAATAATCTTGCAAATTTACTAAAAAAATCCCAATTATTTTAATAAATCCACTGTATTTTTTTCATTCATTTTCAATTTTTTTTTAGTGAATTTTCGATTTTTTTTAGTGAATTTTCGATTTTTTTAGTGAATTTCTACGTTTGTCATTTATTTTAAATGCATTAATTTGATTTAAATTATGTGATCGTGATTTTAATTAATTCAAGAAATAATTATTAACGCAGAATTAAATCAAAACAATAAATATTTTAAACTCAAATCAATAAATTGCCTGAAATAAAATAAAAAAGCATAATAATAATCCCTGAACTTTACTACAAAATGAACACATTTTCTATAGGCTGGTGTATGTTAAATCTGTTGTTACCAGACTAAAGGGGGGGGTAGATGCGAGGACAACATTTTAAAATAATTATATCAACAAGAAATAAATATTTTAAATTAATTCTATCAACAATAAATATTTTAAACTCAAATCAATAAATTGTCTATACAAGATAAAATTTAAAAAAAAAATGAATTCATTTTCAATAGGCTTGTGTATGTTAAATCTGTTGTTACCAGACTAAAGGGGGGGTAGATGCGAGGACAACATTTTAAATTAATTCTATCAACAAGAAATAAATCAAAACAATTAGCAATAAATTAATTCTATCAACAAGAAATATTTTAAACTCAAATCAATAAATTGTCTATACAAGATAAAATTTAAAAAAAAATGAATTCATTTTCAATAGGCTTGTGTATGTTAAATCTGTTGTTACCAGACTAAAGGGGGGGTAGATGCGAGGACAACATTTTAAATTAATTCTATCAACAAGAAATAAATCAAAACAATTAGCAATAAATTAATTCTATCAACAAGAAATATTTTAAACTCAAATCAATAAATTGTCTATACAAGATGAAATTTAAAAAAAAATGAATTCATTTTCAATAGGCTTGTGTATGTTAAATCTGTTGTTACCAGACTAAAGGGGGGGTAGATGCGAGGACAACATTTTAAATTAATTCTATCAACAAGAAATAAATCAAAACAATTAGCAATAAATTAATTCTATCAACAAGAAATATTTTAAACTCAAATCAATAAATTGTCTACAAGATAAAATTTAAAAAAAATGAATCCATTTTCAATAGGCTGGTGTATGTTAAATCTGTTGTTACCAGATTTAACATACACTTACATAACATTTAACATACATTACTCATTTTATATTTCAATTGATGATTTTTTTTGGGGGGGAGGAGGTATGCCAAAGTTGGATTGAATTCATATTTGCTCAGAGTGATTCGTGTGTTAATTTTACAAATTTCGTATCCTCCTGACCTGTATGTGATATGTATTTGTAAAAAAATTCATTTCCACGTTAACAATCATCCTGATTCGTATCATATTAGAATAAGGATCATGTCACAATAATTCTGCAGTGGGATTGTTATTGTGTGTGAGAGACAAACATGACTACTGACATTTTATATTTCAATTGATTTTTATTTTTTTGGGAGGTGTGTGTGTTTTTTTTTCATGTGTAAACAATAATTCATATTTGCTGAGAGTGTGTCAATTTACAAATTCCCCCCCTGTCAAGTGTGTAATATGTATTTTGTTAAAATTAATTTCCATCATCCTGATTCATATCCCAAAGATTCTTTTCCTCCAGCTTTTGAAAAAAACAAAAACAACCGACACATTTCAAGGAATGTTTATTGAGCGAGACATGAATACTGTCAACTGATTTTATACAATTGTTGCATTTCAATGTAAAATATATCTGGTTGATTTTATAAATCGAATGTATCCTGATATATATATATATATATATATATATATATATATATATATTCAAATGAAAATTTCGTGTGTTGATCTACAGGTATGTTCAGTGTAAAATGTTTTCACATCATTTGAGTGATTTTTTCCTCTCAAAAAATCCTGATGGTCACTCGAATCAGAGTGTGCTCTGGCCCCTCTTGTACGAGTGTGCTTTCAGGATGAGTTGGAAATCATTACCATTGTTTTGTTACACAGGCACAGTAACGTGTGTATCAAATAATTATGCAGGATCATTACTTTCGGGACAATCTCTTCACTGCAATGAATGCATGACACTGCAGTTTTAGTGTCTTGAATCAAATGGTAATACTGGTTCAAAGACATATCTATGTAAAGAAATTAAGAATGCAACGTTCTCTCAGAAATCAAAATCATGGATCTCATTGCTAATTGAATGGACTGGGATGAAGATTGTATTTATATTCACATGTTTTCAAAATGAATAAATGTTTTTTTTTATTTATGATTATTTTATTTTAACGTGTGTATCAAATATTTATACCCTTTTCAGGACACCTGGATTGGTGGGAAACATGAAATCCACAACAGATTTAACATGTGTATCAAATAATTATGACCTTTTCAGGAAACATGAAATCCACAACAGATTTAACATGTGTATCAAATAATTATGCCCTTTTAGTTTTGCAGGATTGGTGGGAAACATGAAATCCGCAACAGATTGAACGTGCACATGAATCAAATGGATCTCATTGCTAATCGAATGGGGGGCAAGGATGAAGATTGTATTACCTGCATCATACATGTTTTTAAAATGAATAAAAGGTTTTTTTTTATTGATGATATGTGTTTCATTTCAAACCCTATTAAAAAAATATGCTTCAGGTGAAGCTTTTGTTTTCTGATTGACACACTAAGCATTTTAATGTATACTCATATTGTTTATTGAGCGAGACGTGTTTTTTGTTGAATGATGCGAGACTCCTGGAAGAGGTACATGGTATAAACATTTTTTTTTTATGTGATGACTTTGCATGACACGGTATAAAAAATTTTATCTTCTGGTATGGGTCTCACTTAAAAAAAAACCAGGGGGGGGGAGTAAATAAAACAATTGGGGGTGCACCTTCAATTGATTGGCGAGAGAAAAAAAAACATCACTCGAGTGTTGCCATCTTGTCGATAAATGTTCAAACCCAATCTTGGAAATTAAAAATAATAAAAGGCATGCGTAATTCACATCGCTTTTGCCAATAAATGTTCAAACCCAATCTTGGAAATTAAAAAATATCTGCCACAATAATTCTGCAGTGAGATTGTTTTGTTTTGAATAAGGATCTGTGTCATGCCACAATAATTCTGCAGTGGGATTGTTTGTGTGTGTGTGTGTGTACTCTTGAGAGATAGATGAACAAACACGACTGTACTCATTTCAATTGATTATTATTTTATTTTGGGAGATGTGCCAAAGTTGGATTGAATTCATATTTTGCTCAGAGTGATTCATGTGTCAATTTTACAAATTTCGTATCCTGTCAAGTATTTGTAAAAAAATTCATTTCCACATCATCTCCTGATTCATATCCCCGAGTATATTAGAATGTGTCATGTCACAATAATTCTGCAGTGGGATTATTTTGTGTGTGTGTGTGTGAGAGACGAACATGGTGTGCCAAAGTTGGATTGAATTCATATTTTGCTCAGAGTGATTCATGTGTCAATTTTACAAATTTCGTATCCTGTCAAGTATTTGTAAAAAAATTCATTTCATGTGCCAAAGTAAACAATAATTCATATTTGCTGAGAGTGTGTCAATTTACAAATTCCACCCTGACCTGTCAAGTGTGTGTGTGTGTGTAATATGTATTTGTTAAAATTAATTTCCATCAACAATCATCCTGATTCATATCCCAGAGTACAATACACAGAGATTCTTTTCCCACCAGCTTTTGAAAAAATAACAACTGACACATTTCAAGGAATGTTTATCGAGCGACTGTATCTTTTTCCCCACTTGACACATTTCAAGAAATTTTTTGTTGTTGATCTAGCGAGACATGACTACTGTAAAACATGTAGTATCATTCGGGTAATTTTCCTCTAAAAAAAAAATCCTGATGGTCACTCGAATCAGAGTGTGCTCTGGCCCCTCTTGTACGAGTGTACTTTCAGGATGAGTTGGAAATCATTACCATTGTTTTGTTACACAGGTACAGTAACGTGTGTATCAAATAATTATGCCGGATCATTAATTTCGGGACAATCTCTTCATTACAATGAATGCATGACACTGCAGTTTTAGTGTCTTCGATCCAATTGTAATACTTTTTCAAAGACATATCTATATTATATCTATATATTATATATAACCTTTGAACCCAGCGGAATGAACCCTGCGGAAAAGGCTGTAAGGTTGTGTAAAGAAATTAAGAATGCAACGTTCTCTCAGAAATCAAAATCATGGAGTGCTTTCAGGATGAGTTGGAAATTGTTTTGTTTTTATGTGTAGTTTGAATTGATGCTATATTGTGTTTTCTTTTTGTCGATGAATGTGACAATCCTTTTCACACGTTCTGGATACATTTTCATGCGTTCACACAATACATGACTGCATCAGATTTTTTTTTTAATGTGTGTATCAAATAATTATTCCCTTTTCAGGAAACATGAAATCCACAACAGATTTAACATGTGTATCAAATAATTATGCCCTTTTAGTTTTTCAGGATTGGTGGGAAACATGAAATCTGCAACAGATTGAACGTGCACATGAATCAAATGGATCTCATTGCTAATTTAATGAACTGGGATGAAGATTGTAGTTCCTGTATCATACACATGTTTTTCAAAATGAATAAATGTTTTTTTATTTATGATATGTGTTTCATTTCAAACCTTATTAAAAAAATATGCTTCAGGTGAATCTTTTGTTTTCTGATTGACACACTAAGCATTTTAATGTATACTCATATTGTTTATTGAGCGAGACGTGTTTTTTGTTGAATGATGCAAAACTCCTGGAAGAGGTACACGGTATAAACATTTTTTTTTATGTGCTGACTTTGCATGACACGGTATAAAATTTTTTTATTTTGTGGAAGGCAAATCTTCTGGTATGGGTCTCACTTAAAAAAAACAAACAGGGGGGGAGTAAATAAAACAATTGGGGGGTGCACGTTCAATTGATTGGCGAGAGAGAAAGAAAAAACATCACTCGAGTGTTGCCATCTTGTTGATAAATGTTCAAACCCAATCGTGGAAATTAAAAATAATAAAAGGCACGCGTAATTCGTTTTCAATTTCAAACCCAATCGTGGAAATTAAAAATAATAAAAGGCACGCGTAATTCGTTTTCAATTTCAAACCCAATCGTGGAAATTAAAAATAATAAAAGGCACGCGTAATTCGTTTTCAATTTCAAACCCAATCGTGGAAATTAAAAATAATAAAAGGCACGCGTAATTCGTTTTCAATTTCAAACCCAATCTTGGAAAATAAAAAAGGCACGCGTAATTCACATCGCTTTTGCCGATAAATATTCAAACCCAATCTTGGAAAATAATAAATGGCACGTTTAATTCATTTACAAATCCAATCTTGGAAAATATAAAAGGCACGTTTAATTCATTTTCAAATCCAATCTTGGAAATAAAAAATATAAAAGGCACGTTTAATTCATTTACAAATCCAATCTTGGAAATAAAAAAAAATATAAAAGGCACGTTTAATTCATTTACAAACCCAATCTTGGAAATAAAAAAAAATATAAAAGGCACGTTTAATTCAAAATGGGTCGTTTTCAATTTAGGAAATTTTTTTCATGGGGTTACGGTGCTCATCTATTTTTTCGACCGACTGTAGATCGGAAGGTTCCTGGTTCGAATCCGGGTCATGGATGTTTGTAAGCGTGTGGTGTAGAGGCGGCTGGTGCACCTTAAATCTGTTGTGGCCGAAAGTCCTTACGTTGCGTTGGTGTGGAAGTTTGGAGAGTGGGGTGCCAGCTCAGATATTGCCTTGTCATCTGACAGTGGTTCAAAATAACGAATGGCTTAGGCTGAGACCGGTGGTAACTAGTTGAATATCTTTAATATTATTAAAGGAAGTGTTTGTCTGTTTGTTTTCTGCCCGCAAATTCCTGACGAATCTATGCCACTTACAGTAATGTAATTTGGCACACAGGTAGTCCAAATTTTTTTGCAATTTTTGAGTCCCGGTGAATTTTAAAATTTAATCGAGAACATTTTAAAATGAATTTAATGTAAAAATTAATTATTATTGAATGCAACATGAATGAAATCATTTTGCTCGGAGAAATGATTTTCCAGCAGACGATAAAAAACAAAAACTTTTAATTGGAGTTATTCAGTTCCTTTTTTCTATCTCCTAGACCAGGGATGGGCAAACTTCTTCGGTCGCGGGCCAAAAATATAAAGTTTGGCGGGCCAAGATAAATTTTTCTAAAATTTTAAAAACAATATACAAGTATTACAATTTAGATATGTTAATGAGATGAATGAAATTGCGATTTCATTTTTAAAAGTTCCTTACATTGAGATTCGAAGTGAGATGTACTGATTCTAAGGAACGGGGCTAAATGTTCATCTGTCATTCTACTTCTGAAATAATTCTTTCTAAGGTTCATAGTTGAAAACACTTGTTAAGATATATAAGATGAAGCAAACATAGCACTGATTTTCTGGGCGTGAGATATTAAATTTGGGAAACTTACTTTCGGTAATGATTTGTAAAACTCTAAATTTGGCATATTTAGAAACAGCTGCTTGAGATGATTGTTAAATTACAACTCAATTAATTCAAGCTGCAAATCTGAACTCACTGATTCACAATTTACGTTGAAAGGCATGGTAAAAATATCCAATTCTGTTTGAATGGCACTGAAATCTTAAAATCTGCGTTCGAACTCAAAATGCAGTTTTTTCAAGCCATCTTCATAATTCTTAAGTTTTTCTTCATTTACTGAGGGTATTGAATTTAACCTCGAGAAATGAGACAGGTCGTTCTTAGCTAGCTGCCCAGCAAACAGATTAAGTTTTAGTTTAAAAGCTTTGAGATGGGCTCAGATATCGTCGATAAATTGATTTTCCCCATGCAACTTGACATTCAAGTTGCTCATATGACAAAGAAGATCTGTGAAAAATGCAAAGTCCGAAAGCCATTCTGTATCTTCTAACTTTTCGCACTCATGGAAGAACGACACAATGTCGTCTTTCAGCTGCCAAACTCGCTCGAAAACACATCCTGCACTAAGCCACCTTACTTTCGTGTAATACAGTACATCAGATTATTCAGATTGCCTCGATTGTATTAAGAAAATCTCGAAACTCTATCCGTGGGCCGGATAAAACCTTCTGGGGGGCCGGAGTTGGCCCGCGGGCCGTAGTTTGCCCATCCCTGTCCTAGACCGTTAAATATATAGTAAAAATTTCAACGGATTTAACATCTGAGGAAAATTTCACATTAGATCAATACCTAAAAATATGATTTTCTTTAAATAAATAAAAATTGTTTTAACTGAATATCTCTTATATTTTCGCAAGAGATTGTGACGGCACGTCAAACTTCGCGTTCAAGTAATAAACAGATAACATTTCCTCCCCTCTTACAATTTCAGCAAAAAAGAGCAAAAAAATTAAAAAAAAAAACATTTTGGCTGGAAATGTTTTGTTTATTTTTGTAAAATCGGGATCGTTGAAGATAGTTTGAAAATTCCTACGGATTCGAAATCTGCTGATAATTTTACACCAGAAAATTTACCTTGTATTTCATTTTCTTTTAATACAAATACAAATATTGACGACCAGCTACAGGCTCGATCGAGCCTGTAGCTGGTAACCTGGAATTCATAAACAAAGGACCAGCCTTGTTGGACTCGAGTGCAACAAGGCTGGTCCTTTGTTTATGAATTCCCCAATTCCCACTGACTATCCAATTGTATCTTAAATTCGTACACTCCCTTTGAATTAACTATATTTTTGGGCAACGCGTTCCAACTGTCTATTACCCTATTAAAGTAGTAGTTTTTCCTTAAATCCCGATTAATCCCGAAACTTACCTTGTTTACAAATTTAAAATATACTGTATAAAAAATCGACGCACCAAGGAGTTGTACGATTGCAATAAAAATTGGTGGATGTGAAAAATATACATAGAAAAACAAACGATTAAAATTTGAGAACAATTGGAATGATTTGTTTCAGAGTTTGACTGGTACAAAGGGAGGAAGTCAATAAGGTGTTGGTCCCACCTCTTGCCTGGATGCAAGCTATCACCTGGCTGGGCAGACTGAAAAAGTTCCCAGATGGTGTCCTGCAGAACTTCTTGTGAAATTGTCTTCAACTGTTTTGCTAAATGGTCAACATTTCGGGATGGTTCCAGTCGCTTTCCCATAACGTCCCAATTGTGCTCTATGGGAGAGAGATCAGGAGACCTACCCAGGTAGCACATATATGTCGGCCAATATCGAGAAAAAATATTGGCCAATATTGCCGTCGATATTGGCCAACGTAAAAATGTACCCCCCCCTGGCGACGTCGCCCCAATATCGTTTTCCGACATTGGCCAACGTAAAAATGCCATCGCCCCAATGTCGTTTTCCGACATTGGTCAATATAGTTTACCGACATTGATAGATATTGTTTTCCGACATTGCTCAATATCGTTTTCCGACATTGGCCAACGTAAAAATGACCCCCTTCTGGCGACATCGCCCCAATGTCGTTTTACGACATTGATAGATATTGTTTTCTTGACATTCAATGTTTGTTTTTTATCATTGCTCAATATTAGCTTTTAAGATACTTTTCGATGTTTTTTTCAATATTATTCAATATCTGTTACATAATATTGGGATATTTTAATTAAATTTTCTTCTTATGGCATGTGATTGTTTATTTAGAGGGTACACAAGATTACAACCATCTTAAATTTTGTAAAATTTAAAAAATATTAATCATTAAAAAAATATTTATATAATACAATATTTTAGAACATTAAAGAGAACATATTCTTTTATATTGTTAAAAATATGTTTTTATTACAATTTGTGTAACTGTTGTATTGTATAGTACATAATAGAAAATTGTGGGCAACTTGGCTTTTTAAAACCTAAACAGGCATCCATTATCAAATCAGACATTCTAAAATCCATTTTCCCCTTTAAATTTACTCCTTGGTAGCTTGAAAAAAAATTGCAAACATAAAACACGTACAGGTACCATTTTTGTGATTTCAATTCAGAAAATAGTTTTAGAAAAATATTCCAGTCAGAAATGTTAGCTAAGCTGCTGATACCCAGGTGGCAAAAGAATATCAGATGATATCGTAAAAAGATATTGTATAATATCTGCTCCGACAAAAAATGATATAATGACCCCCTCTTTTTATCGGATGATGTCGTTGCTCGACATAATTAAACACATTATGACATAATCCGATACAACTTTGATATCTTTTCTTTGCCGTAGCTCTATAGCAGTTTATATAGTGTTCCGACATTTTTATATCGGCTTTCATTATCAATCATTTCATTTCAATTGACACTTTGTCGACATTCTTGTATCTGTTTCCTGACATAGCTCAATTCAGGAAACAGATACAAGAGAGCATTTTGTCCTTTTACTATTTCATAGCAGCCCATCTTCTGGTTTTTGTTGAGTTTTTCAAGTTGAAATTAGCTATAAAATCATCAAATTGTTTCTACACAAATTGCATTTGGCATAAAATGTTACATTAAAACAGTTGTATAATTTTAGACAAGAAAAACCGAGTAAAAAGGCTATAAAAACCAGAAGATTGGCAGTCATGCTATTTACTTACAATCAAACAAAGAAAAACACTTAGGGCGAAGGGGTTAATATATAAAATTGGAAATGTTAAAATAATGGCAATCATTAAAGACTAAAATAATTTTTTTTTTCAAAGATTTATGAATGATTCGTTATTGTTGTTGCCTTCGTGTCTTTCATCACTGTCTTTCTTTTGTTCACTGGACTTCTGTCCTTGGCAACTACAAGGCCGGAAGTGATGGTGGACTACTTCCAATGGCGGGCACTAAGGACTTGTCCTTTGGCCACTACGAGGCCGGAAGCAGCTATATTATATATAGCAGCTAATATTTTAATTTATTTTATTAAGTGCATATTTTAAATTGTTGTTCCATTTCTTTTGTAGAAATCTAATTCTATTAAAACTCATTATTGCCAATTGTATAATCTATATCTCAAACCAGTAAAATAAATACAAACATCAAGCTGATGCCTGTATTACAATACAGCTTGATAAACAGTTGCATGGTATGTAATTCTAAGAACTGATTCAGATTTATATAATTTTGATTTCATCTCAAAATGGATTACTTCCCGAAACTTCTGTTAAAAATTCAATATTGTTAGAAATGTTAAATAAGAAAAAAAAAGGGGCACATTGCATATTGGCAGAAAAATGAACATTTCTTACAAATTTCATTTAAATAGAATTTTTCATAAGTTTTAAAAAAATTCACAAATCACAATTAAAATAATTTTTTTTATTGTAAGACAGATTAAACCCTGGGAACTGTCAAACATTCCAATCAGGTACACTCTTCGAAGTCACCCCTTTGACAAGTCAGATTATTCGATGGGTGAATTCTTCGGCCATCTCAAACTGCCGCACCAGCGAACGCTTTTCCAAACAACTCTGACAGATAAAGTCATGACAACAAGTCATGAATAAGAACACAAACAGCAACCTGTGACACAACAGAAGTAGACAATTAGAACAAGTGTTACCCGATTGCTAAGCAAAGATGAGTTACAGTTAGTAATTATTCTCAACACCCTCCCTTAATAACATTAACATACATTTTTGTCTTAGTTCAGTCTAGGTTTACGTTAAGATTTTGTAAACAAATCAGCAATTTGGTATTCAGTTGCAACATATACAATATAAATGTTTAATAATTTTACAATATCATGAGCATACTTCAATTTAATATCGAAGTGTTTTAATCTGGCACAATTATTTTCATTTAATATGGCCTTAATGACTGACTGAAGCACAAAATTTTGTCGCATGCGTATCAATACAAAAAAAAGGCTCGTTTACAGAACAAAAATAGCTGTAGAAAAGAGAAGGTGCAGTTTTTCAGTGGTGGTTTATTTTAAAATAGTACTGATCCAATAAAATTTTTTTTTTTCAGGTCATTTAACAAGAAATTAATAATTTTCAGTGAATTATCACAAATCAGTCAGTTCTCATCAGAATTAAAACTGGCTTTAAAAAAATATATATATCAGCTTACTGTAAAAACTCTTGTTTTCATAAATGTCTTAATGTAATAGAAATTACTAAAATAAAATAGCACTAGCAAAAAATAAGTTGTTAACTTTTGTTGTATTTTGTACTTAAAATACAATTATCTCAAAATCAGTTTTTTGCAATTTTGCCAAAGTTCAAAGTACTAAGGCTTTTTGATAAATGCACTTAGAGTTAAACTGTTTACATTTTTTAGGTCTTGAATAACTATTTGATAGACACAGAGAGAACTTTTTGTATGAATAGCTCAGAAAAATTTATAAAAATTAATAAACAAAAAATTTGACATTTTTATAGAAATTTAACACATAACGAGTAAAATATATTTTTTTTATGAAAACTCATAAATAAATTTTTTTTAATCTCTCGCTAGGTCTTTTGCATATACTATAACCAATATTGTAAAAATTTATTTCACCAAAAATATTGAAAAATGACAGATTGAATTGCAAATAAAAACAATTTTTTTTATTGATTATTGCTTTAAATATGTGCTTAATTAATCTTGTGTAGCACAAATACATCCTGCATAGCTTTAGCCAAAGCCAAAATTTCTTCCTCCAGGCAGCTTCTATTGGCTGCTCTTGAATTTGGCTCAGACAGTAATATAAATTATCACAGAATATAAAATATCTGGATGTGTTGTCATGGATAGGTACAATAATGCACCTACAAATTCCTGATTGGGTCCATGGAAAGTTTCATCTTGCACGAAACACAATGGTGTCGCTTTAGGCACTAGAGGAGTGTCGGCTGGTTTACACTGAGTCATTTTGAATTTATTTAAAATTTTCTCAACATAGGCCTTTTCCTCTAAGCAAAGTTGTTGCTGAGAAAACTTAATACATATGCCCAGAAAATCTTTCACAACTTAAGCCTGGACATTTCGAACTCATCACTTAGAAGTTGTATTACCACCATGACCACTGATTCATAGGAACCAGCAATCAGTAGGTCATCAACATACAGCACTACTAGGGGGCTCCGCCCCTGCTCAACCCCTGTGTACCACTGTCACTGTTTCAGTTTTTAAAGACTTTTTAAAAATTTGCAAACACGACTATTGTTGTCGTTGTAGCCCATGGGTTGTACCCTAAATAAGATTTCATCGAGTTCACCATTCAAAACAGTCTTAACATCTAGTGCATAGATTCATTTCCCTATGGAGAACAATGACAAAAACCAGTCGTAGTGATGGCATACTGATGTTCTTTAAAAAGAAAGAAATAGCTAGTAAAATTATGTATAGTTTTGTTTTATCACTGAATATAAGCTGCAAATTTTTTGTAAAGTTATAAATCTTAAATGATAAAAAGTTAGGACAAAAAGTAGATATTTGGTACACTCAAATTTATGATTTATTAATTTTTAGAAGAAAAATTTGGTGTAAACTAATTTTTTAGAATGAATAATATTCACAATACTTCACCTTTTGAAGTTAGTTTTTTTTTTTTTAATGAAATTAATCAAATCACACAAAACTTGAAAAGAACAAGCAGTTTTACCCATGGTCACAATTTTAAAGCTTCACATCTCAAATTTATTGATTGATTTTTTTTTAATGTTAAAAACATTTGGTATAGTCTTTATATAAAACAAAAATCAGTTAAGTTTTTAAATGTTATGTTATGCTTGAACAATATATTTAAACCTACTTTGAAAATGTCCCACTAATATTAATAATTAATGCAAACAGAACTCTGCTGACATACTAATAACTTACTTTCCAAAACAAAATAATCTATAACAATAAAAGATGAAAATAGCATTGCACAAAATCGGATGTAACTTGGGAATTTGATACAGTAACCGATGAATATTTACACATTAAAAAATAGTATACTGACAATGTAACAAACTACAAACACGGGCTAAAACTTCATCAATGGTACAAGTGAATATGTTTAATTATTCGTATTTAAATATTATTAATATTGCAAAATAATGTACAGAAATATCCTTACCTCATAGGACTTGCACTTTTAGGGATGACTGCTCTTATTCACTGCAAGATTCGGCGAAAAATCGCCGCGGTCTCGGCGGCTGCATCTCACCCGTTACGTGCCAAAAAAATAATTAGAAAAACTTTTTCGCTTGTCAATTTTTGATAATATGATGGCGGTCGGCAACCCAAACAACATACACGTGACCAAGCATAGCTTCAGCTCAAAATTAAATATCGGCCAACATTAGATTAACATCGTTTTTTGGATATTGTTTTCACAATGTCGCCAAATATCGGTACAATATCGGGAAAAATTGCGTAATATTTAAATTATAAAAAATATGTGTAAGACAACATGGGGTCATTATTTACAGTATTACTACATGATTATAATGTTATTAAAAGCGTTATTTACAGTCTTCCTCGTTTTATAAAACTAAACGATATCTGCCAATATCGACAGATATCGTAATTCCGACATTCGACATTCACAGACATTCAAAACATTGGCCAATATTGGTAGAATGTTGGCCAATGTTGTTGTGCTACCTGGGTAGCTGGCCAAGGAAGTGTCTTGAAAGTTTGGAAACAGTTCATAGCAGCACATGCTGTGTGTGGCCGGGCATTATCTTGTCCGGGGTGTCGCAAAAGGAATGGTAACACAACCGTTCGTAGAATGTGTGTCAGAAATGTGATGTGTGTCAGAAATGACTACCAAAGGCGTCCTGCTATCAAAGGAGATGGCACCCCAGACCACAATGCCCTGTTGTGGGCATGTGACGACTTGTTAAAGGGGGATTCCGAAGACCATGACTAATAGTCTATTGTACCGAGTGGCGTGCGATAGTAAGGGCAGGATCCCCATGCTGTCCTGGACGTCTCCAGACGAGCCTGCGGTTGTCGTCAGGACACAGTTGGAAACTGGACTCATCACTAAAGACTAGGTCCCCAGTCAGCACCATTCCAAGTTAATCAAGCCCGTCACAATTGTAATTCTGCCCGTTCTTGGTGCGTCGATTTATTTTTTATAGAATGTAGCTTACAAGTCATAATATAAAGATAAGAAACATCTGACCAATTTTAACTGAATCAGGGATACAAATCTCTTTAACCTCAAGTCTTCAAAACAAGTTAAGTAAAACTAATATTGCTGTTTCTTTTAAAGAGGTATTACATCAGTTTAAAATTATCTAATCAGCTGATAGTATGGCTGATATGTGAAATAATTGTGCCTTTAATGATAGAAGCATACATCTTGGGGCACTTATACTACATATATGAAGATTTAATTTTGGATATGAGGCCATCTCAGATTTCGACTATGGCAGTAATGGCAGACATTCAAAATGACGGCTTTCGAACATTTATTGTGCTTCGTTTAAATGTTATTTGATGATGTTAAATGACAGCTATTGAAGTAATGGCCAGGAAATGTTTTGTGCATGTACTTAGCTATTTTTAATAACATATACCTGCTTTTATGTACATATTCTATTTATAACAAAATGGCGGACATTCAAATTGGCAGCCTCCGAGTTTATTTTACATGTTCCATTTTTATTGTCATTTGGTGAAGTTAATAGCATATTATATGTGCTTTGCATGAATTGATGACATAAACATGCATGCGTCATAATTAGATTTTCATATTAATTATATTAATTAATATTTTCAGATTAATTTTTCGTTAGTTTCATATTAACTTTTTTGACAGGTGACACGATAAGAAAAATAAGATAAAAATACAGATGTAGTGCATAAGCTGTATAATCCATTCAATACTGATACATCTGGACAATTCAAGGAAACAGAGTGGAACAAGTGTTTTATCTGTCTGGAAGACAAGTCAAGTTCTTCGATGTCCAGCAGACTAAGTAAAGCAGTAAGCGTGAAGAAAAGGGAACTGGTTATAAGACAATTTCTGATTTACTTGTGGGGTTTAGTATTCCAGGTTGTTCACCAAGGACAATAAATCTGGAACGTCCCGATGATGCAGAAGTTGTCGAGGCAACATTGGTACAACTTAAAGCTCAGTTTCACGAATCATGTAGATTGTAGTTCAATAAAACAAAACTTCAAAGAGCTCAGAAATGGAAGATAGAACCAGGGCCCGATTTAGAAAATTTGGTATAGTAGGCACAACACGCAGGAAGGGGGCCCCCACATGTTATTTGTTCATCACAAAAACTAATTTTATAACAATAATTGGTGCTTACGTATTTGACTGTTGACCGTTTCACAGATGTCACCAAAAAGTTTCAGAAAATAGTGCCATTACTTATAACTCTTGGCAAAACAAAATAAAGCAGATGAAAATTAAAAACATAATAGTTAGATCATTAATGTAATTACAAGAATGTGATAGAGGGGGAAATGGTCGACGGACATTTACGTAAATACCCAATAATTTATGTAACTACTTAAAAACTTTTAAAATTTTTTAGATACTTTTGAAACTTAGGGGCCCTTTAAATTATGGGGGCCCTAGGCCCGTGCCTCACGGGCCTAATGGTAAATCAGGGCCTGGATAGAACCTGCGGATAATGCAAATAGTTCTACGAAATTCACCACCAGAATGTTTTGGTAAATAGTTCAGTGAATTCAAAAGCAATTTTTTTTTGTGTGACCAGCCTGCTCAAGCTGGAAGTTCATTATGTACTGCATCTACATTCGGCCTGGATGTGTTCCTCACTGTGCCCTTAAACTGGAGGACAGGCCTTCGCTTGCGAAATTGAGTGTTGGTGATCTTATTGCATTAAATGCCTTGTATTATGTTTGATGCCTCGTATCATTATATAACAGAGCAAGAGACAAAAGAACATACAAGAAACTGAAATAGAACAAACTAACCATGGTATTGCATTTGCCGAACTTATATCATACATTGAAGATGCTCGTAGTGACAATGAAATCGCACCCATATTTAAACTTGTTGATCTATGCAAACTGTACAGCATGAGGATGAAACAACAAGGTAGTGATCTTTCAGGGTGCATACGTTCCACAAAACTAAAAAACGGAGTACTTGCATATTTTCCTGACATGAAAGCACATAAGCAAGGTCGAGATGTGATGTTATTATTTAATAATGATGTTGGATTAGCTATGAAGAAAGCTTATGAATACGATGCAGATACTATAGTGACGCTATTCATCTTGCCAAAGCAGCAAATATAGTTAGAAGAGACATTTTTAAAATGAAAAACCTCTTCAATGGATTTGGAGAAACCTGTCAGGAAGATTCCGTGCCAGCATCTCTGTTAGTTGTAAAGCACAGTCAAGTTTTTTAACTCCAACCTATCCTAACTGTTACACAGTTACTAATGTATAACAGTTTGGTGAGATGTCGGAAGTGTCATTCTGGAACAGTCTACAAGCACAATCGAGAACAAGAAACAAATTTGCCTATATACTTAGGTATTTTAATTCATAAAAAGAACTCGCAAGTGTGAACTAGTTGAAGATCTTCACGAGCTCAGATTAAGTATATCATAAGACCGAGTGCTAGACCTTTCATCAGAACTTGGAAATGAAATATGCCATCTGTATCACATGGAAAATGCTGTCGTTCCTCTTCAGTTAAAAAGAGGGCTTTTCACAACTAGTACGATTGATAATATTGACCACAATCCAAGTACTACTACAGCTCATGATTCTTTCCATGGTACAGGAGTAACCCTATTTCAACATCCAGATGGTAATTTTAGAGGAACCTATCTAAATAAAACTTCAAGTACTTTTGAAGAGAAAGCAACTAAACATCTTCCTGAAAGCTACACAAGTGTTACCCCTGTGCCTGCTATTAGAACTGGCTGTCCTTTGCCAACAGTACAAGAAATATTCGTTGACTACCAAGTTTAATGCAATAACATCACCGGCACTCAGTTTCACAAGCAAAGGCCGGTCTTTCAGTTTAAGGGCACAGTGAGGAACACATACAGGCCGAATATACAATAGATGCAGTACATAATGAACTTCCAGCTTGAGCAGGCAGGTCACAAAAAATTGCTTTTGAATTCACTGAACTATTTACCACAACATTCTGCCGGGTGAATTTCGTAGAACTATTTGCATTATACGCAGGTTCTATTTTCCATTTCTGAGCTCTTTGAAGTTTTGTTTTATTGAACTGCATTCTACATGATTCGTGAAAATGAGCTTTATGTTGTACCAATGTTGCCTTGACCACTTAGTGCATCATCGAGACGTTCCAGATTTATTGTCCTTGGTAAACAACCTGGAATACAAACCCCACAAGTAAATCAGAAATTGTCTTATAACCAGTTCCCTTTTCTTCAAGCTTACTGCTATTACTTACTGTCTGCTGGACAACGAAGAACTTCAGACCTGTCTTCTTGACAGATAAAACACTTGTTCTATTAATTTTCTTTGAATTGTCCAGATGTATCAGTATAGAATGGAGCCTTCAGCTTAATGCACTACATCCGTATATTTATCTTATTTTGTTCTTATCCTGTCACCTGTGAAAAAAGTTAATATGAAAATAATTAAAAATTGATATAAGAATATTAATTAATATTAATAATTATATTAATTATAGTTAATAATTGATATGAAAATCTAATTATGACATGCACGCATGTTTATAGCATCAATTCATGCAAAATCACATATAATACGCTATTAACATCACCAAATGACAATAAAAAAGGAGCACATAAAAAATACTCAGAGGCCACCATTTTGTTATAAATATAATATATACATAAAATCAGGTATATATTATTAAAAATAGCTAAGTACACGCACAAAACAACAATTACTCGCCATTACTTTAATAGCTGTCATTTAACATCATCAAATAACATTTAAAAGAAGCACAAAAAAATGTTCCAAAGCCGCCATTTTGAATGTCCACCATTACTGCCATAGTCGAAATCTGAGATGGCCTCATATCCAAAATTCAATCTTCATATATGTAGTATAAGTGCCCTAAGTTGTATGCTTCTATCATTAAAGGCACAATTCTAACAATTTTTATGCACCTATCAGCCATACTATGAAGAATATTTGTCAGTGCACACATTACAGCAATAAATTATCAGAACCTCCACATTGTTTGTAGCAGTTTTATTAAGAATGATTTGTGTATCATAAATAGCAAATAATAAATCTAATCAGATTTAACTATTGTCTGAAAGAGTTACAGTTTGTATGTGATCATTAGAGCTTGGATTTTGCATCTTTTTTTTAGTCCCTAATGTTGATAGAAAAACGTACCGAGTGTGTTTTAGCAATTTGCAACCAAAATAACCCAGATTTATTTTGCATGTTTTTTGTTTGCATATTTGGACAATTTATCTCTATTTTTAAACATTTTTACTATTTTTTTACAGAACTTTGCTCAGCGCGTTTGAAAGGAAGGTTTTCAGAAGAAATCAAATTCAAATCAACTATGACTCACAAATAAAAAGTAGAAAATAGGTAAGAAAATTCAACAGCCTTAAGAACTACCATTACCTCAGTGTATGAGAAGGCGATACAAAGAATACAAAATGAGATAGGTGATTCCCAAATCTAGGTGTCAAAGAAAAGATTGACCCCTGCTGGCAATACCTAATTAATGTAAAGAGTTGGAAAAAACAAATCACTCCATGATCGCCAGGACAGGGCGAACCGATTAATAAATAAAATTGTGTATTTTCACTTTATCCTCCTCACTACTCTTTTTGTAAGATTAATTTTTAAAAAAATTCTCACAAATTCGCATATTTTGGGGTTTTAGTGCATATTTTAGGTCACATTTTTCCATATCGATCCGAGCTCTAGTTTTCATATTTCAAAAGCAGACTTTTTAATCTAAATCATATGAAATTCATAGTTTTAAAAACTTTAAAAGATATCAGACTCATAACCAGATAATTCAATAGAGCACTGATTTTCTAATTTTTATTAGATTTATTAGCAATTATATCTTTTTACTTTTTTCTAACTTGTGAAGATCGAATTTTTCTATACAGTCAAATTATACTTTTTTAGGGGTGTGTCATTGCCCATGTTATTACACGCCCAGAAGAACAGACGAGAAAGAAAATTCCTCAGTTACATTTAGTGTAGATTTCAAAACGAAAAAAGGAGGAGAACACTGGATGAAGCGGGGTATTTCTTTACTGCTAAGTTCAAAATAATGCCTGAAAACATTCTGTATGAAATGTGTTTCTTAGTTATTCATGTGATACTTAAAAATAAATTATTCCATTGCATTTGTTAAAATCGATTTTAATACACATTTTACAATACATGGAAATAGATGGAACATTTCTGAACTCAAGTGGGATTAATTTACATTCATCATGCTACATCTCATGTAGGATGAATTCTTCCTTCAAATGGAGGGTGAGTTGCCTTCAATCAGCAAGGTTATTTTTCTTTATACTTTCTGATGAATTCATTGACATCAAATTTTCTCTGACACCCTTTATAGTTCATGAAGCGTATTTTTCCAAAAACAGCTCGCTCTGCCCAACCTTGATCATGGATTCCACATATAGACCACATACAACCTATAAAATATGTAACAAGTACAAAAATTAGAGATAATCTTGACAAAACATGCACCACATGAATGGAAACGTTTTTGTAGTTATTCTGAATATAAATATTTCATGAATGGCACTTCCTTGATTGTAAAGAATGTTTTAATTTTCATGATACATATATCAGTTGATACAACATTTATCATAAAAGCATTTCTTCAGACTCCCTGATTAATTAAATTATACTTGTGTATTTAATGAACTTAGGAATGACTGAAATGATGCACCTTAGTACGCTGATTAAAATCAAATGATTTCATTTAATAAAAAATATAGTTAAAATTTTTTTAATCTTTATTAAATTTTCATAATAACATTGAAAAGAAAATAACTTTGGATTGCTTAGTTTGCATACAACAGGATATATGTTATACACAATTTCGATACAAAATGTACTCTAAAACCCCCAAGAATGAATTTTAACTGAAAAGCCTCTGCTTTACTACTTTAAAGACGCTCACTTGTGATAATATTGATTGGGATGACAATACATAGACCATAGAGAGCAATCACAATATTGCTCTCTATCGCCTCTGATAAATGTCATTCACGAAGGTTTTTTATACACATGTTTGGCCATCTACATATTGTGCTATGTATTTTTTTGTCAATTTTGGATAGCTTTATTCCTATGGTAATTAAGTTTCAAAGGACTTATTTTTAAAATATATATGTATTTTACAGTGAAAGAAACTTACCAACATAATCATTTGGATCTCGGCCATCTAGCTCATATTTATCATTCAAATAAATGGCAATTTCGAGGGCTTCTTCAGGGCTGTTTGTCCATTCTAATATTTTCTTTGCCCAATACATACGTAGAAATCCATGCATTTTCCCCTCTTTCACCATCTGACGCTATGAAATTAAAAGTACTTTTATGATTTAATCCAATCAAATCTGGTTTCTAAAGTTAAGTTATAAATTTCAGGCAATAAGAATAAGCTTTACCTGAGCAGCATTCCAAAGAAGATCATGTGTCTTTGAATCTTCCAGCTGCTGTTTTGTATATATGTACTCGCGTTTATCCTTGCTATGATCTTTTAGGGTCTTTTTTGCCCAGTCATAAGCACCTATTGTAAATTAATTATATTTTGCTTTAATACTTGCATCATACAGAAATGAATTTTTAAGTACTATATAAATAATATAAATAAATACCATCAACTTGGTCATATTTTGCATTATAATAGCAAAAGTTATCTGCAAGTTCTCTTCGTATAACGGCTTCTTCAATAAAAGCGTCCACTGAAGCAGGGAATTTGCTCCTATACTTAGACACAACTAGTATGGTTCTTTGGATAGAAATTTGACCTATAAAGAAATATATTAACATGTGAAGTCTGACCTAATTGATATAAAACTCTCTTGGATAAACAACAAAATATCTACAAAAAACATGCTTTTGAATATAAAACAAAAAACAATGAAAACTGTTATTGAATCCTCTTAATTTGAACACCTAAAAAATTTATCAGCGATTTTAATTAATACAGGACAGTTTTGTAAATGAATAGGAAATAAGATTATTGATAAGGTTAGTTCATTTCAAAGTAACATATTAAAATCGTCTTGAAAAGCAAAACTTTCAAACAAAATATCAAATGACCATCCATAGCATTAGCATGTTTATCAATCATAGCATTCAGCATAAGACATGAATGAGCATCTGAAGTAAACTAATTGTATCTGAGAGAGGTATCTCTACTATTATAAAAGGAAATGTTTTTTTTTTTCGTTGTGTCCAAAATCCTGATGATTCTATTTCACTTACAGCATTGAGATTTGGCACACAGATAGTCCGAATTTTTTGCAATTTTTGGGTAGCGGCGAATTTTAAAATTCAATCTAGAAGATTTTTAAATAAATTTCAGGGTGCCCACAGTCCTTGAATTATTTTTTCCGAACTAGGGGCCCTTGAAAAATTTTGAAAATTACGGAACTTGGTGAAAAGTCCTTGAAAGTACTTGATTTTTTTAACGTACATAATTGTGTAATTTTGTCTTGCATTTGAATTTGTCCAGAATAGTTTCCTCCTTTGTCCAGACTAGTGCTAGCTCAAGTGGTGCAGGTGTGCCATTTTAGCGTCATTCTGAATGAAAACGGAGTTTAGCACTTTGACAACACATGATATACTAATAATGGTACGTCTAGATCGCCCATTCCATTCTCCACCAAATTCTGTCCGTCTAAGTTGACCCCTCTGGTCTCTGTTAAGACAGCCACCTTGTTATGCCCGCTGCATCATGACGTATCATGGCTGCTAGATAATAGCACTGCTTTCTTAGGAAACATAGCTTTAGCAATCAGGATGTCATTGGAAACCTAGCACGCATCCAAAGAAATGAAACCAAATTCCTTTTGCAAAAATATAAAAGTTACAATTTAAAAAAAAAAAAAATTTAAGAAAATCACATTTAAGATAGCCTTTAGGTGTAAAATTTTCTGCAGATTTCAAATCTGTTGAAATTGTCACTCTATCTTTAATGATTGCAAAGATAGAAACTTAGACTAGAGCATATAAAAAGCCCTATCACCAGTCAAATTTTTTGATTTGTTTTGTTTCTGAAACAAAATAAACCACGACAGCCGTCTGTTGTAGAGGCAGTGAACGACAGCAAAATGGAGATTGTGCAAAGGACATGGGATACAAGGTCCTATAGTCTTAGTTCCACCAAAAGAATTTATCGTACAATACTTTATCGTACAAAAAAAATCGATATTTGTGCAAGTACCCTGATAGTTACCATTGAGACCAGAAGTCCACTTTGCAACAAAAAAAATCACAGGTTCTTTGAGAAAGAAAATCAAAATTATTACCAAATTGATTATAACCTTTCTTTTTTTGACTATCAGTAGTTTAAAAAAGTATCTTTTTTTATTTTCACATATTTCTTTTTAATTGACAACTTTTGTGTATCCCTTGGTTTAGGTTGTTATAAAACAGTTTAGTCCTTGAAAAATATTTTTTGGGTTTTGAAAAGTCTATAAAAGTTCTTGAATTTTGTTTTGAATAAAGGTGTGGGAACTATGAATTTAATAGTTTTATTCTCTACCTGGTTCTTCTAGCGCGTTTCGTCAGGACAAAAGAAGAAACCCCCAAAAATGAGCTTTTTCTCCCCCACGTGACTTTTTTTTATGTTTTCCCAAGAGATAAATCTACGGAAAATTTCAGTTTAGATTGATATCTAAAAATACGATTTTCTTTAAACAAATAATTTTTAAATTGAATATATCTTCAATAGATTTGAAGTCTACGGAAAATTTTACTCCAGATTAATACCTTACATCACAGCGTTGCCCGTGGTGTTGGTTTGCGAAGCAATTTGGTGTTGGTTTCGAAACAAATTGGTTTGTGATGCAAAATTGTTTTTTTTTTACCAATTTGCGAAATTTTGTCTCCAATTTTGCGAAGCAAACCAACACCACAGGCTAGCCACGCAGTGGATAGTTGCTAATAAGGTTCAAACTCATTTTTCCACAAAATTTAATCTGACAATTACGTCATATTGGGACAATATTTCTTTAGCCATAATGTAAAAGTTGCATGACAGTTAAGAAACCAGTCATGTTGTTATGTAAACATATCCCTATGTAACTTGTTTTGCATTTCTAGTAATTTTTGGTATCAAAAACTGAGTATACGAGTTTCTTTCAAAGTTTTCTTCAAAAAAAAGATTCCTCTGCTGAGTGGTTATTATATAAAATAGTACAATTGCAATTAAAATATAGGCTACTAATAAGGTCTTAAAAATATACTTCTTAATGATTCTATTTTGTTTGCTCCTATTTAAAACAACTGAAAAAAAGGTTCCATTCAAAAAACATGATTCAATAAAAAAAAAGTTGAGATATGTATGTATAGTGGTGGAAAATCAAACTGCTGCTATTGAAAGTCTGAAAATACATGCTATTTAAATTACGATAGTGGACTTTCCATCACCTTATGAAAAATGACATTTTGTTAAGTCGGGCACTTTTCAAAATACATACAGATTAATCAACTTACCAAAATGAAACCATGGTGATAAATTACTCAAATAGTCTTTAGTAGGGTTGTTGCGAAGATCACCAAAATGCTTTAATCGATTTTTGCAAAAGTCAAATATTTTTTGCAATCCTGCAGTAGTTCCTGGTTTAGCCCAAGCAACATCACCTACATCCATATTCACTTGCAAACTATCTTCCACATTTTCCCAATCTATAGGCTAAGGAAAATGTATTTAATTTTTCATTGACAAATAGGTGTCAAGAGTTATTTTAATATTATGCCATTAAATTATTTAATGAATTGAAAGTGACTAACTTAGCAACTAAAACATCTAATATTTTAAAACAATTAATAATTTCATTACCTCAAATTTGCATTCTGAAGCAATTTTTTGCTTTTTAACTGGTGGAAATTCTGTCAGGAACTCTTTAAGTTTGTCATGTATTTTTCTCCTTATTGTTCTTGCGCCATATTCTTGTTTATCAGATGCAATCCAACAAGGGACTATGTTATGTGCATCAATCTAAAAAAAAAATAATAACCCCACTAATGAAAAAAATAGTTTCATTCAAACATTAGAGTGTATTGTTGAAGCTTTAAATTGTATATTAAGTCAATAAAAAAAAGTGAAATATAACACCATAAATGCAACCTAGAAATCATTTAAACATGAGTATAAAAATTAAATACAAATAAATTAAAAACATTTTCTTTGATAAAGTTTTGCAAACCTTTAATACCTACTTAATTTTTGAATGGAAAATGAGTATATTAAAATTATCACAATTATTTCTGTCGAATAATCTTAGAAATATTTTCCAAAATGGCAAGAATTTGGAAATAATTTAAGTTATTTTTGTAGAACGTTTCTCATTTACTTTGATTTAATAATTCTAATTTCAACTAATTTTATGCTTTAACCAAGAAAAATATTTTAATGTTACTGCAATTAAATACATCTATGTATCCTTTTATACATTATGTTTTAGAACGTGAAAAGAATCGCAATACTTTGCGCAGCATAATTTAGTGATGGCAAGAAATAATGCTGAGAAACAAAAAGACATGCATTTTGTATTATTTTTTTGTTTTTTAATCATTAGGTAAAATAAAATAGAAAATAGTTTTATTTTGCACAAAACACAGAAGAACAAATGGACTTCTATTTACAATTTTCAAAATTCTCAACTTTTAAATATTTTACAGATTAATCTTTTTAAATTTTGAATGGAGTTAAGTCTGAGATTTTTTCCACTTTCCACAAAAACAAAAAATTTCATGACGAACACCAACAGCCAGTTTTCATAAAGCTAAATACATATATTGAGGTGAAATATGATTACTGTAATTTTATTTATATATTATTCTATAAAAATGTTTTCAAACAAAAGAAAATATGGATGTTCTATGATACAATAATGTATCCCTTTATGATGCAATAGTCTCCAGTAGTTTCACTTTTCTATCACTTTCTAAGCATGGGATGAAAACTTATCTTTCTTGACATATAACTGACATTACCTACTCTTCAACCACAACAAAAAACAACATGCCAGAAAATACCTATATAAAAATAACTTGGAAAGGAAATTAATATAAATATATTATTCACTTGACAGAAAGGTACATCATCTGGTAGTTTTGACAAAACATCTGAAACCCATTTTCTTGGAACTCGCAAAGGACAAAAATCTGCAACAACACCTCCAACTTTGTTTTCTTTCACAAATTTCGGAAGCACATCTTTAGCTTCACCAATAAGCAAATGGAAATGAATATTGAGAGACTCGCATTCCTAAACACATTTAACAAATGTTAATAACATATCATATTTTGATATTAATTTTATCATAATGGAACTACAAATAAACCAAATAGAAAATGTTGAGGATTACATAGTAATTTTGTGAGAAATATCTTGAAAATATTATACACAATAAAGTGAAAATTCAGTCTAATTCATAGATTCTTACCAATGGAGTTAATTAGACAATAACTTCGTAAAGAGAGCAAAGTACAATAACTAATAACTTATGGGTCATTACTACATAAAAACTGTATGATTACATATTTTAATATTGATGCTATCCATTCATCATGTACAAAAATGATATTGTAATTATGGGGAGTAAAGTTTCCTTCAAATCTCAAATACATTAAGATAAAAATTGTAAGTAGTTGTAGTTTCATTTGTATGAAGGGTTTGTATCTTTTCCTAATGTTAAACAATTGTAGTTTGTGTTCTTGAATACTTTTTATAGAAATTCTGAAATCTTTAGAATTTGAGATATTGCTCTTTGTGGAAAATGGGAAAAAAGCCCAATATAGCGAGAGCTTTTTTTATAAATTGAAAATACTAAATTATATGATCATTAAGTTATGCATTTATTTTATGTAATATTGTGTAAAACTACACTACAAATAGATGGTAAAACACACACAAAATGCGTAAAGAATAGAATAATTTTAAATTATAATAAAATATTCAGTGTGTACATAATAGCATACATACATTAAATATACTTTCCAATTCAATTTAGGCCTTTAATGTGGGAACTGGACACACACTGTCTCATAACTAGTATCCTCTCTTGGACTAAGAATATTTTACTATTGGTGAAAATGTGGTTCTCGTACATAAGAGGAACTAACCTATGACATCTTTGAAGACTTTTGATATAAAATATTACAACTATATAGTAGACACACATTTGAAACCATACCTCTGATACTTCTTTCAGACCCTTCAACATGAAACGATAATGGCGAATGGTTGCATCCAGAAATTTAGGGACCAAACAGAAGCAAACACAAAACGGTAGATCCAGTTTAAGAGACAAATGCTGAGCATATAAAAGTGCCCAATTATCTAAAAGATAAAATTCTAACATAAGGTACTTATAGATTAAATTTACATGGAAAAAGGTGTAGAAAGTCTTGTAACAAGACAAATATAAAATTGCTTTTAAATCAAAGAAAAAGTACACAAAATTTCAATAAGATTGGGATTAAATATCTGTTTATGAACACAATTAAGTTGTTAAAGATAAAACCATTTTTAATTTATAAGCAAATCCCATGTTTAACAAATAAACCTTGAACACGTTGATCCCTTGACATCCAATACACAATAGATTGTGCTCCTTTCGGAATATCCTGTGCAGTGGAAAGTACTTTTACACGCTTTTTATTAAATTTGAAATCCTTGATAGAAGCAGCACATGATGATCTTAATTCTTTTATTTCTTTCAAAAAATCTTTTGCTTCCTCAGATTCATCAGTTTTTTGTCGTTTTGCTGCCTGGCCATAATCTTCCAATTTTTTTTGTTTACCAGACATTTTCTTCCAAGACAAAAATCTTATATTTTTTAATACAAAGTCCTGTAAAACAAAACAAAAAATGAATCATATGAAAATAAAATTATTCCATAAAATCATCAGTTTAAAAAGGGTAGGTCATTTTCAAGTTTAAATAATATGAAAAATCAAATAACAGTGAAAGTTAGGGAGAACAAGTCTGTGATAAATTAACATTGTGCATTCATGATGCTTCAATAAAAATGAGTTTGATCTTTCAAAGATGCCACATTTGTTTGAATAATAACTGAGCGAGAATGAGTTTAACTGAGTTCGATTACATTGTACAAAGTGATGATCAGGGCCATGGAAGGGTGGCAACAAAATCCTCAAAAAAAACCTCCCTGATTTCACAATTCCCTTAATAAATGTGATCCGCGATTGGTATCAATATACAGTATTCACACATTATTTTTAAATATTTAGGGTCATATGGGGTGAAAGTACAATTCTCCACAAATATTTTGTATTATTTCTCTTCAGATATTTTAATTGTTGTTGTAAGGGTTGGAACCCTTAATGGAACTCTTACAGTAGCAACTGAAAACACTGGAGAGAAAAAATGCAAAATATTTTGACTATGAACTTATTATATCTGACCCTACATTATCATACTATACATAGAAATTAAATGCAAATATACATAAAAAAATTGTTCTTCAGTGTAATTGCAAAAAAAAAATATTAATTCAATGTACAAAAAAAAAACATCATTAGTTACAAAAATTTCAAATTGCATACCACAAGTTTCGCTGTGTTCAAAAATTTCGACGCCAGTGTTCTTTATTCGAATTACAATTTTGGCGAATATGATTTATTCGATTCTCAAAAGTACTCATAATCGCCCATCTCAAAATAGGACCAACGATAACAGTTGCCATTTAAATTATTAAAATTTCAATGATTTTTTTGTGAAGCTTGGAAATTTTTCCAGAATTAAAAAGTTTCCTGAGAATTTCCCGGTCCTATTACCACTCTGCAGGGTGAAATTTGCAAAGGACCTGTTAGATTCTCAATGAAAAAAAAATATATAGAATTTTTGTAGAATTTTACTGAAAGAATATTTTATCAGTAATTTAAATATTTTGCAGTTAGCAGGAAAACTATTCAGAGAAGAGTGAAATTTATGTACAATTTGTTCTGAACAGCCTCCAATCACAAAAAAAATTCTCGAATTTTTAATTTAGTACAGTAGTGAAAACTGATATTGAATGAAAAGAAAGATTATAATTTGATTTGTTTCAGTAGACACAAATTTGTAATCTACAGAAACAATTGTAAATTAATATATTTCAAAGATATTTTTCTATGGAAGCACCAAGAAACTTATTTTTGAACATATTGGGAGATTTATATTTTTTGTAATGAAATGACATATTAACAGTAAAATTTTTTAATGTTGACATTTTCAGACATAAAAAGTATTTTAAATTACCATAATTAGAAATGTTTCCAATTTTAATAAATTTTATAACAGGTGGTCATTTTTTAAATTTGATCTCTTCTTTCCCTGATTGTTGTGGAATCATGCATGCAAAAAAATGTTGCTCTGTACTTTCCCACCTCTCTGTTCCTATTAATTGAAAAAATGTTAAAGCTGTCTTGATTATTTTTTTTAATCGTTTTTCAGACTTTTGCATGTTATTGGTGGGAAAAAAAGAATATAAAGTAGGTCTACTTTCTTGAACTTATAGCACTAATACTTATCAAAATGTCAAAGTAGTATTCAGACTATTTTTCCATCACTCTTCAGATGCAAAAAAAAAAAAAATCCATTGAACCAGCTTAAGTATTTTAAAATTTTGTTACGATGTAAACATTTCAAATATCACATGAGCCCTGAATAATGGGAATGTTATCACATGAGCCTCTTAGAATGTTACTGATACTGGTAGGTACCTACCATTACATCTTTAACATAGTACATCACTTAGTCTTTAGTTCTCAGAAAATATAACCTTAGAAATATTATTCTTCACAAAAATACCAATCTGATTCGCTTTGTATTTTACACTTTGATTAAGCAAATGCAGTTTTACAATAAAACCTTAAGTTGACTGGAATAGACACTATGGAAAGTTTAAATCAACATACACAATGTAAACACCCAAATGTAAAAAAAAAAATTACCACAACCTGAACTTTAAAAAAATTATTATTCCCATTATTGCGATTTCTTTTCGAAATCGTAGATATAGTTCACTTTTAGAAACAAAAGGAAGAGATATAAAAAAGAATGCAAATAATTGGCCAAATTTCAAAAGAATTGGAAATACAGAAATTTTTTTCAAAGCAACAAACAAAATTTCTATAGTTGCATAATTTGCGAAACAAAGGAAATTTAAACCATGAGCGCAAATGTTTTTAATTTTTTTAAAGATACCTTTGAATCTTTAATAATATGTGCCCAATTTAGAGAAACATAGGAATAGGAAGACATAATTACCTTAAATATCTTCTGAACAATCTGATTTTGCGCCAAAATTGCAAATTTAAAATACACTCAGTTATTTAAAAACTGAGCGGGTAGTTTTGTTTTTGTATTCAACCAAACATGGCAACGGAAAAATTACGTAACTAAGCAAAAAGAACACTGCTGCCAGATATTAATATTTCATTACATAACACGAGGTCCGTGGTAGCCAGTGTAATAAATTAACAATCGAAGGGTTGCAAGTTCAAATCGGTCCAAAGACAGTCGAGTACAAGCAACACCTCCTATAGATATCTATCTCTCTATAGGAGGTGTTGGTATAAGGGGGCTGGTGCACGTTAAATATGTAGTGACCTCGAATGTCCGCACATTGATGTGGTTTGAAAGTTTGGAGACTATAGTGAAAGCTCAGGTGTTGTTCTCGTCATCTCATCTTGTTTCAAAGTTATGGTTAGTAGGTATTTAATTAACGTAATAGTGGAACAACACACGGGTCATTGACGCAAAATCTCATACAAATATCTAGATTGTTGGTTGACGACGGTCTGTGATCAAGAACCAAGGAGAACCCCGCGTAATTTCGAACCACTGTCAGATGACGAGGTAATACCTGAAATGACACCGTACTCTCCAAACTTTCACACTACGCCAACGTGAGGACATTTGAGGTCAAGGCAGATTTAACGTGCAGAAGCCTCTTTGTACAAGATGGTGTGTTTGGATTTGAACTTGTAACTCATCGGATGCTAATCCGGTACTCTAGAAACTGGGCCACCAACTGGTCGTGTTTTTCACTGTTTAAATAGACGGGGGATGGGCAGATATGTCTGACTGAAGTGAAGTCAAATGTTGATGGCCACCCCAAACGTCAACAAACATTAAACTTTAATTTTTAATCTGTCAATTGTCACTTATTTGTATATTTTCGTCAAAATGATTCACAGTTTATTCATTATAAATCCGTCTGGGTAAGTTTTTAATAACAGTGAATTTCATGAATAGTTTTGTTCTAAATTATGAGTTGTAAAACTTCTTGTCTTTATAATATAAATGATAGAAGGGTTTTTATCGTAAACAATGAAAAATTAATGAATAGCAGTGGAATAATGTGAATTCGTGCTTCTTCTTAAAAAGTACTACTGATACTATTTAGATATTTACGATTTTATTCCAACAGAATGATCCGATTTATGTAGGTCTCAGTCAGACATAACCATCATGATACGCGAATACAGGGTTTTCACTTTTAAGTATTAAACTGTGTAAGGTAACTTCCAGAATTATTTTTGTTGTTGCGTCAAGCAGTTTTATGCTGCGTCCTTTTCGATATGAAATGAATTTTCCCATCTATTATGACAGCTGTTTGGATTCTTGTGAACGAAATTAGTTCTGTTATACATGTTCCGATCGTGATTATTTTTGATGGTATGAAACACTCTTGAAGGAGATCAAGTTTCCATCTGTTTCTTCTGCTTTAGAGAAAAGAGGAAGCTTTGTGCACATAGTTTTATTTTGTTACTGCCGGACATTTTTCAATACAGAAAATCTGAACTTAGATGAAAACTTAAACACTGTACCAAAACTTGTTTGTTTGTAAAGAATTTACTTCAAAGCTATTTGATAGTTTAATATATATTTCCTTCAGCACAGAGAAATAAGCTTTTTAGCAAAATCAATTGATATTTGCTATTGTGCTCAGCAATGTTTCATAAGCAATGTGTAAATTTAATTTTAGGGTTCCTGTATAATTTATTCTAATTATTTCTTTTTGCTAAAATGATGTTTTGTGTCGCAATTTGCAACAGATGGAATTTTGTCTTGTGCAGCACCTCACCTCTCACCATTCGGTTCACTTGCTTACTCCATTAGAAAGCTCTCTTTTTGTAATAAATAATTAAATTTTACTTATTGCAGTCCATTTTCTTTGAGTTTCAGTGTATCTTTTTAAATTACAATATTTTGGAAAGTAATTTAAATGAAAGTAATTTAATAAACAGATGGAAATTTGTCTTGTGCAGCACCTTACCTCTCACCATTCGGTTCACTTGCTTACTCCATTAGAAAGCTCTCTTTTTGTAATAAATAATTACATTCTACTTATTGCAGTCCATTTCCTTTGAGTTTCAGTTGCAAGTGTATCTTTTTAAATTACAATGTTTTGGAAAGTATAAATAATATATGTATGAATATATTCTTACAAAAAACTTTAAACATTACAGAAATTAGCTATTTGCATATATCCATGTACTGACAATTTAAATTGACAATAATATTTCTTGTATCACTAATACCAAATTCATCAAAACATTTTTTTTATTTAGCATTCCATCAATTAAATTTATAAGAAGAAGCTTTAAACCTATTTTTGTAACTTCCTATTTACAAGAAAGATTGCTGTGAGAACCTTTCCAAACAGTTAGCAATAAATTAAAGAGTAATGAAACCATGAAGCAAGTTTTAAGAGTAGCTTTGTGACAATTAGTACTCCTAGAATTACTGTGATAAGTCAACAGATCTACACATTGTATATTCTAGTTTTTGTCTTTTAATTATAATTTATTATTGCATTGTATGGTGTAGAATTTACTTTTATTTTTCACTTCAGGGATGTTTTTATGGAAAAACATTGGAAAAGTGTTATCCATCGTTCCGTTTGTGATTACTTTTTTGATGCACAGCGCAAAGCAGCAACACCGGAAGATATTCAACCCATCATTGCAACACCTCATCATTATTTAATTAGTATATATAGGTGTAATATATTTTTTGTTGCTGTTACTACTACAGAAGGTAAATATTAATTGTCATTAGTAATTGAAAGTACTAATTTAATTACTGTTTTAGGTATGACACTTTGCAATGTGAAGATACTCCACATCTATATTACATCACTTTTTCAACTATCCAATGTTAGAATTTTATTGTTTGATTAGATAATGTGGTTTCAAATACTTCTCAGTTTCACTTTAATTCTGCATCTATTGTTATTTATTGATGTTTATAATGATGCTCCTGTTTGCCAATTTTTTTTTCAATCAAATACTTTATTATGTTACAAAAAAGCAGATTTGTTTCCTAATAAGTGCAGGCTTTTTTTCAGTCTTTAAAAGGTATCCTAAATTGCAATGCAGCAGAAATTTTTAACAACAGTTCAAGAACAACTCCTTATGTACATCTGCTGGATGCGCTGGAGATCGCACTATTTATTCATTGGACACTAAATTTTAATCATTTGCATATTAGGTCAAAACATTTTTGCATACTAAATTTCAAAGCAATCGGATGATTCCTTCTTGGTGCGTCGATTTTTTTGTTACAGAGTGTATTTCTAGTTTGTGTATAATTATTACCATTGAAAATAAATTTATCTGGTAATAAATTCTTACTAGGAAATAATTCTAATTACATATGAAAATGAGATGCTCAAATTTCCTGAAATTTATCTTCATTTTTAAAGCAAGTATTTCAAAAGAAATTCATGACAAGAAAAGATAAAATTTGTACACTCCCTTGATATTTAAAAATTCAAGCAGTGAAAATAACACAAAAATTGACAATTATATTCCATCTATCACCTCTCTTTGGATCTAAGTATTACAAAATATTATTTACGTACTTTATTGTGTTTCTGTTTTAGGGTCATTTGTCAATTTACGTCAAACAACAACTTTGTCAGTTCGGTCTCTTGCCCCATAACAACTAACCAACCCTCTTTGTCGTGTACAAATTTTTAACATATCCTTCGAAAACTTTTTGTTGTCAATTGAAGAACAAGCTTTTAGTACAAAAAATAGCAAATTTATAAATTTTGACAAATGCATAGTTTTATAAAGTAATAAATTGAAACATGCATTTGGCAGTGGAGGAGTATGATGGAGAACCTGAGCCAAAGGTTCTTCTCAAATATGCATCTGAATGTTTTGATGGTCTGGAAACACTTTCACTTCTTTTTTAAAACAACTTCACTGCTCTAAAATAACTGAAAAAAAGCAAATTTAATTCAAATACATCAAAGTTAAAAATTAATATGTTACTTGCGTAATTGTAGGGGGTCATGTAAACAGGAAGACAAATTAGGGAATTAGCACATTTTATTTCTTATAGTAGCTGTGATGTCATCTTTGATTAAAATTAGATTACAAGTGCCTCACATGTTCAAATATTTAATTTTAGTTTTACAGACATTTATTGGTCTTCTCTTTCTAGTGTCGCCTCTGTTTGTGATAGAATTCCTGCATCGAGTAGTTGACACATTCGAAGATTACTTTGGGGATTGCACAGAATCACTTATTAAGGAACATTATGTGGTTGTATATGAGGTAAATATGAAAATCAAAATGCATAACTTGTTTTAGTGGAATTACATGATTTTTACACATGATTGTATTCAAATCTAGAATTGCACAAGTATGTGAAAGCTATTCATTATTAGGGTGTAGTAATTTGTTGTTAAAGAAACCATGCAAAGTAAGAGTCAGGCTCCATTAAGAGAACAGGCATTAGTAAAGTGATGTGATATTCAAATTCACTCGCCATTCTATAACAAAAGACAGTGAAGTAGCAGATGATAAAACCAATGTCTTATCCTGAATGAAATTGAAACAATTAAACTATGAATTTCCAATAGGGACAGTGAATTCTGATTATTGTAAAGCTTCTAAATACAGAAATGATATTGAAAAAACAATGTGGATAATATCTGAGTGCTGTAACCCCTTGATATGTCATATATATATATATATATATATATATATATATATTTTTTTTGGGGGGGGGAGGGGGGGGAAAATAGCATAATACCTTTCAAGGGACCAGAAAAACATGTAACAAGGGTAGACCATAGTTGTTATCATGTAATGCTGTATTTGATAAATACTAGCAGTACCTGCATGGCATTGTGTCTGTGACAAAGTTATGCTTTTAAGAAGTCAACCTCACTGATTCCAACAAAACAAGTAATTTGGCTATAAAAAATTGTATAAATAATGAAAATTAAATATCGCCATACTTTTAAAAAGTCTTTAAGCCAAAGAAAAAAGCAAGAAACAATAAAATTTCAGATTAAAAATTCAAAAGTAAGTTATGCTTTTAAAAAGTTTTAATGCTAAACCTCACTGTTTCTGACAAATAACGTCAATCGAAACCAGAATAATTACAGTTAAATGTACTGAATTAAACAGTAATAGACAAAAAATTGCATAAATGTTAAAAATGAACTTTAATTAATTGCATAAATGTAAGAACCAATAAAGTCTAAGTAAAATACCGTGTGGGGTAAAAATGAGAAAATAGCACTTTGAATACCATTCGACTAGTGACGTCATTTATGCACTGCAGCAGAGTCGAAACTTGCCACACGTCCAAAAAGGGAACAACGGACCACATGGGGGAAAAAAGCTAATAAATTAATTTTTAAATGTTTTTAATTAAATTTTAAAATTTGGGCTTCAAGGTACATTCAGTCAACTTGAGGACTAATTGTGTGCCAAATTTCATGACTAAGTGATATACAATTGTCTTCACACCTCCCATATACACAAATGCTTCCTTTTATAATAGAAATGTAGAAAGACAACACTCAGAAGCTGTAATTACCAAGGCTTTATAATTTCAGTTGAAATGATATTTTTATAATTTCTAGAATATTAAATTTTCTTCTAATTTCTGTCTTGTAAATTTATTTGTGTATCTTAGAATTTTCTATTGAATGTTATCTAATATGGAATAATTTCAGCTTTTAGATGAAATGTTAGATAATGGATTCCCACTTGCAACAGAATCTAACATACTAAAAGAAATGATAAAACCACCTAATATATTGCGTACTATTGCAAATACGGTGACAGGTAGATCAAAGTAAGCATTTTTATGTATTAAATTCAAGTATGAAAAAGGTGTATCAAATAAATATGCATCTACTATAATAATAATTTTCAGACTCTTTTTTAAGTTATGCATGTTCTGTTTATGCTGTTTTTTTCCCCTAAAAATTTTTTATCTCTAATCTGATGAAAATTATATTAAAATATCACTGAATATTTCTTGATAAAAGCATTTAATTTTATAGCAATAAATTTAACTCGTCATTGGATGTTAAACTTTTCTCTTACTCTGCGTAAAAATAGCATAATTTGTTTAGAATGGATTCATGAGATGTGTTACCTCAGCTTTGGTTGACTTATAGAACCTTTTTAATAATCTGGCATCAAAAGTATAGTTTTTTCAGTGATCAAAAATAATGCTACACATATTTTACTTTTCAATTAATTTCATTCATAGTAAAATTGTAATTACTTTTTGTTTTCTTGTAGTTTTAGAATTATTGGTTAAACATTTTCACTTCAGTGAATTTTTAAACTATTTCGCAAGATGAAACAGAATTGTAAAAAGAATTTGAAATGGACAAAATTGGCTATATTGTTAGCTTATATTGTTTTGTTATAAAAACCATTCTTCTGATTTCGTTGAAATATTCTGAGTAAATACATTTGTTACTAATAAAGTAATTGTAGATAACACATTTTTTTTTTTTTTTTTTTAATTTGTAGGTAAAATTAGTTTTTATACTTAAGCTATCTTAAATTATACCTTCATCAGAAGCTTATAAAATTGCTTCTAAATTTTAGAATGTGAAATACTAGCCACAGTGTGGCTAGCCCGGCGTTGCCTGTGATGTAAGGTATTAATCTGGTGTAAAATTTTCCACAGATTTCAAATCTGTTGAAGATATATTCAATTGAAAAATAATTTATTTAAAGAAAATCACATTTTTAGGTATCAATCTAAAGTAAAATTTTCCGCAGATTTTAAATCTGTTAAAATTTTTAATCTGTTAACGTTTAGTGATTCCGTTTTTACGGAAAAAAACTTAACAGTCCCAGTCATTGCATTTGTTTTTCTTGAACTCATTTGCCGAAAAGAGGACAGGAAATGAAATCAGTTTCTTGTTTAAAAAGAAGGGCAGAATATGTAATCTGTTTTTTTTTTTTTTTTTGGAAAGAGAAAGTTCATGTGACGTCACAATCTTTTGCGAAAATATAAAAGAAGTTCGGGTAGAAAAAGTTTATTTTCGGACAAAATGCGTTTGAAGAACCAGGTAGAGAATAAAACTATTAGATTCATTTAAAAATCTTCTAGATTGAATTTTATAATTTCGCCTTGACTCAAAAATTGCAAAAGATTTGGACTACCAGTGTGCCAAATCTCATTACTGGAAGTACCATAGAATTGTCAGGATTTTGCGGCCATGATACAAATAGACAGACAGACAAACACTTCCTTTTATAAAAGTAGAGATTCCAAAGCATATAGAAATAGTTTTTTAATGTAATTGTATATTCATAGTTCAATCTTATTATAATGTAGACGAAGTTCAAGTACATTGAAATTGTTTGTGTTCTTACAAGTTTCTTTTTCCTGAAGGTTTCACTTCCATAAGCTTCTACAAATGAAAGCAGAAATTTGTTTCATACTTGGTTAGTAAAATAAATCTATCATAACTCAGTATTTTTTTCCTTTAGTATAAGCAGTACATTACCTACAGGACAGCTTTCTAGTATACCTTGGCGTAGAACTGGTGTAAAGTATGCAAACAATGAAGCCTATTTTGATATTATTGAAGAAATTGATGCTATTATGGATAATAGAGGATCTGTTATCTCTGCCGAGATACAAGGATGTGTAAGCTCTTTTATTTTATAATCCTATAACTTGTGTACTATATAAAATACATGATACATTCCTACGTAATAATTGATTTATATATTAATACCTATGTTAATCTTTAGACTGGCGTGTTTTGGAGAAGTTATGTACTTTGATGTGAACATTTTTAGCTGTGCATTGTAATACTTCCTAATGTACAGAGTACTCCTGAATATGCATTTATTCATATGCCAGATGTAATTTTAAATACATCTTAATGTTTAGACCATATATGTAATTAAAATCTCTTCATTGCAAATTGGTCTGGTAAGCCCTTGTGTAACAAAAATGAAGTTAAAGATTTAAAAAATTTTGTCACTTAAATTTATTGGTATTTTACATGTAATTGAAAAATAAATTAGTTATATGCTATAGAACTGAACAATGCTTTTAACTATTCTGATATTTGTTAGTTTTGCAATTACACTCAAAATACAAATGGCATTTAAATACTTTTAATAACAACAAATATATCACTAGAAAATGTATTTAAATTCATAGAAAGTTACTGTCTTCAGTAAATTTTAACTATGTAATGTAAAAATGTGTATTCCTATACTATTTAACTAGTCACAGAATGTAAAGCTTCTAGACAAACTGTTTAATTAGTTGTATCAACTGATACTAAAATCTCCTGAAATCTGTTTATTTGCACAAAGCTGAGTTTTTCAAACTTCTATACAAATGTAATTGTTACAAATTCTGTTAATTGGTTAAGTTGTACAAATTAATGTTTTATTTTTGCACAATTGAGTGCAATATTAAATCAAAATATTTCCTTCTTTTTTAGATTGATTGTTGTATAAAATTAAGTGGAATGCCTGACCTTAGCTTATCCTTTGTGAATGCCCGAATATTTGATGACGTAAGCTTCCATCCTTGTGTACGATTTCGTCGTTGGGAAGTAAGAAATTGATTATTTCGTCAAACTACCTAAATGTTTAAATTTCCAGTTTAAGATTTTTTGATTCAAAGAAAATCGAATCATGATTGTGTTATTCTATTTTAATTCTCATTTTCAATTCATTGAATGGTGAGGAACTGTAATATTGTATAGCTGCAATTTTCAACTAGTGTGTCCACCAGAATGTCACTGTTACGTGATTTAAATTGTGTAAGATTTATTTCATTTTAGCAGTTTAGTTTTAAACTTTTGACAAGTGGCTTCACATATTATATCCAGTAATACTCATAAATATTATTTTGTTACAAAGTATTAAAAAAAATGGCATAAATTTTTAAGAGGCCACTTTGGAGCAAAAAGCTTTTGTAAATCATTCATTGCTTTTTTGTTAGATTGGCAGAAACTGTAATGTAGTTTTTGGTGTACTGGTGAATTTTAGTAATTAATTTGTCTGCATTGAGATGGGAAATATTTAAAATTGTTGTTGAGTATTGCTCAATGCTTCTCTGTCTAATTTTGATAGTTTTAACTTTTAATTATTTCTTAACAGTCTGAACGCATTTTGTCATTCGTGCCACCAGATGGAAATTTTAGGCTTATGTCATATCACATTGGATCTCAAAAGTAAGATTTAAGTTCATGTATGTATCATATTTATGTTTTAAGTTCATTTATGTATCATATTTATGTTTTAAGTTCATGTATGTATCATATTTATGTTTTAAGTTCATGTATGTATCATATTTATGTTTTAAGTTCATGTATGTATCATATTTATGTTTCAAGTTCATGTATGTGGTTTGAACGATTCTATTAGTCAATAAATTAGGCAACTGGTGATAGCATGAACAAATAATCTCTTCCTCTATTGGTGTCTTCAGACTGGCTCCGAGTTTATTGTTCAAGGGGTATTATCATTCTTGCTTTTGATTGTGGAAGCCATCTAACACAAGCTCATAATACATGTCTTCATGACTTGCATTACGTTTTTCTAATTCTTTGTTTCATTACTAATTATGCCTTTTCAGAATTAATGAAGTACAATTTTTTCATTCCTATACATCAGTTCATAGCCGTTTTACTACCTGTCATAATTTTATCTCTGACTTTTAATATTATAATTTGTTGTAAGTTAAAGTTATAAAAAGGTGACACTTTCAGATGCTTCTGGCTATCTGATTTTGAATGTAATTCTTTATAAACCCACTTGATGTTTATAGAACGTAAAACAGCTTTACTTTTTGGGAGACTTCAACCATAGTTAGCAAAATAGAAAAGCTTTAAAACTTAAAATTTTTGAAGACATAAAGTATGAATAGTTAAAGCAATAAATTGAAAAAATTTCTTTAGTCATATCACATATAATTTAATCCTTTCTATGAAAATAGTTTTCAAATAAGTTTATTTGAAAAATGTTTTATATGTAAAAATTTCACTTCATAGCACATCTGTTTCATTATTTAAATTTTCACAAGCATTTAAAAATTGTTTGCAAATGAGATTTTGAACAATTAACATTTTTGTGTTGCCTACAATTTGTTATTTAAAAAATATCTCAAAAATGTATTATTTTTATTTCAGCATGGTGGCCATGCCATTCTATATACGCCATGATTTATCATTTTCAGAAGTTAGTGGTGGTAAAATGGAAATTACTGTGGGGCCTCAAGTTACAATGGGCAAAGCAGTAAGTTCCATCAATATTTTTGCTTAAAGTGACATTATACAGTAGAAGCTAATGGCTTAAATACAAAAGGACAGTTGTAAATTCTAAATTATCACTATAGTCCAAAAATGAAAGCATTTCTTGGTAGAATTTATTTTAATAATCCCAAAACTGCTCTAGATATGATGTAAAGAAAGTTTAATGGCTTACAAATTGCACAACCTCTACTATTATAAAAGGAAGTGTTTTCTATCTGTTTTTTTCGTGACCTCAAAATCCTGACAATTCTATGGTACTTTCAGCAATGAGATTTTTCCTGTTTCAGTTTTCATTTTGCACAGAGGAATGATTTTACAGCAGAGGATAAAAAAAAAGTTTTAACTTTAGTTATGTACTTCTTTTTTCTATCTCCTAGACCATTAAAGATAGAGTAAAAATTTGAACAGATTTGAAACCTGCGGAAAATTTCACTTAAGATCAACATCTAAAAGTATGATTTTCTTTAAATAAATAATTTTTAAATTCAATATATCTTTTATATTTTTGCAAGAGATTGTGACGTCACATGGACTTTCTCTTTCTAAACAAAAAAAAAACAGATTGCATCTTCTGCCCTTTGCTTTAAAAAAAAAAACAGATTACATTTCCTGTCCTATTCCATTTCCAGGAATGAGAGCAAAAAATAAAAAACATTTTGACTGGGATTGTTAAGTTTTTATCGTAAAATCGGAATTGCTATAGATAGATTAAAAATTTCAACGGATTTGAAATTAGCAGAAAATTTTACTTTAGATTCATACCTAAAAATGTGATTTTCTTTAAATGAATAATTTTTAAATTGAATCTATCCTCAACGGATTTGAAATCTGTGAAAAATTGTACACCAGATTAATACCCTACATCACGGCGTTGCCTGTGGTGTTGGTTTGCGAAGCTAGGCTAGCCATGCAGCGGCTAGTATACAGATAATCTGAAAATTGTTAACTCTGACAGTGTTTTATTGTAGTGCAATCAGGTACAGCAAAGTATAGATGTCTTACTGTACATCTATTCAGTGCTGTTACAAGATTTTTGGGTTCACTTATGTGCATCCGATTCTCATTTTATGGTATACTAGGCACTGCATGGCCAGAATGGCGTTGCCCGTCACAGTTCTTTTCAAACATGGTCAAGTATGACCACTGCTCGCTGACCCCCAGTGATTGCTACTAAATTCCCATTTTGTTTGCTCCGTAAACTAACACCACGGGCAACACCGTGATGGCCTCGTCATTGTCAAATGTAGCCAAATTTGAATTGAGAAGAGATCCAATTGACGTGACGTTACAATCTCTTGCAAAAATATAAATATTTAATGGAAAAATAATTTATTAAAAGAAAATCAAATGTATAAGGTATTGATCTAATGTAAAATTTTCCGCACATTTCAAATCCGTCAAAATTTTTATTTTATCTTTTTACAAACGCTGAGATAAAATAGAAAACCAACAATGCTTGCCAAACCCCAATGATTGCTACGCAATTCCAAAAATGATCCCAATAGCCTATTGTGTTGGTCCGGTGCGACATCAATTGTCTAATGCGCCATCATTGTCTAATGCGCCCATATTCGTACTGCAAAAATTAAAAAATTACAATGGAAAAATGATTTATTTAAAAAAAAAAAATCAAATGTAAGATTACCATTTTTGGTGTAAAAATTTCCCCAATTTTCAAATTCGTTGAAATTTTCAATCGATCTTGAACTATCCCAATTTTACAAAAAACTTACCAATGACAGTCAAAAAAATTTTTTTTTGGTTTGCTTCCCTTTGCTCAAATTGTTTGTGCACAGGAAGTGATCTTTCAATCGCAAAGGCGAAATTCATATTGAAAAAAATATAAAAGTTACAGTTTAAAAATGATTTATGTAAAGAAAACCATATTTTTAGGTATCGATCTAATGTAAAATATTCCGCAGATTTCTAATTTGGTGAAATTTTTACTGCATTTTTAACGATCTAGGAGATTGGAAAAAAAAGAACTATATAACTCCAGTTAAAACTGTTTATTTGTTTCGTTCATCTGCTGATATCGTTGCTTGGAAAATGAAACGGAAAAAATAAATTTTGAATACAAATACAAATATTGACGACCAGCTACAGGCTCAAGCCCAACTAGGCTGGTCCTTTGTTTATGAATTCCCCAATTCCCACTGACTATCCAAATTGTATCTTAAATTTGTACACTCCATTTGTCTATTATCCTATTAAAGTAGTAGTTTTTCCTTAAATCCCGATTAAAATTTGTCTTATTCAATTTATACCCATGGTCCCTTGTTCTGTTATCCCTATTGAAATTTAAGCTCTCTGTGTCCCCTTGTTTTACCAACTTGAAAAGCTGAATCAAATCCCCCCTCCTTCTTCTTTCCAGTGTATACATGTTTAGCTTACTTAAACGTTCATTATAGTCTAGATTTGCTATCCCCTTTATTATTTTTATAATCTGTGATCTCTTTGTACTGTTCCCATTTTAAGGAAAGCAATGATAAATTTAATTTCAATAAATTAATTTTTAAACGTTCTGGATTAAATTTTAAAATTCGGTCGCAATAGAAAAATTGCAAAAAATTTGGACTACATGTTTGCCAAATTTTATTATTGTAAGTGCCATAGATTTGTCAGGACAGACCTCACAGATAAACACTTCCTCATATAATAGTAGAGATACTCCCAACATTGTACAAGTCTCCAGTATCATCATCTGATACTGGTATTCAGCTTCTCCAGCTCAACAATCCTGTTTTAATTCAAATTTGCCAAGGACTTTTGGAGCTTGCAGAGTGTATCACATGAAACTCTTGACTCAACATCATTTAATAATTCTTACCATCTTATTTGAACCTAACTGAGAAGTCCAAAAGGAACCGCTTGAATTTTCTTACTGACATGGCAAGTTTTTATGTTCAAATATTATAAATACTTTTTTAACCTAATGCTTTGGAAGTTTCAATCTACTACTACACCATCAGTTTACAGTGTTGCAATTTTAAAACTAGTAATTAATTTTCGTAAATCATCACTTTATTTTTGAAGCTAAATGTTGATTGAATAGATTGGTTGGTTTTTATTGCATGAAATTTATTTATAACTTTTAAAAAATCTTAGTGTGTAGACTGCTTGTTCAAGCCTGTTTCTTTTCTAGCTTGAAAATGTTATGGTTGAAATTCCAATGCCAAAATCAGTTTTAAACATGACGTTAAGGCCCAGTCAAGGCAAATATTCTTTCGATCCTGTTAGTAAAATTATGATATGGGAAGTTGGAAGAGTTGAAGCCCTGAGAAGACCAAACATTAAGGGATCAGTAAGTAAATTAGTTGTATTGTTTATGTAAAGATTATCTAAATTGCATTTCAATCAATTCAATTAGCTCACATAATATTGTCAACCAATGAATTCTTAACATCATGAAAGTTGTAAGCATTGATAACATATTTGTTACTTAATTATTTTATGGAAAACAAATTATATTTTAATCCAGTTGTACTTAATTGTTAAGGGGTGTAGAATTGTTTTTAATATATTTTCTTGTTGTGAATATTATGTTTATGTCATCATTGTACCTTTTTGAATTAATAAAGGAAGTGCATTTGCCTTGATAGATTGCACTTCAAAGTGGAACTGTCTCTCCAGAAAGTAATCCGACAGTAACAGTAAGTATTAAGTTTTAAATATTGACATAAAGTTTCTTCATTAGAATTATGTTTGATTCATTACATCTAGTGGGTATGAGGTTAAATTATTTTCCATACATTTATTTTGTACGATATACAAATATATACCTTAGAAAAAGATGTAAGAATTTCCTATGGCAGCTGATAACCTTATGTCTCAGAAAGTAAAAGGTTATTATACTACAATAGAAATTTCAAGCTTGATATCAAAATAAATTGAGTTTTGTAGGAAAATATCTTTTGTGTTGAATGAATAATGAAAATAACTAGTATTCCCATTATTGACAGGAATTTTATTTTCACCCCGTTTCAGGAATAAAAATATGTTAATAATAGTTGAAATTAGATGTTATATTCTGAAGAGAATGAAAATTCTATAAATGAAGCATACATTTAATGTATTGAATTTCTTGTAGATTTATTTGGATTATGAAACGTATATCACACCAAAAATTTAACAAGCATTGACATACTTGCCAACATTTTTTTCTTATTTACTCCAGTCATCTTGACAGAACCCTGCTTCCCATCATACCATATAACACTGCCTTTTCTGTAGATAAAATTCCTTTTCATGCTAAAACACCTAGAGGAAATATGCTTTTTACTTACATAATGTATTCATTTTTCATTAGGTTTTTAAACTTTTCATATTAGAAAAATTAAAGGTAATACTGTTTTGATAACTAAATAGAATTGCAAAAGACATGGTAGTTTACAAAAACAAAAATAGCAGGAGATAAGAGCCAATCCAAATTCTAGTTTTAACAATGCTGCCCATAATTTTGGTTTTGGCTACTGGAAACCAAAGAAACTGGACTAATTAAGTAGTTTTGACTTGTGTTTTGAAACTAAGGAAATGTAGCTTTTTTCTTATTTACAGGTCAAATTTACAATAAATCAGCTGGCAATTTCTGGTTTGAAAGTAAATCGCCTAGATATGTATGGAGAAGTAAGTTGTGTTCTTTTCATTTATTTAGAGATCATCTAATATTGTAACTTTAAGCTGGATATGATATTTTGTTCTTGACATTTTTAAATTGGCAAAAATTATTAGTTTATGGCAACACTTAATGTTTTCTGGTTTGAAACTGACAAGTTTCCATTTTTTGAAATTGTTGATTATCTAGTTCATAATCTATTGAATTAAATACTTTTCTTAACAATTTAAAAAATTTCTCCTATTCTTTTAGGTATAAAATTCTATTTTTTTTATAGCTTAACTTTATATTTTTACAGTCTCAAACATAAGCTTGAAAAACACTAATATTTGGAAACTATTAAGTTTGTGGTACGATTCAGCCCATTGTAACTTCTAGTTAAGCTGCACCAAGAAACCTGTAATAGTTAGCAAACCAGTAATATTTTAGAATGTCTTTTGAAGGTACAATTGTAATGTAAGCATGAAATATGACTTGCATCTCAGATAAGTACCTTATTTCAGTGACTTATAACAGTAATTTAATTTTGCATGTGATACTAAAATGTTTATTCTTTACAGAAATATAAACCATTTAAAGGTGTAAAGTATGTTACTAAAGCAGGAAGATTTCAAGTTAGAACTTAATACCAATTCTATTTTTAATTTATGAAATTGGTAATCCGGTTTCTTCATTTATATGTACAAAAACCCTGAATATATTGCAAGAATTGAATGATTTATGTATATTGTGAAAAGAAAATATTTTTATTACAAAAAATTGTCTTGTGGTTCTCATTTTAATTTCTATAAACAGATTTTAATGCCACAAATGCACCAGGAATGACCAAGTCATAAAACATCCGTCATTAAACACAATTGTTTTGTGTTGAATTGAATTGCGAGTGCTACTTATTTTACTTGCACTGTGATTTGAAAATAACAGTTAAAAATTAGGAGTAGAAAGTTAAGCGTCAATAGCATAGAAACACGTTTCTTTTTTTGCTAAATGTTCGACTTGGGTGCAAATAAAAAATTTTGTATTAAGGACGTATGGTGGAAGGTTTATACAGAATTTCGAATTTAAAAACTAATTAGTATTTAATGAGTTCTTTCGAAATTTTTCAAGGAGCCAGAAGGTTTATACACATTTTCAAGTGTGAAAAATAAAAATGTTTCAACACTTTTAAGAACTTAGTTCCACTTAATACTGTATTGCTATTAACTTAAAACAATAAAATTATACTTTGATAATTCAATTCAACTCAACACAAGTTCATTTCCCCCTGCTCACTGGAGCTGTTTTTTATCTAGGATTCTTATGACTTGTAAAGGGGTGACTCCGAAGAGTGACAGTACCGCAACTAATAGTCTATTGTACTGAATCTAGGATGCTACTAAAAACGGTTCTTATACAGTGAAATATCAGTATAACATTTCCCAGTTTAAAGTACAAATTTCTCTCAAAACCCAGCTAAAACTCACAATAATAGAAATCCAAGCATATTTGTTTTCAATATAAAGTATTTCAAAATAAAATACCAATTAAATATTTTTAGGATGTAAGTTATACTGAGATCTCACTGTATTCTATTAGGTGTAGTAAGAAGTTTTAAAGCATGTGTCAAAGAAATGAATATGTATTTTAGAGCTGATAATAATACTTTTATTCATCGAAATAACCTCCATCATTATCTAATACCTTCTGCCATCGGTCATTTAGTTCACGGATGCCAGCAGTGTAGAAAGATTCCTCTGTTGACACAATGAAGTCGTCAACCCATTTTCGTACGTCGTCCACTGTCCGGAAGCTTACAGAAGACAAGGCATTCTGTATAGACCGAAACAAATGACAGTCCGAAGGGGCTATACGCCGGGTGTTCCAAAACTTCCCAGCCAAGTGTTACTAACGTGTCCTTGGCCACTTTTGCAACATGCGGCCGTGCATTGTCATGGAGCAATTTGACGGGCCGCAAACCTTTGCCAGTAAACGGACGTTTTCGATCGATTTCCTGTTGTAAACGCAGTAATTGTTGTTTATAGCGTCCAGCAGTTACACTTACACCCGACTTCAGCAATTTGTAATAGAGTACTCCCTTCATATCCCACCAGATGCAAAGGAGAACTTTTTTTGCAGTGAATGTCTCTTTTCGGCGTTGATGTTGCTGCTTCGCCAGGATTCACCCAATACTTTTTGGGTTTAGGACTGTCATAACAGATCCATTTTTCATCTCTTGTCACGATTTTTGACAAGAAAGATTTTCTGTGTTGCCTGTTTAGCAGATTCATGCACTTCAAGACACGGTCGTCCTCAATGCATGTGGCACCCATTTTCCTGCCTTCTGAATCTTTGCCATTGCATGTAAACGATTAGCTATCGTTTTTTGTGATACTCCTAACTGTTCAGCAAGTTCATTTTGCGTTTAAGATGCATCTTTATCGAGAAGTGTTTGCAAATCGTCATGAATAGCCTTCAATGGAGCGCCGCTACATTGTCGATCGCTAACCTCAAAATCGCCATCTTTAAAAGGTCGAAACCAATACTCACATGTGCTTTACGATACAATATTCACCCCTAAATCAGAACAAATTGATTAACATGCTTTTGCAGCACTTTTGTGCTGGTGAAATTCGTATCGAATAAATGTCTTAAAGTATAACATCTTATACCTTCAAAATTTCAACTTACGTTCTCCTTTTCCCTAGCTTCTGCGTCGGTTTGATATCTCTGATCCGGTTTCTATCACATGACACAAATGTGGTGTACTGATTGGTATGCTATTTTGCAGTAGAAGTCATACAAAACTCGCTTTAAAACTTCTTACTACACCTAATACAAGTAAATACAAATGACATATTTCAGACAGACAGAAATGAATGAAATCCACAATTATTTCTGTTAAGTGTGAATAGGTAAATTATATTTCAAGTATGAAATAATCCACTTTGATTATAACATATTGCGATTTTCAATACACATTCACAACACTAATCTTTCATCAAGATTTAATGTTGAATTAAATTCAAAATATAAATGAAATTCGTCAATATTTGGTTTACTTAATAAGTAAACTATCGCTTTCACTTTTCATAATCAAGCTGATTAACTTAAAATATTTAATTTATACCTTTTACGCCGCATCATGACGTATGCCGGCCGCTAGATAACAGCTCTGCTTTTTTAGGAAACCGTAGTTTTACCTAGAGGGCCTATATAATAAGAGTGGCGACAAAGGACCAAATTTGGCCCAATGCGCATGCTAGGCAGCCATTTTTCTACCAGAATCGTCTCAAAGAAGGTTGCTGGGCGAATTAATATATCATTTCAGGGAAAACAAAGAGCATACGATTGTAAAATATGGATACATTCGGTATAAATGAATCATATAAACGCTCAATTACATGCGGAATTGATGAGATGGATTGCACAACGCGCTAACTTAGATTGCGGGAAACACCATGTTGTTCGAAAAAAGCTATTTACTTAAAAAGTCTTCAAATTTATACTGACAAAACACTAAAATAACAATAAATAATCATTCTAGAACACGAAATGGAACATGAATAAGCTATATTTTCTTTTTAATTTAATATATACACGTTTTTCTCGAACACACAAAAAGTTCCCATGTTAAGTCTACGGGAGCTAGGAAAAGGCCGCCTCGGGCGGTAAAAAAGCTCTCTAAGCCAATCAGAAAGTGTTTCCCGTATGTCGCCACTCTTATTATATAGGCACTCTAGTTTTACCTACAACATTCACAGCAACAACGTACGCTAACTGGTTCAAAATCCAAGCTCTCCACGTTTGCCATCAAACCAATAATCTTCTCACAAAGGATTCTTTTCAGAGAGGAATTTGCAGGACTTATCAGCTTGGCAAAATTTAGGAGTGCAATGTTAGCTAGATATGTATCGTTTGGCACATTTTACGTTTACAAAAGACAAAAAAGATAGTCATGACAATCTTCTCATCTATTTTTTCGACCGACTGTAGGATGGATGATTACACGATCGCAGAGTTAGCCGATATGCATTTGGCGTACGGGGCTGCAAATTGTAGTGGGCCAGCCGCACAGCGTTTGTACGCGGAACGATATCCGACGAGGTGTATCCCCAGTCATAATTTCTTTGGAAGACTGCACCAGAGGTTAGCTGAGACAGGTTCATTAGAAAGAGCTGACAGGGACAGGGTAAGAACAGCACAGACTGCAGACGTCGAACAGAATGTGCTGCAGCATGTACAGGGGAATCCAAGAACGAGTACACAAAGTGTAGCAAACGCAGTCGGGGTTTCCCATTACAGCGTCTGGAGGATTCTTCGAGAAGAAGACATGCATCCGTTTCACGTGCAGCGTGTTCAGACACAGCAACCGGAGGATTATGCACCTCGTATTGCTTTCGCACAGTGGTACCTTGGAAAACGAGCTACAAATCCCCTTTTTCCTGCTGAAGTGTTGTTTTCCGATGAGGCATCCTTCACAAGGGAAGGAATTTTCAACACGCATAACGACCATATCTGGGCGGTCGAGAACCCGCATGCAATACGACGTCGTGCAGCACAGATTCGATTTTCGGTCAATGTATGGGCCGGTATTATGGGAGATCACCTCATCGGACCTTACCTGTTACCGTCTCGTCTAACCGGACCTAACTACTTGCTCTTTCTGCAGCAAGTATTGCCACAACTTTTGAGAGATGAACAGATTTCTGCATTGACGCAACAGACAATGTGGTTCCAACACGATGGAGCCCCTGCCCATTATAGCGGAGATGTTCGTAACTACTTGGATGTCACATTTGGTCAGCAGTGGATCAGACGTGGTGGTCCCGTTGCGTTGGCCTGCTCGGTCACCAGACCTATCATGTCTTGATTTTTATTTCTGGGGTCATCAGAAATCGCTAGTTTATGACACCCCTGTTGACAATGTTGAGGAGCTGGTTGCAAGAATTGCAGTAGCTGCCGGAGAAATTCGAGATATGCCTGGAGTATTCCAGAATGTTCGGGCCGACCAACCGGTATAGTGGTTAAGGTGTTAGCCTCTAGATCGGAAGGTTCCTGGTTCGAATCCGGGTATGGATGTTTGTAAACGTATGATGTAGAGGCGGCTGGTGCACCTTAAATCTGTCGTGGCCGAAAGTCCTCATGTTGGGTGTGCGTGGAAGTTTGGAGAGTGGGGTGCCAGCTCAGGTGTTGCTTCATCTGACCATGGTTCAAAATTACGAGGTGTTGTCCTCGGATCTTTCCCTTAAGGGACTGATCCCGGACCGTCGTCAATAGCCCGTTGTGTTGCTCTAGTACGACGTTAACTAAAAATTACCAATCCAGAATGTTCGGATGGCCATGCGTCGGAGATATGAGGCGTGCATTGTAGCCCGTTGTGTTGCTCTAGTACGACGTTAACTAAAAATTACCAATCCAGAATGTTCGGATGGCCATGCGTCGGAGATATGAGGCGTGCATTGTAGCCCGTGGAAGAAACTTCGAACACTTACTTTAATCCATGTACCTTTTGTTTCTTTTCATGTATTATTAAAACGATTTCTCACTTACGGTCTCTTTTCTTTACGGTGCTTCTGTGTACAACACCGCTTCAGGAAAGCATTTCCGACCCCACATTGCTATATGATTTCGAGTTGTCAGGATGTACCCTACCCCTCTTAGAAGTTCTGAAACGGTTCACTGAAACACCCTGTATATGGAAGGAAGAAAGAGCCAACCAAACGGTGTAGTGATTAAGGTGCTAGCCTCTAGATCAGAAGGTTCATGGTTCGAATCCTGGTCAGGGCATGGATGTTTATAAGCATATAGTATAGAGGCGGCTGGTGCACTTCTGTAATGGCCATAGATCCTCACATTGGGTTGGTGTGAAAGTTTGGAGTGCCAGCTCAGATGTTGCCTCGTCATCCGACCGTGGTTGAAAATTACATGGCGATAACAACGTCTCAGCCTAAGTCATTCAGTGTAACTAGTTGAATATAGAAGGAAGAATAAACTGTTGATTGTTTGAAGTGAAAAATTTAGGCCTCATACGATTGAATCGCAAACCTTGGTCATAACGAAATTGATACATACTACTGCTATTTTCAACAATGGAAGATGGGCGTCAATTTTTTAGTTCAGGATAACTAGCCAAGAAAGAAATTTCTAAATGAGCTGCAGGAGATATTCTATTCCTCTGCAATTGAAAGGGTGGCCTATCAGTTACACTGACATTTTAACGTGCAATTAATTTCAATTATAATAAACGTACAAGCCATCCTGAAAGATATTATTTGATTTATAATTTTGATAATAAATACAATTTTTTAATTGAATTAAAAATGCAACAGTACAGAGTAACGTCCACAAGTTTCTACTTCTATCAATTTGTCTATCCCATCTTTAGAATGAATTTATAATTATTGATCTGTCTTGGAACAAGCCTATACAATACAATGCATCACCATTTTACAAACCTTCCCACACAAAAATTGAGTACTTGATAAAACACATGTTCCAAGGGAAATTTTTTGTTGGAAAGACATTAACAGTTTGTTTTGAAGTCAACTAAGTTCTTTTATGCTTCCTAAATAGTAAGGAACTTGTTTTTATGTACTAAAATTAAAACCTCGTCAGCTAACGTTCCTTTAAACATTAGTCCAGGTGAAAAATTGCTGACTGTGACTGTACAGTAGTTTTTAGGTTTGTTTTCTCAATTTATTTCGATGCACATTCAGTTCTTCAAATCTTACAAGAAAAATTGAACAAAGAAATAAAATTATATAAAAACAAAGATTTATTGAAGCTATCTGTATAACTTTGCAAATTTCTATACAATAGCTATTTCCTTTAAATAATATTGAAAATAAATAAAGAGTACAAAAATTTATTTCTGTTATGTCACAATTATTATTTAAAAAATTCAGCATTTTGACACGAAAATCTGGGATAAATATTCAACATAAATTACAGCAAAAACATACACATAGCCACATCAATACTTCATAGTCATGCAAGCAAGAACACAAAATAATCGGTTATCTGTTCATCCATCAACTTCAAAATCTAGACTCTCGACATCCATCTTCCACATGCAGAAATGCTTTTTGTGAAATTTTTCATAAAAGCCTTGAAAATGAAGCAACAATTCACAGAAAACCTAAAATGAGAATTAACACAGGAAAATGTTACTTTTTTTCCAAATGAAAATTATTTTTAATTGTTATATTTTTTCTAAAAATGTGTCTTTCAAATTAAGAACGAAAAAATGAAATAGTTAAAAGTTATAACTCAATTTTGTTAAAAGATATTGAATACATCAACATAGGCATTGATACAACCCAAAAAAAAATTTGTTTTAAAATCTTTCTATTTTTTAGATACTTTTAAAAATAAGAACATCGAATACTTCAAGAAACACTTTACTTTTTGAAACTGTTTTCCAAGCAGGCAAATTACAGAACACCATAATAGTTTTAATGCTTTCAAATTAATTTTAATAAATTTTCAAATAGAAAATTTACTTTTGACAAAGTTATATTTTGCTTAATAGATATCTTGAATATTTATAATAGAAGAATTCTGTAGAATTTATGAAATAAGCAAATGAAGACTTACCAACAAATTAGTCCTTTCTGCATATGCTATAATTGTAAAGAAGAGGGATTAGTATTTTTAAACATTGAATTATCCTCAATTATTTGAAAAAGCTCAGGTGGCGAAGGTATTCTACCAGTTTCTATTTTGGACCAAACAGGTACATCTGGAATAAAAATATAACATTTAGTCTCTCATGGTAAATATTTTTCTTTGATTTTCTACACAATAAAATACACTAAAACCTTGATAAGTTGTCACTCAAGGGACCAAGAAATCGAGGAATAACTTCAATGTGCATAACTGTAAGGATCATACATATTTTAAATTTATCATGGTATAGTCTACTTTATTTTGTTTGCCATCAAACTCAAACCCTGCGTGTTCAAAAACCTTTGCAGTGGTGAGTAGCACTTGAATTCTCGGTGAATAAACAAGGGTTTAATTACATTGCTGCCAATAAGAGTTAGGCAGGGGACTGACAAGTTATCCAGGTGACAACATTGAGGTTTTAACCAATAAGCTTAATTTTGTTTCAATGAGGAAATATTTAAGTTACAATTAAGCCTTTACTTGACAGTTGTTCATGTTTGTAGTGCTTTTATTAACATTGATTAAAATATTATTTTGCTCTTATACATAAAACTTGAGAAACGCATAAAGAGGAAAATGTAATTTTTTTATCTTTAAATTGGAAAAAAAATTCAACAAATTGAGGTATACAAAAATATTCCAACTTAAATATTTATCACATTTGACACTTTTTCAGAGAAAAATCAAATACATAACCAAGGCCTAGAAACTAAAAGAAAAGACACAATGTACTGTATCATTACATTGTGTTGAATGCATTAATCGGAATTTTTGATATTGTTTCTTATGACACAGCACAAAAATCACACACTTTACAAAATTTTAAGATGATTTTATAGAACAATCATAATTTCACCATTTGAAAATTATATTGTTTTGTACATAACTTTTTCCACCACTTCATGTCAGTGACTGCTTTTAAGAACAAAAATTCCACCTTTATCTTGAGACTTGGATCCCAAGCTATTTTACAACTTGTTGAAACCATTAAGATGAATAACAGTGATTCTTTTAGTGTGTGGGGCAAAGTGTTCCATTGAACACTTCATAGTGATTTACATTTTCCCATGTTGACAGTTTTTTAGTTTAATCATAAAATCTACATGAAAATACTTTTATATTAATTACATCAATTCTACAATTATATCCAGCTAGTGGAATTATACTAGTTGAAATTGCGGCAGTATCCTGTCAGAGTATTTAGTGTTTTTAATTTGCAGCTTAAATTTTGTAATTTGCTAACACAAATGAAAGTTTCTAATCTGCATCTAATATAAATTTAAAAAAAAATTGTTGACTGGAAAATAACACGAAATTACAATTTCGAAATTTTAAAAGCTATTTCCAGTTTAAAAAAAAAAAAAACTGTTAAGATTTATTAAAATTTGTATATCTTCGTATCCAATAATCGTAGAAACAAAATAGTAAGTTTTTGAAAGGAAACATTTTGTTTATTTAGAATCTATAATAAAAAAAAAAGGATGTGTGTATATATTTTCCATACAAATCCACACCAAATTTGGCACACTTATACTTAAGAGCACTGGAAAGCATAAGCTATTACTTCAAACCAATCTATAGCACTTACAAAATAGAAAATTGGCACACAGGCAGTCATAAAATTGGCCCAATTTTAAAATCTAAAGTTTGTTTTCCTGCAATAAATGGACATGGACAAAGACACGTTCAACAGGGAACTGAAAAGATACAATGGTTCTTATTTTGAATGCGCGTTTTTCTTCATAAGCATACCTTCGTCATATCGAATGCCCCCCCCATGTGAGTAATTAATAATTAAAATATTTAATTTTTCATAACATTTACATTTTGTAGTGGAACATGAAAAGCCCAAACGTAAAACTCGCAGATCATAAAAGCATAATTTTGCTATTTGAGATCTTGTCAACCAGAATTAGGGGTTTATTGTATAAATTTGATTTATAATCCCATGTTTGTGTATTTGAGTTAACACAGGGAAATGTCAAGGTCATATTCGAGCATTACTAAATTTCAGAAACCATTATCGTCTTTAACAATATTTTTCTTGTCTTTTTTCGAATTGCTCTATTTTAGGTCAGGAAATCGAAATTCAACACTTTTGCACATCTTTCGTTTTTTAGAATTCTGCATTTTTTCATCACAATTTTGTTTCTGCTTGTATGTTTTAAATATTGCAATATATCATTCAGGAATTAAATGTATATATTTGCATCTGAAGTAAATTGCAGAAACTAATGAAAAAGTTAAAATGTATTTTCCATACAGCTTAATGATTGCATTTTTCTATGTAAGAAGTGATTATTCTAATTCACTGTTCAATCAACATTTAACCATTTCAACCCGAGCAACGCCGGGTTATTCAGCTAGTCCTACATAAAACAAAATAGGAAATTTTAGTCATAAATCGACTTCTGAAATTAGCTTTGAGGAAAATACGTAAAATAACTCTTTCGATGAACCATAGTAGGGAGATCACCTAGCCATTTAGCATAATATATATAATGAAATTTTATTGTACAAATTGTTTACTTATTGATGTAAAATTATAATTCAATCTGAATTGTTAGTTTGAAATAGCTTTTTAATCATGTTTTGTAAAATGATATCTTCCAGCCTTTTGTTTTCAAATTGAAGACCCATTGAATTGTTAAAAAAGGCTTATCATTTTTTGCAGGCTTGATAAAATTGCTCATTTTACATCTTTATCTAATTTTATCATTTAGTGTTTGTTCATTTCTAATTTTCTAAAATAAATGAGATTTCTATCTCCATGCTAGTATATACTGATATGTAATCAATTATTTGCTAAATAGTGATAATTTGCCACTTTGTTAAATAGACGTTAGACTACCAATTTTATTTGTGACATTAGTATGTGTCAATATTTAACTATCTTTATGTAATTCAGTTAAGTTTTAGACATTCAGATAAATAAATGTAAAGATATATAAATATTCACATTTTAGCCAATACCATACACGAGTAAAATTCAGTGTGAAATTTCCAAGACTTCACTTATTTTAAACTACAATTAATAAAAACATTGACGACGCAAATAAAAATTTCAGTAAATAATAAAAAACAAGATGTTCCATACCATTAAATATAATTTCAAATGCTCCAGTTGAAACAAGTTGACCTTCTATTGTGTTACTTATGAAAAACAACATCAAACAGGCATAAAACTGAAAATGAAAGAAAATGTGCTTCATGTGGAATTGTACACTACATATATAGTATAGAAATTATATCTTGATTATTATAATTTCTTTAACATTTGAAAAAAAAATTATGTTTGGTATAAGCATTTAAGATATTGTAAGATTCAAGCAATGATTCCAGATAAATTAAGGATTCAAGCATTAAAAAGTGAGTTAGTTCAATCTCATAAAGAATTTTGATTTCTACATCCTGCAAACAAAAACACTTCAAAAGGCATGCAGTCAGTACCGGCTATATGGTCACCCCGCTTATTTGGTCAGTTTTCTTAAGTCCCGTCTAACTTAATATGGAACGTGTGTTAAAGCGCACCACTTATATAGTCATTTCATTTTCCTGGTTATCGGTAATATGGTCGGTTTTTATATAATTTCAATGATGAGGTTTTTTTTAAATATTAATTGTTGTAAAATTCCTTGAGGCGGTAAGCAACACAGGGAATGACCAGAAAAAAGTTCGTGCAAACCCGGAGAGGACCTGAATTTTACTTTGACCTTTACTTCTTCTCCTTCCCCCATTTCTCTTTTGCATTGAATTCATTGTCGGCATTACACACCCACCTGCATTATCTTCCTCCCCAAGAGCTGCTTTCACCAAAGCAAATTCGATACACCGGACAACATTAAACAACATTTTAGCAGCCAAACTTTTCTCCTCAAATGTTCAAATCTGTGATCAAGAAAGTAAACGTCAGCGATTGTCACCTCATGAGAATATAGATAAAGGCTCTTCTGTCATGGATTAAATATGAATGATTGCAAAATGCTCCTATATCCTGGAATGTTTTGAAAGAAATGTCCTTGGAATTTGCTAATGAACTTGGCGAGTCAAGTATTGTTGCTAGCAATCGCTGGCTACAGCAATTTAATTCAAGGCATAACCTATTCTTTAAAATTTTTTGTGAAGTTTCTGATTTTGACAGTAGTTTCTTAAAAGAATGGAAAGATGTACGTAGTGTTGCAGGAAATTCTCGAAAGAATTGGAATATGGTGTCACTGAAAATTATTGCAAATTGCTTCCGACATGCTGGATCTAACAGTTCTCCCTAGTCTGAAGAATTATCAAAAGACGCCAATGAAGATCTCCCCTTAACTAAACTAGCAGAAAAGCGGCAGAATCACGGTTATGCTATTCCAGACCAAAATCTGTGTACAAAAATTGAAGATCTTGTTACTAACAATGAAGCTTCAATACAAAATATTGTTTTGAAAGTGTTAAATTTAAATGACAAAGGAAGCGATGATGAGGATGACAGTGAATGCGAAAAGAAATCGGTATCAATATCAGCTGCGCTTAAAGCCTTATAGATGACCTCAGGTGTTTTTTTATTAATTCCGAAGCAGCAGATGAACATTTAAAAGCTATTAGGGACTTTGAAAAAGTTGTGTTAACAACCAAGAAAAGGACACAATCTTGTATATCTGAATATTTTAAATAAGTGCATTGAATATGGACGCACGCACGTGTACTGTACTTAGATTGGTAAGGTAAGCTAAGCTAATAAATTGCACTAAAAAAATATTGCATAATTCCTCTGTAGTTTTTACTTTGTGAATTAAATTTTAAAATGTTCTTAAAAGTTTAAGTATTTGTTTATGAGCACTATATTCTGATATGAGAATATAATCCTGCCATAATTAAATAGTGTAGTATTGTTCTGCATATATGGTCTGATTTTTCTCAATCGCTGAGCTGACCATATAACAGACACCAACTGTATTAATTTTACGTAATCTTTTCATGATTATTCCAAACTTTTAAATGAAGGTCTCAACTAGCTACAGCAGAAAACTAGATCGGAAAAGTTTTTTGACATTAAAGTGATTAAGTCCAATTTTATACTTTTTTTTTCAGTTCCAAATTTTGATCTCTATTACAGGCCTCCCAGTGGTTCTTACCTTTGAAAATAGTCGCTTTAGTTGCCTAATATGTGAAAAATAGTAGCCAAAATAGTCTCAATTTTGTAAAATTTAGCACTATATTAGACCCAGAAAGCTGCTGTAGGGCAACAACAAATGGAACCTTTACAAACAATTAAAATAAAATGCTAATGTTTCATAAAAAAAATTCGAAAATTACGACGCAAGTGTTTTTTTAGGTGCGTTCTCACGAATCAAGTTCAATTGACCGATTATAGTTGATCTAAAAATGTTGAATCCGTTTTTGTTCATACATTTCAATAGAAACTGATGAACAGTTTAATAAGCGAAAATATAAAAGTTACAAATGAAAAATTATTTATTTTTAGAAAATCACATTTAAGGTATTGAACTGGTGTAAAATTTTCTGCATATTTCAAATCCGTTGTAATTTTCACATAATCTTTAACGATCGCTAACATACAAACTTGGCCTGGAGAATAAAAAAGCACTTTTGTTTTGTTTCTGGAGTAAAATAAACCTCAACAGATCGTTTGCGTGGAAATAACTCGAAAGCAGATGGCGGATGATTCATCACTTGATCTCAATGGAAATTTAATTATTATTATTAATTTTTTTTTTGGAATGGCAACAGCATGAAAGATTACATATTCTAAATATATTTTTTTTCGCTTTTGTTTGGTTTTGCGGAGGAACGATTTTAGCAGACAGATAAAACAAATAAGTTTTAACTTTAGTTATGTAGTATTTTTTTTCTATCTCCTAGACTGTTAAAGATATAGTAAAAATTTCAACGGATTTGAAATCTGCGGAAAATTTCACATTACATTGAAATCTAAAATAGGATTTTCTCTAAATAAATCATTTTTAAATTGTAATTTTATACGTTTTCCAATACGAACGCCGCTGCGCATAATGATCTTCGTTAATTCGAGATTACATGAATAAGATTTCATTTCCTGCGCTCAGCAAAACAAATAAAAAACATTTTGACTGGCATTGCTTTGTTCTTTTTTGTAAAATCGGTAGGGTCAGGTGGGGTAAAACAGTTATAAAAAGAGGTGCTTTTTCATTTATACCTTATTTGCAAAAAATATATTAGTTACTTTTGCAAAAAAATTGTATCAAATATGCAACTTAATATTCCTCTCTACATTTTATAAACAAATTTAGCAAAAAAATTACAAATTAGTAATTATAATGCTGTTTTAAAACATGTTGTCAATTACCTATTTTATCCCATACCGTGGGGTAAAATAAGTAATGTGTGGGGTAAAATAAGTATAGTCATTTAAATTTTGCTTTATTCTTTATTGAGATCTAATATTGCACACTAAGTTTAAAGAAAGCTAATTTTAAGTTTTTAAATAATGTACACACATATTTAAGAGAAAATATAGTGCCCTCTGTGGTCCATCAGTGGATCACACAGGACTCTTTAAATTTGGGACACATCAACCTCAGATATGTCTTCATTTTCTGGGAAAATAATGTATGAATTTCCACTTTTTTTTGGCAAATTTGACAGTATAGTCCTGGCTACTTTTAGAAATTATTACTCCAACAAATGTCTGAGTCATTGTTTTTCCAGGAAAATTCACTTCAACCTACTTTCCGATTTTTAAGGTTGGGTTATCACTAATGCTCTTTGATGAAGTAAAGCATTCCTCTTCTAAAGAAATTTTGGGGTTTAGAATCTTTTTCTTCGCTAGGCTTTTCAATTTAATGTCTCGATTCATTTTTTCTCCTAAAAGTCTCTGATGGATTCCAGTCACTAATTTATTACTTGTGAGGCATTTCGAGATTTCTTATCCACATTAACTTTATCTGCAACTGGATTAGTAGTTAGCCCTGTCTCATCAGCATTAAAAATTTTATGAGGTTGATCCCACAGTTTATGCTCATTAAGGATGCTTTCATACTTTTCAAAAAACTCCTCAATAATTTCTTTTGTGAGACTCTTAGCCCGTGACTTAGACAATATTTCAGGCTTGCGCTTTCCCAATTCTTTTCCCCAAAATCTCTCAAAATTTATTTTCCAATTGGGGCCAGGAAAGTTATTTGGGAAAAGATTCACTTTCCCTGATGATTCTAAATAACCTTGAACCATTTTGATAAAATCATTTCGATCAAAGGGATATCCTCAAGAAGCTGTAAATTGCATTGCACGAACAAGAAACTACTCTTCCACTTTAGTGAAAAGAGTTGCTCTACCAGAACCTTTGTATGAAGGAGGTTTTACTGCCCATCTTCTCAGTGTATAATATGGAATGTGATACTTTTTAGCTATGCTGTAAATGCTGCACTTCTTATTGTGTATTTCTTCAACTGCCTTCTGCAGTTCTCCTTGACTGTAATTAGTAATAGTCTTCCTGTTATAAGTTCTAGGCATTTTCTGGGAAATTACGATTTTTAAACATTAGAACATATTTGGAATCTAAGTAAAAAAATCACTAATTTTGATGAGTAATTAAAAGTTATTAATATTTTAAAATTAATTTAATTATAAATTTAATAGATGTTGAAAAAATAATTTGAATTTGATATTACTTTGAGAAAAAAGTATCTCAAAATAATAAAAAGTTAGAAAATTGAATATGTTTATGTTTTGCTAAGCCTAAAAATATAACTATTTTACCCCATGTGGGTTATTTTGTTTTAAAATATTTATTTTTCAGAATTTTGCCACAAAATTAAAGAAAGTCAATCATGAATAAGAGTTTTATAAAAAATATACATAAATATTCAGAAACTTATCTCTTGTATACTTTAAATCCAAAGTTTTTTTCACTTTCCCTATCAAACAACCAGATCAACAAACATCAAAATGGCCATCAAGAATAAAATTTCAGTAGAAAATATTTAATTCTGCATTAGAAATGATGACTGACACCTATAATATATAAATCTAACAAAACATTTACAAAAATATAGCTTTTTGTATTAAATATATATTTATTTTTGAAAGCTACCTATTTTACCCCATTACTTATTTTACCCCACCTGACCCTATCGTTAAAGATAGGTTGAAAATTTCAACTGATTTGAAATCCACGGAGAATTTTACAACAGATCAATACCTTGCATTGAATTTTCTTTTTATTAATAATTTTTTAATCAAATATTTATATATTTGCAAGAAATTGTGACGTCACGCCGATTGAATCTCTTCGCAATTGGAATTTGGTTTGCGAAGCAAACCAACACCATGGGTGTTATCCAATAGGCTCGAATTCCCATTTGTTTTGGGAAGGAATTCGTAGCAATTACCGGGGGTTAGCGAGCAGTGGTCACACCTGACCCCACAAAAAGAACCGTATTATATCGTCCGTATCGAACAATTGTCCGTATTATATCGATTTGCTCTAATATTCATGCACGGCTATAATCGATTATTATGCCTCGATGATACTGAAAGATCATAAATTGATAAATGTAGCGCAAATATCGAGTTTCTTAGAAAAAGTCGCCTTGCGATGAAAAGAGTTGCCTTTTCCCCCCAAAATAGTTGCTTTTGACGTTTTTCAATGTTAATTTTCTGAGAAAAAGTCGCCATAGTCGCCTCTGGGAGGCCTGCTATTACTGAATTTCTAAATCAAGCCATGACTGAAAATGTTCATCATGGTCAATTGGAAATAAAATAATTTTACATAAAACAGCATGATTGTCGAGTAGAAAATAGATAAATCTTTGAGGTTAAATTGATATCATAATCATGATAGTGTGAGATCCAACTTTAAAAGTATTTCCTATTGTAGATGTTTGTGAATTTGCATTTCTACCAGAAAAGTTCCTATTCTCTTATGCCTAAAACACATTACAAGTGCTGTATGCATAAAAATATCTAATCATTTTCCCAGGAATAAATTAGTTTCATGTGAGTATATCTTTTGTAGCCTACGTACAAGTGTTTTTATCATTAAATCCTTCCCATATTTATTTGAATTCATTGCCAGAAATTAAAAAGTAAACTTTAATTGCAAAACATGCAATATGCATTATAATAAAGTAGAAACGTGAAATATATTTTACTTTATTTTGTGTCATCCAAAGAAAAATTGCTGGAGTATTAAATCCTAGTGCAGGAAAAGGGTTGAAATTGGCTAACACCATGGCTATGAGACACCATTTAGCAAATCCAATGATGCTAGCTAGATGCATACGGAATGGTGGAGGTGGAAACGTATCTCCGAGAACAGTCATTCCAGGATATTTTTCTTGTATGATGGAAGCATACTGCTCGAAGACACGCCTGTAACCTCAGGAAAAACTGAAAAATATTTACATTGTATATAAAATGCCCAACAAATCTCAATTATTGATAAGTAACATTAAATAAAAACATTTACACAATTTTAAAAATCAGCCTTTAAGGCTGATTTGTAAGCAAATTTGGGAATGACGGATTTTAGAAATGGATTGCATAAGAAAAAAAAAGAGAAACAAGTTATACAGAATTACAAAACATTAGTTTTATAACCACTTTTAAGTTTATTTATGAATCAGAAAAGTGTCTATTAGTAATAACTAAACACATAAGTACCTGCAGCATGAGAACCACTTAGCATAGGCTTTAAAAAATGCCCTGATAAATTTTAATCTGAAACCAACTTTTAAATAAGGAAATTGACTTAATTTTTCTACAAAAAAAACTTTTGTATAGCCTACATATTAGCTCAGCATCTTTATATAGAATGAAATGTTGAATTCATAACAGTTGACACAAATGAGAAGCAATCCTGCATGTTTTATCTTTCAAACAGATCCACGTTATTATTTTCAAGTTGAAGCAAATTTTGCAACTCTCATAGTAATATGGAATACACAGAAGTAGTGTTTTTTCAAAACTCCAGCTAGCATACAACCCCATATACAAGTAACAAAACAGATTCATGCTTGAGAATTGGTATAGTGTGCTGTGGAAGCAGTTGTTTTATGGTTCTAACTAGCCTATTTCTACCATCACCTCAAGAACATTGAAATTTGCTTTCTTAGCTAAATACTGTGTTATGTTTATGGAAGCCCCAACCAATTTTTATTTCAGAACCCTAAAAGTGAATAGTTATGCACAATGTATGGAGTGTGGTACCACATGCATAAAACTCTACATTTGCTGACAAACAGATTTGTTAGTGACTTGTTTTAGTGAGCACAAAGAGAAATAGTGTCCGATTAGGTGTCATTATCCAACCAACATGGGTTTCAACTCCTAGGTGCCTGAAGCCCTTGGTCTCTCAAACGAGAAATATTTATGAGTTACGAAGCAAGTTGTTCAAAGGAACACCTACAGCAGGCTACGAGCTGACCCCTTTGGAACAATTTATCATTTTTAGGATATGGCCAGGTAAAACATAATAGATAAATTTCAAATATACTTTTATATGAGTAACACAATATGTAGAGTGAACCAATCTTTTATTACGTTGCTTATCAGAAGGGCTGCACTAAGTTCGAAACCTGAATTCCTCGAGTCCCAATATTTTTATGGACGGCCACCTGCTCCAAGAAGGATTAATAATACAAATATCAGGGCTCCTAACAGGTTTCAAGGTTTAAAAAGGTGACAAATTGAACCAAAAAGGTGACAAAAAGTGACTAATCGAGTACAAAAAGGTGACAAAAAGTGACTAATCAAGCAAAAAAAAGTAACAAATAACAATAATGCTAAATGTATTCAAGTATAAAGATAGAAAATAAAAAGATCCTCCTCAGCTACCTATATCTTTTCTTTCTTTGAAAGGATATTTTTATTTTCTTCATTTAAAAAAAGTATAATTTTAAAATATTAACATAAAATTAAAAAAAAAAAAAAAATCGGAATTATGATTCTTTAATTTGTTTATTTTTGACACAGCTTAAAGAATTTCTTCTTTTTCTTTGAAAAATTATGTCTTATTTTTTGTTGTTGAAAAAGTCTGAAATTAATTTTGTCTTTTTTTTCCGGATCAACGTGAAAATAAGGACAAAAATAAAATGTCTACAGATTTTTCTTTAAAAACAGTCATAAAATTCCCTATTAGCACAAATAATTTCTTTTAAGTCCCAAACGGCGATGTCCAATATTCGTAATTGTCAAAAATTTTGAAGAAAAAAAATATTGGACGTTTTGCTAACCAGAGATTTTTTTCCCCCTCACTTTTTTCCATTTTTTTGACAATTTTCATAGTACAAGGAGGTAAACCTGGACCTAACAATGCAAAATAACGGACATGTTCAGAGTAAATACCACACAGAAAAATTAGAAGATTTGCAAGTAAAATTTCTTGTTGTTTTTGAAAAAAATTCCTATTTATATAGTCTTTCTACTTATTCCTATTTATATATCTATTTTAGTATTGCAAACGCAAAATTTGCGCAGGGGAGGTTAAATTAAGGTTTTTTTTGACAAAAAATGCAAATAATCCGAAATTTGGAATGACCAAGGACCTGAGGATTCCGGATTTTGTATTGTTTTAAGGATAAAAAATTACACGTAGGGGAAGACGGGGTACAATGAAACAAAATTTACTAATTATTTTTTCCTATCCACAATTTTGCATGCATAAAAATATAATTAATGCATACTTTTAATCTTGTATTTTCCCCATCTAAATAAATTTTATTAGGTTCTAAACAATATATTTATGCTTGAAAAATAACAAAAACTAAATGTCTCAGTGTTTCATTGTACCCCGTATGGCGGGGTACAATGAAACACATACTGGGGTACAATGAAACACTCCAAATGATACAAGCAATTTTCACCCTATATAGTTTATTTGAGTCACATTTGACTTCATTTAAATTTATGATTTCTCCAACAAAATGTATTTCCTTACGTTTCAGTTCACCCTACTTAATTAAAACATAAACATTTACACAAATACTGTTTATGTCACACATGTTATGTGTGGATATCTCATTCTTAGTACTTTGGTAATCAGCTGGAGCTGGAAAATAATCTGGATTATAGTCATCTTCAGAGTCTATAGGAGGTAGTTTGTTTAGAAAACAATACCTTCTTAGTTTTTTCCCTCTTTTTACTTTCTAATTGCTTAACAAGAGCAATTTTTATTGGTGTATTTAGAACAAAACTCTTTTTATCTGTTTTCCTACTTTTACTTTTCTTGGACCAGCCTTGGGGTATAGTTCTATCTCATTGAGGAGAAATGTATTTCCTCACAGGTTTAGAGCTTAGTGCATGGTGTATGAACAATTGCTGAAAAACCTGCTGTCTGTGATTCTGATCTACTAATGGCAAGATCAACTACTTCTCTGATTCTTGGGTTTTGTCTGTCTGGTCTTCAGTTTCATTGATCTATCATGGAAATAATTTTCAGTAGGACAAGGCCTATCTCACACGTACGAACACAAATAATCTTCTTCACAAAACATTTCTTTATTAAAAGGCCATATTCCAGTCGCTGAAAAACCTTTTGTAATATTTTGTGGAGTGAAAGACTTACAATAAGCAGTGCCAAGCAAAGAAGATATCTCATAGATAGAGATTGTACGAACTGGATTACACAGCATCCAATCATTTGCAGCTAGATTGAAGAAAATTTTAAGTGACTTGAACACAGTTTTGTCTAAAGGCTGCAATTTGTTACTGGTATGTGGGGGCAGAGTTACAACAACAATTCCGTTATATTTCGTAAAATTTAGACTGGAAATCGTAATATGTGATTAATGATTGTCGATTTTTAGTACAGCTGGATTTTCTAGGAAATACTAAATAATGAGGTATAGAATTTGCAGAAGCATTCATATATCCACAAATAGTAACAGGAACACCCCTTTCACCAGTAGTTAATCAACCTATTTGTTTTTGGCCCCTTTGACTGAGAACTTAGGAGGATTGTGAACTGTAGTAAGTACAGTTTAGGCCTATGAAATAAATAAACTATTCTTAAATGTTTTTGAATATAAAAAAAAAACTAACTTACTATTGAAATTTGTACTTTTTTTGAAGAAAAAAAAAAGTTTAATTTTGCATGCTTTCAAAATTATTGTTTTGATTTGGTGTTGCCTTTTCCTATTAATGTTAGGTGTTGCCATTTCCTTAGTAAAAGTGTTTTATTTATATTAGTGACAACCAGTAATATGTTGTTTTATATCAGTGATATTATATTTACCAGTATATATTACTTCAAGTAAATGCATTCACCCGGGGCACAATGAAACATGTTTCATTACTAACATTTCAGGTTACTAACTAAAATTTTTTTTTCAAACTTTTAATATTTATTTTTTTAAATTTTGGTTTTGGAGGTATGAAGACAACAACACAAAGATAACAATGTGTAGAAAAAATAATTTTTTCATATAACAATAAGGAAAAAGAAACAAAATTACTTTTAGTAAAGAAACTTACTTTCAATGGTGAAAAACCAATAATCCTCTATTGCTAATGTTGTAGAAGTGAGAATGTATCCAAATTACATCAGTAATTGGAACATATAGTTGCATAACATATATATAAATTGCAACTTTCTGTGACAAATTTTACTGGTTTTAGAAGTAATGTTTCATTGTACCCCGTCTTCCCCTATACATGAAAGGTTTTATCCTTAAATTATAGAAACACAATTCTTATACACAATTTCTCCGAAAATGGAAAAAAATTTTCCTTTACATAGAGGAAATTTCCCTTTTCCCTGCATTGACGCGATTTCGGGAATGAACCAAAGATTACGCGAAGTTGCGGATTTTTGATTCTTTAGCATAGAAGTTCCGGAGCACTTGCCAACTCTGCTAGTCTCGCAGTCTGAAGAACTGGTTCCAGTAAACATCAATAGGCTTCATTCTAAATCCTTCTTCCTCAAATTCTCTTTTGAGTAATTTCCACTCATCCAGTAGTATGTCTGTCGGGACATCCCATAGCATTACTCTTGCAAATTCTAATACTTGTCAAACACTCTCGCCACTGAGTCTCTCAAGAGGACCAGGACAGGATAAACTTTTAAGGAGAGATGAACTGAAGGAGGATTTCTTCAAAAGATATTTAACACTGGCAATGTAATGCTTCTGAGCCCTTAGAAAAAAGAAATTCCTTTCCTTCTCTTTCACATTTTGTAGCACTCTAGAAATTTTATCTCTAATCACAATATCAGCTAGAGGCAACAGTTTCTGATTTATTTCTTCTGATTTATCCATTTTCAAATCTCAAATAAGTTCCCCTTCGTAGATCCTACCCAAAATTGTTCTTGTCAACAATTCAAGTTGAGAATGAAGGTTATGTATAAGAGGTTCCTTTTTCTGAAGAAATTCGGTCACACGATTAAATATACTTGCACTTGATACAACAAATATCCCCTTAGCCTTCATAGTTTCTCTTCTAAGTAAATTAACAATTTTTTTGTAGCCTGGTCTTTGTATCATTTTTGGCTTCTTTACTGGAATGTTGTCAAGGAAATACTTTCGCACTGCAATCCACTGTTCAAGCAACCTTTCAGCAGCTGGCTTTAGGCTTAGCCACATGCTTGATGAAATAGTGAGTGGGAAGTTTCAAGTCTTCTTGAATTTGTATGTTGACCAATGCTTAGGCCACTGATTAAAAAATCTGTGAATAGTAAAAATTAGTCCAGACACATCTTCCCCTAACTCTTTTAGAAAAGCATTATGTACTGTGTGAATCTTACATGTCCCAATGTTAATTTGTTCTTTTTTTTTTTCGGGAAGAAAGTAATGAGTCATTTTTTTTTTAAAACTGACTTTCACTAATAAAACCTCAAGAATTTGTAATAATCAACTTCAATGATAACAGAGAATGATTTTCAATATGTTCGCAACACTCCTTCAATATTTAACCCTCTGGATACAGAGACGGACAAAATTTTTGCATTCTCTGGTTACTGAAGGCTTAGGAATCTTTCAGATCTCAAACTCCTGAAGAAACGGCTGAAGGTCATTAAGATTTCCATGCCCTCATTTATGTGCCACAAAGAGAGCACCGCATAAATAGCCTCCATTCCGTAGACAGGAATGTCGGGGTTCTTGATGGGGAGCTTCGAGCGCTTAGAGTGTGTGAGGTTGATGATTTATTCCCTTAAAAACTTTGCAGAAGACACCTTTGAGTGTAAATTATCATACATGTTGAAGATTCCACCGTCCTTTCAAAGTTTGCCCTGACGTATCTATACCTTCTGGACATCATCAGATCCACAATAGAAACTGCAACATGTGATGACAAAGGTACTAAACGCATTACCTCTCCTCCTGGGTTAACGTTGAGTTAATATCAGCTTGATCTGTCCGGTCTCTTGACCTCTCCATTCTCGTCTTATTCCAGAATCCGAAAATAAAATGGGTCTGTTGAGACCGCCCTCAGATTTGTGTATGGAGGATGTTATCCCCCCCCCCCCATTTTAAGTTACCACTGGCATCGATCACCATTTACGAGCTGTCAGCGTCTGACCTCCTAGAGGGTTCCTCCTTTTGTTCGACCCTGTAGAAGGGGTCGGATATGCAGACGGCCCCGCTTCCTTTAAACTTCGCTGCTTCGTTTTACTGATAGCCTTTTTCTGCGGGAAAATTTCCAGAACTTGCTGCTAATAGACCCCGGGCAACATGAAGTATCCTTTTACAATTGAAACGGTACGCTTTTGAATCCATTCTTGTGGTGGAATGTAGCACGCATTTCGAAATTGAATGCGTGCGAACCCTGTTTTTTTTAGAGGAAATGAATTATTTATTGATTACCAAAAATTTTTCTTCAAATATAATTTAAGAACTTAAAACCCCTGAAAAGGTGACAAAAAATAAAAAGGTGACGTGTCAGGAGTCCTGAAATATAGAAATAATATTGTATTGATTAAAACAATAAAAAAATTGGTTCCAAATTAATTTTTAGAAAGCAATGGTGTTTTACTTAGGTCCCTAATAATTTCTGCAAGATGGCACATCTGCATCGCAATTAATAGCATCTTGAAAAAAAGGAAACATAGCTATTTTTATTTTAAAAAGAGTCATTCTTTAGTGTTAATGAGTGGGAGCAAGTTTTTAAAGCTTGTACATAAAAATAATATGCATTCAGTTCCAAATTATTTTAACTTCAATATTATTGAACATTAAGAAAAAATTCAGTTTAATTTGAACCATATATAATAAAAATCACTTGATTTCAATAGAAATTTAAATTGGATTTAAGTTTTCATGCCCTGCATGGAACCTCTTAAAATGTTAATGGCTGGGGCACAGGATCCTTAAAAATTATAACAAATTTCAAGTTATCAAAATATAGCGATTAGAAAGCTTTCATTAAGTCACTTTTATCAAATGGGACAGCCTAGACCTTGGATCCTAATATTTTTATGGGGCACAAAACATGAATAGGTAGATAGTTGATTTAACATCACACGGTGGCAACACAATGGGCAATTGACAAGTCTGGGATCAATCCTGAAGGGAAAGAACCAAGAACAACCACCTTGTCATTTTGAACCAGTTAATAAATCAACATCTGAACTGGCACCCTACTATCCATACTTGCACACTACATCAACAACAAAACTTTTAAGGCCTCTACAGATTTACAGTGCACCATCCCCACATACACAACTGTCGTTGGTTGAATCAAGTAAGGAATTTGTAATCCTCTGGTTGCTAATACGCGACTCTATCAACTAGGCTACCATGGCCCCAACAGTTAGTTGGGTTTATGGTGCAGTGGCCATGCTGAGCCAAACACAAGACAGACAATGTCAAGTAATGAACATACACACAAGGAAAGTTTTACCGATACAGAAAACAGAAATAAACTAGGAATCCAACCTGCCTCCCAATAAAATCTCAAAGTGTACTATTCTCCAAGACGCATTGTATCTTCAAAATAAAGTCAAACTTTTGGATAAAAAATGTAATTTTTTAGGTATATTTAAACACAAGCAAATTTTTTAAATTTGTATAAAATACTATTTTTTTCCAGGTTATATTTCACATCCAAAAGAATTTCAAGGAGAATTTGATTTTTGTATCCTAGCAAAAAAAATGTACCAAAACACATAAGATATATGAACATCTGCACTATGAGTAACAAGTAGCTTTCCCGAAAGCCACTAATGAATCAAGAAATCTGTTACACGTATCTACAATTTGTCAATAATACATGATTAAACTATACAAATTGGTACGGTTTGAGACTGTCACGTTTTGAAATAACTTAAAATGGATTCCAAACCACTTTAAACCCAGATTGCTAGTGATGGTTACCTGATGGCAAAGGTACAGCTTCAACAGTGTCCACTATTTATACCAAAAAATTAGAATAGTTGGCGAGGGAAAGGTACAGTGTTCTTGAATTTTACAAAATTCAACTAAAAATTTGGGCTGGCAAATTTACCTGCGTTTTTTAACCAATTCAAATTTGATATTGCTAGAATCAAGAGAACCTGCTAATAAAAAGAAGGTTTCAACACATTTTCAAGAATTTTATACAATTCATTTTCACTCATGTTTAACAGAAGGTACGTCAACAGTCAGTTTGACATCTATCTTCAAATCACAGAAAAAAAATTTTAAAAACCTAGTCTCTACAACAAAAAAGTTCAACATAAAATTAATTTTCACAAAGAAAACTGATAATTGATTTAAAATATCTTACCAATACAAAAACTTTAGTGTTGGACCTGTAAAAGCATTTTTGAAACTAGTCTTTGGAATTTCTTTCACGAATGATGCATCGTTACCCGTATTTCCAGAAAATATTTCCCTGGCAGAAAAGGCAAGAAATAATATAAATAACCCTCCCATGACAAATCTACTATTTTCAGCCATTTTAGTTCAATTTTACAAATTTATAAAGCCATCGTTACGAAACTCATCACACGGATGTACCGTGATAAATGATAATCATAATTGACCATCGTTGCCAATATATGTTCTAAATTCTACATGGGACGAAGTAACCTCATGCAGGAAATGAAACATTTTAAACACGTCAAAGATGGTTTATTTAGAAATAGGGTAACAAAATGCCTTAATATTCTCAAAAAGTGATGAATATATATTCCAGTAGTATTAAATACTGTATCTTAACACTAAACGTGATGTTATGAAGGTGATGCATTTGGCGCGGTTTACTCGATTTGCCATCCAGCAGTTTTATTTTATTTTATTTTATTTTTATTTATCTTAACATTGTTGTTTTAGGATAGGTTTTTTCCGCTAAGTGAGAGACGAGTGTGCTTGTGCTATCCCTGCAAGGAATTTACATTTTGAAGTTGTTTGCAGGTAATATGGACAAGTATTTAATATTCGTTTTTGATTAAGGTTTAGGGAACTGGAATTAACATTTAATAAATTGGCAGAAATCCTAGTTTGTGTGCATTGCAAACTCAGCGCTAACAACGCGTTGTTAATCAATTCTGATTCAGTTTGTATTTTGTAAGCAACAACTTTTTTCCAAACATATTTTGGGCATTCGCTTTGAAATTAATATCAAACAGTATCTTTAATTCTTTGCAAAAACGATTGTTGAAAATTTTTCGTTCTGAGAATAATGGTTAATTATGTCAATTTTTTTAAGTCTTTTCAATTAGAGGATATCTTGATCGTTTTATTTATTTTTATGATTTATTATTTCTTCAGCTTCTTCGTGCATAAATTGTATCATGTTCAATTATTGTGATTGTGAATTTTTATTCAGGTCAAATGACTAGAAAAGAATGCTAAGAAATTAACATTAATGATACATAATTTCGTAATTTCTGTAAAGGTTCAGTTTGAAACAAAATCTTAGTTAAGTTTGGAGATTATTTATTGTTCTCTGACTAAAATTCAAGAAGTTTCAATTTTTTTTGACAGATTGCTCATCAACATGTTGAAGTTTTTTTCATGATACATATGTGCTATATACTTATGCCAGAATTGTTTTTGAAAAATAATGATTGAAAAAAGTTAAATTTTACTTTTTTTTGCTCAGCTTTTGATTTTGTTTGGATTCAAGTTTTTTTTCTGTCAAAAAAATTGTCACATTGTATTTCAGTTTAATACTTAAGTTTAAGTTTGCATGTTTTATGTATTTTCCCCAGGTATGGATTGCTTTGATTGCAGTAATTCTACACCCAATGGTACTTCAGATTTGAATTCTGTGTTTATTTCTATGGCGGATAAAATAAAAATTGATTCCATTGCAAAGGACATCATGGGGTAAGTAATATCTAAATGAATGGTAGGAAAATATAGTAACTTCATTTTGATTTAAATTTAGATATATGCATGCAGTAAATAATGTTTTAATGAATTTCTTATTAAGGCTAATGTTATGGGTTATTATTTGTGTGCTTAAAACAAAGCTTGTGTTTTTAATGCATTTTATTCTGAAAATTTGTGAATATTGTCATTTTGAAGAATATATATGCTACTATCTATCACAAGAGTTGTTCCTGCTATAAAGTCTACACCTGTGTTGCTTTAGAAACTGGCCATTTTCCATAGAAAATATTAAAAGAATTGTAAGAAGATTACCACATCAGTATACCTAATGACAAATTAGATATATAGCAGCTATAATTTTTACTGGTTTCAAGATTATACTAGTAATGTACCGCTTTCCATCATCAACATTTGCCAAAAGTGATAGTTAATTGAAACGTCTATCAGATTTGTCTCTTCCTTAATTGAATGACCCCTGTTCTTATAGCAACCACCATCTAGACCTTGTGGCAGGAGCAGTTCTCATGGTAAACAAACAGATAGGTCATAATTCTGAAGTTCGTGTCTCAACCCATTCTTATAATTTTTAAACCTAACTATCTTATTGTGATATATTCTTAATTAAATTTTAGTTAGAAGAATTAAGGAATTGTTTAGTGAAAAAATTAATTTATCAAGTTACTGAAAATGCAAATAATTTTTTCTTATTTGACGCTACTAATTTTCTATAATCAACTGTTACCTTTGTGTATAGGGGAAGACGGGGTACAATGAAACAAAATTTACTAATTATTTTTTCCCGTCCACAATTTTGCATGCACAAAAATTTAATTAATGCATACTTTTAATCTTGTATTTTCCCCATCTAATTAAATTTTTATTAGATTCTAAACAATATCTTTATGCTTGAAAAATAACAAAAGTAAATGTCTCACAGTGTTTCATTGTACCCCATATGCCGGGGTACAATGAAACACATACTGGGGTACAATGAAACACTCCAAATGATGCAAGCAACTTTCACCCTATATAGTTTATTTTAGTCACATTTGACTTCATTTAAATTTAGGATTTCTCCAACAGAATATCTTTCCTTACGTTTCAGTTCACCCTCCTTAATTATATAAAAAAACAATCATTTATACAGATATTGCTTGTGTCACACATGTTATGTGTGGATGTCTCATTCTTAGTACTTCAGTTATCAGCTGGAGCTGGAAAATAATCTGGATCATCGCCGTCTTCAGTGTCTGTAGGAGGTAGTTTGTTTTGAAAACAATATCTTCTTAGTTTTTTCATCTTTTTACTTTGTAATTGCTTAACACAAGCATTTTTTACTAGCGTGGTTAGAACAATTTTTTTTTAACGTTTTCCTACTTTTACTACTTTTTTTGGACCAGCCTTGGGGTAATGTTTTACCTCTTGAGGAGAAATGTATTTCCTCACAGGTTTGGAGCTAGTGCATAGTGTATGAACAGTTGCTGAACAACCTGCAGTCGGTGATTCTGATCTATTAATGGCAAGATCCACCACTTTTCTGGGATTCTTGTGTTTTGTCTGTCTGGTCTTCAGTTTCATTGATCTGACCATGGAAATAATTTTCAGTAGGACAAGGCCTATTTGACGCGTACGAACACAAATAATCTTCAAAAAACTTTTTCCTATTGAAAGGTCATATTCCAGTCGCTGTAAAACCTTTTGTAATATTTTGTGGAGTGAAAGACTTGCAATAAGCATTGCCAAGTAAAGAAGATATATCATAGATAGAGATTGTACGACCTGGATTACACAGCATCCAATCATTTGCAGCTAGATTGAAGACATTTTTAAGTGACTTGAACAGTTTTGTCTAAAGGCTGCAATTTGTTACTGGTATATGGGGACAGGGTTACAACAACAATTCCGTTATATTTCGTAAAATTTAGACTGGAAATCGTAATATGTGATTAACCCTCTAACGCCCAAGACGGCCGAAACGGCTTCACATGCAAAAGCCCAGCACCCGCCCGAACCGGCTTAAGTCATTAAAGCTACTGGCTATCCCCCTAACCCAGAGAAGGGCAATCCGTCATTCCCTCACTACAATGCTCCCTCCTTTCGCCTGAAGCAGTAGGGTAGTTTACCTTAATGACAAACAACAAGTTAGGGATCGGCTTTTAACTGCGCCCTTTCACATACTTCTTCCAAGCTTGGTTTCGGACCGGACAGTTTTGTGTGGCTATTGAATAGAGAATTTGGTTTCTTCACTATCGAACTGGCTCGTTATAGGAAAACATTGTCGAAAGAAGAAATAGAAAGAATTCTTTTAAATGATACAGATGAGTGGGATTTAAATTCAAGCGACGAAGACGATCTAACAAAATATGATTTGGAGAACTCAATCCAAGAGGATAGTGTCTCCGATAGTGACAGTGACGTAGATGAAGTCCCGGAAATTGAAAGAAACGATGATATTTTTTGAATGGGAATCGAACAATATACGGAACGATGATATATCCATTCCAAACTTTAATTCGCATGCTAGTCCTGTTCATGACTTGCCGCCTGGGTCTTCACCATTAAACTATTTGAAACTCTTTCTGACGGACGCGAGAAATCATATATTTTCACGGTAATTAATATCACAGAGTTATTTTCAAACCTACAATTTGGAAATGTAATTTTCTTGTATAGCATGTTAATAATTTTACTTAAAAAATGAAGCATTTTAGGAACATAATTATGTCAATGCTATTCTTTTAGCATAGGTTTCTCGGTCAAATTAATAATTCCTCTTTATGAACTGAGAATATCTTATAAAATGAGTATATTTATGTGAAACATAAAATAATCATTTTTCGCCCCTTATGAAAAGTTCTTACTACGAATTCCAATTTGGTTTGCTTCGTAAACCAACACTACGGCCACTGCATGGCAAGCACATGACAGTTCTTTTAGTGGGGTTTGTTCATCACGAGGTTGCCCGTGAGTTCTTTTCGTGGTGACGCATATCTCTTGCAAAAATGTTAAGATTTAATTGAAAAAATATTTATTAAAAAAAATCAACAACAATAATTCAAAACAATAATTCAATTCTAAACAACAATAATTCAATTCTAAACAACAATAATTCAATTCTAAACAACAATAATTCAATTCTATTAAATTAATTTGAAAATGTTCTAGATTAAATTTTAAAATTCGGGCTTCGTACAAAAATCGCAAAACATTCGGGCTTCCCTGTGTGCCAAATTTCATTCTTATAACTGCCATAGATTCATCAGGACAGTCCACGCACGCAGACAAACGCTTACTTTTATAATCGTAGAGATGAGTACTTTCAAATAAAATTTTACACACAAATATATAATAATTAATATGACTACACTGGATAGGAGAATTTTTAATAAAATTAATTTGATTTTTATACGAATAGCAAAATTATAACTATAACGCTAAATGTTCTACCGCAAAACATTTTTAATATACATAGGACTTAACAGACTTGAAAACGCTTTTTAATCGCATGCTTGCTTATGTATTAGACAGTCGGAGATACAAGAGAATTTTAAGATATACGTTATGATGAAGTAGCAGTCAAGTATTAGAAAATATATTAATTAATTTTTGTTCTTTAAAAATGTGTTAGTCTAATCAAAGATTGAGGAATATATTATTTAGGAAAACCATATTTAAGTATAAAGAATTAACAAGTGATAAGATATAAATTGTAGTCAATTATTTTTTGCTATATTTTCTTCACAACTAATAAAATGCGTGATAGATACATATAAGTAACTAATGTCCAATACCCAATGCGACTTACAAGTTGAAACAAGCACTTCATATACACCCCCTTACAAAGCACGGGACGTCCCGTGCATTAAGAAAGTACCTAGATGACCATAGATGATGTGTAAAGGGGGAAGAAATTATTCGATTTTCCTAATGGTTTCTCGGCCGTTCTGGGTTTTTGAAGACATCGTCTTGAGACCCGTGTGGCCGCTAGAGGGTTAAAGATTGTCCATTATTTGTACAGCTGTACTTTCTTTCGAACAGCGTGTATGTGCCTGGAAATGTGTTAGAACATCAACAAAAATATCTCCATTCATCCATACCGATTTTGTTGCATCACCCGTAGTCCCAGGTGGAGCTCCATTCAACATGCAAAACTTGAAATTTACTCTAGGAAATACTAAATAATGGGGTATAGAATTTCCAGAAGCTTTAATAAATCCACACATAGTAACAAGAACACCCCTTTCAACAGAAGTTGATTGACCTATTTGTTTTTGGCCCCTTTGACTGAGAACTTTAGGAGGATTGTGTACTGAAGCAAGTGTAGTTTAGATCTATGAAATAAATAAAGTATTCTTAAATGTTTTTGAATCCATAAAAACTAACTTACTATTGAAATCTGTACTTTTTTTAAGGAAAAAAAGCAGTTTAATTTTGCATGCTTTCAAAATTACCGTTTTGAATTGGTGTTGCCTTTTTTTTTTTAATGTTAAGTGTTGCCATTTCCTTAGTAAAAGTGTTTTATTTATATTAGTGACAACCAGTAATATGTTATTTTATATCAATGATATTATATTTACCAGTGATTATATTTACCGTCTGCAAGTGTTTCATTGTACCCCGTACTGAGGTTACTAAATAAAAAACATTTATAAACTTCTAATATTTATTATTTTTAATTCTGGTTTTGGAGGAATGAAGACAACAACACAAAGATAACAATGTATAGAAAAAATAATTATTATATATTACAACGAGGAAAAAGAAACAAAATTACTTTTAGTAAAGAAACTTACTTTCAATGGTGAAAAACCAATAATCTTCTATTGCTAATGTTGTAAAAGTGCGAATGTATCCAAATCACATCAGTAATTGGAACATATAGTTACATAACATATGTATAAATTACAACTTTCTGTGACAAATTTTACTGATTTTAGAAGTAATGTTTCATTGTACCCCTTGTTTCATTGTACCCCGTCTTCCCCTACTACTTCAAAGTTTTCCAAATAGTAGGAAATAATCTTGAAATTATGAATTTTTGGGGCCTTATACCCTTTGAGTGTTCTTACTGACCGAATATGAATTTAAATATTCAAACTCAACCTTTTCCCCCACTTTCAACAATTTTCATTTGGTTTCTTAAAATTTAATGCAACTCTTGAAATTTTAAAGAATTTTGCTTATGAACCAAGTATATGAGTTCAGAATTAATATTCTTTCTTTCATACATTTAATATTGATTGATTGAATTGAAAAATATTTAAATTTTTTCCTATTCAAAAGATAGGAAGAGCTGTCATTAAATGAGGTCCCAATGCCATAGCACTTTAAAAATTCCTATTTTTGAACCATACCACGAATAGGCTCAATGGAGCTAAGGACTTAGAAATGTATAGGCTTCGACAAAATAAATTAGATCAATGGCATAGAAAAGAAGGCTAATTGTATATCATGCTCATTTTGCTTTATCAACATTGAATCCCAAGTTCTTTTAAAGGCTTGTTTATTAAAAATAGTAGTGTGAATCAGAAAGAAACTAATAAAAAATGACTTGAAACACATTTTTTCCGCCAGTTGTAAATTTTTCAAGTGTTTGGAATTTGTTTCATCTACCCAATTTACCCCATTCATCTTATTTATTTCATGATGTTATCCTTACATATTAATCTTAATATGCATGATCCTATATTCATTAAAAAGTATTGAATGTGATGAATTTGTAGGTGATATGTGTTGATTAGAAAGTCAACATTTTGTAATGCTGTTCTGTACTTAATTTATTAATTAATGAAAAATCATCTTTATATATATATACATTTATTGAATATTTTTCTTTAGCAACAGTGAAGATGATCTCTCAGGAAAAAATATGGCTGGTGATTTAACTAGTCTAGATAACTTAGAAATTCTTCAAGATTATAGGGATAATGTATTTTCAAGATTTTCTAGTACAAGGGCTATGATGGAATGCTTGTCTGATATCAATCATTCTCCAGTACCTTTTGATCTGCCAACCATAGATAATGATGACTCAGGTACCCTTTTTTATATATTCTTTATTTCTATTATAAGAGGGCTTCGCCCCCTGTTTGCCTATGCTCACCAGCCACCTGTGATTGCTACACAGTCCTATTTGGTTTGCTTCACAAACCAACACTTCTTTCACAAGTGTCTTGGTGAGGGTCAGTTGTGAATGTGTTTTAGTAGCCGCGTCAGAAAAAATCTTCTCCATCTTGTTCCCTATACAATTTGAACAAACCATATCAATTTCATAATTTTCTGATGTATACTTTCTCGGGAAACCGTGAGAATCGAGAGAGAAAAAATCGAGTTTTTAATCTTGATCTCTTTCTGATTAAATCGATTAAACTATCTTAATAATTCATATATTCCTGATTGGACTTTCCGGGCCATGACGTCACAGCGAGTTTCACCAAGGTCATTTCACGTTTCATCTCCACGATGAACAATTTATACACTATCGCAGAGTTATACTTTTCATCGCTTTGAATGTATTTATAAACCAACCTTACAAATAATTTTACAGTAAGAACTTTGTGTATTCTTAGTTTTGATGTGGTATTTTAAAACTTATAGTATTAAGCTATAGATATGACAGTTTTAGTTTTGTATCGGAAATTATGATCTAAAAAATACGAAATTTTTATGACCAACTTTTAACTGCACTGAATTTATTTATTAACCAATTTAAAAAATAATTATGCCACAAGAAAGAGTACATTCTAAGGTTTCCTGTCATGTTTTCAAATTTAAAAACTAGTACTAAGTTACAGGGTGTCAAGATTTAAATCACTTGATTTAAATCAACGATTAAAATCATGATTTTAATCAAATGATTTTTTTTTAAATCACAGTTAATCTTACATTTTTATAACTAAGTAAATACACCATAGAAAAATGACAGAATTGGTCAAATGCTTTAATTTTTCTGCTGGTATTTTTAGCACTAATGGTTATACCCAGCTCAGAGGGAACTGGGTCTATAACTGCATATAAAAAAGATTGCAACAGCCAGTTGTAACTTATTAGATTATACTATATGCTGGAAATAGTAATGTAAACACACATGACATAAATCTAAATGCCAGGAAGAGTAATGTATAAACATTTCTGATTAACAGCACTCATAATATAAACCCTTAGGCCCCGTTCACATGAGGCGAAATCTAACGCACGTTTGATGTTAACACAAAACGCGGGTAGCCAAAATACATAGAGTTCTACTGGAGCGTTCACATGCAGAAAACTGCTGAATCGGGTGTTTTTATTGCTTCCGCGGGCCAAGGGGAACCGATAATTCGAGCGCTTCCGCTGGAGCTCGAGATACATAGGAATATGGTACGCTGTTCACATGTCACGCGTTTTGACTGGCGTTAGGGCATTTTTAATTCCCTAGTTGAAGTTTCTATATTCGCGATCCTTAAAGGTACAGTAAAAATTTCAACGGATTTGAAATCTGCGAAAAATTCTATTCCAGATCAATACCTTAAATGTGATTTTCTTTAAATAAATAATTTTTCAATTGTAACTTTTATAATTTTGCAATACGAATTTGGAAGCATTTGACGAAGATAATCATTACGAACACAAAAAGAACTATTTATCTGGTTTTATAGAAAAGATATATCTTGAATGGAGTACTTAGTTGCCTTAATTTACTGCTTTGTATTTAATACCATTAAAAAATAGGATGCAAATTTAATCATTCCGTGTTTTGAAGATAGTTTCCAAAAAAGGGGAATAATATGAAATTTTAGTTTTGAGATAACGTATACCGAGGATGGTTTGTTTAAGTTTCCACACCACGCCTATGTGATGATGTTTTAGGCCATTACATTTTTAACGTGCACCATCCCCCTTTGTACACGACGGTCTTTGTTGATTTCAGATACGTAATCCTCCACTCAATCTTATTATCATCATTAATGTTACTACGTTTAAAGCAATTTTTATATCATATTTTCATGAAGATGGTAAGTCGATTTTTAATTTCCAGATATTTTATTAGTTCTATTGTATGCCATTTCACGACATTTTTAGAACAATTTTATCATCATTGAGTTTAGTAATTATATTCATTATGTCCTTGATTTCGATTCTATTTTGCTGGAACATTCAGTCACACTCGTTACATGACTCATCAGTTAGTTTTTGGCGTCATAAATGACCATGCTCTGATCTTCAAAACTTGCATTTGATTATTTCAAAAAATTTTCTGTAGCTTCATTAGCTAATTTTCACTAAATTGTGAGTTAAATTTTTATTTGTCACCAACATTTGATTTTTTTTTTAAAAGTTACGTGCATTTAATATGAAATAATCAGTAAAATTTGATTTTGATTTTTAAAAGTAACTATTTAAGGGAGACCTCATCCTAAAAGTTTTCTTTAGATTTAAAAGCAATCTTTCTCTCCTACGCATAATCACACATTAATTTTCAGTTCTCTCAGAAGAATAAGAGCATAGAAATTCAGAAAAAAAGAATATAGAGAAACACAAATAGAATGTTTTTAAATGTTGAAAATAGGCTTACAAATTAAATACACTGTAATAATTTAAATAATATGTCTGACGTGATCCTTATATATCATACTTCTGTATTTCGATGCTACATCATCAAAACAATTCACTTTGTTTAAACTGTGGAATATCAAAAAAAATACGCCTATTTATTTGAAGAAAATTAAGATAAGTTTTAGAGTAAACACAAAAATATTTAGTTTGATGTCAGAAGTGCAAATATTGTTTACAAATAATACAATAGGAAAAAACACGTATTGGTCTAAAAATTTATTACATTAGTTTAAGGTATAAAAAATCATTGAAAAATCATCACAAAAACTTGAACAAGTAAGGATATAAAATTTTGAATGATGAAAAAATAGTTCCATGACAAAAAAAAAATTAAATATTTCAATTTAATTTTTGAAAATTCAAACCTCTCTAAATTAAACATTCCTTTTCAGCCATACAAACAATACTATACCTAAATTATGTATCAACGTAATAACTAGTTTTTCTTCCGGTGAAATAGCATCCTTGACAACGTTCTCACATGAGGAGGTATCCCTTATCTCTCCTCCAGCAAATCATCAAACAATTTTAACGACATTCTAAAACAATTAAAAAACTTTGGTTCGTACTCCCTCAGTTTAGGATGCAAACTCGTAAACATCCTGTGTGTTAATTTGTCCCAAAAATTGGATATACCCAATATCTCCTTTGTTTTTTCAATTGTCGCTTACAGAGACGATACAAAAACCAAAGACAAGCTACTTGTTTAGCTTCCATGATGGAAATTACATATTTACGATCCGAGTGGTTACGAATCCTACGTTTACGTGATTTCAAATTTTCCAGCGTCGATTTTTCCCTTCTGCTTCACACCACTTTTTCGACCCGAAAAGAAGTCCAAGCCAAATGCGTTTCGCAAAAAGATTAGTTTTTACTACAGAAAATTTATTTTTTATGAAGAACATTTTGTTTTTGGTATCAATCTGGCATAGAATTTTACGCAGATTTGAAATCCGTTGAAATTTTTACTCTATCTTCAACCACCGCAAAGATAGAAATTTGAATTGAAGGAATAAAAATCATATTTTAATGCTTAAGAAAAGCCGACCTTGCAAAACGCTCAAATGGGTGTTCACATGGACTTTTCGAAAACGCGCGTTAGAAAAACTCCATGTGAACGTGGCCTTAAAGGAAGTATACAACAGTTTGATTCAAAATTATAAACTAAAGGGGTGACTGATTTTATTAGCTAAAAAAACACAAGTGAGAAGTGAAGTTTTTGAGGCATTTGTTAGTTAGCTCCCAAAGTGTGTGCCGCAGCACCCTGAGGTGCAGCATAGAGAGATGAGAGATGCTGCTAAGTGCCCGTAACCTCCAATCTAAGCTATTTCTAAGCAACAGAAAAAAGGGTTAAGATCACTTATCAAAAATCGGTTCACTCCCCAACCAAGAGCATGATGAAGGTAATTTTATTTGTTTTATTTATATTTTCACCAACCTATGTTTTCTTATTAAGTAAAATTAAAGTGTTTGTGTGTGAATTTTAAATACCAGTTGTATTAATTATGTTTATGTTCTTAATTCTCTTATTTCTTTTTCAAAGTGCTACAAATATGAAATATGTAATAATATACCACATATAAATATTACATGACGACGAGGGTGCTGTGAGAAAATTATAATTCTTTAATGGTGCCACCACTTGGATAAGTTTGGGAACCTCTGTGTTTGCTTATTCTTGTAGTTAGCAATAGATATTAAAAGAGTAGAAATATACATTTTCACACACAGCCATTAAAATGTCAGCAGAAAAAAGAAAGATCCAATATGAATTAAAACGAAAATGAATTAAGTGAAAATCCAATTATTATTGCTGCTTGGCAGTTTTATTATCAGAATTTACTATAGTCTGATTATTTCTGAGTTCTATTCTACTTCTCAGACTATAGTTTAGGTCTGTCACTTACACTTGCTGATAAATTTGTTAACATGATGTAATTTTCTCAAGAAAAACTATGTAGGATGTCAACTTGTGTTTTAAAGTTAAATAAATGTTACGTAAATATTGATTTACCATGTCACAAATTCTGATTGTTTACTTAAAATAAATATTGGTTTACTTGTCATGTTACGAACTTAATTTTTTATTTAACAAATTTATATATATTTATTATATAAACAGTGTTTAGGGCCTGCAGAAATTTAAATAGAAAATTTTATTTTAATCAAAATAATCCGATTTAAATAAAATCCGATTAATTGATTTTTTACACCCTGCTAAGTTATAGCTATAACAATTTTAGCAAAAAAAAACCGAACATTTTGCGATTTTTCCTGAATTTCAAAAAGCATATTGCCAGGAACCAAATTGGGAATACTTGCCGTTCGCTTTTTTCGACTTTGACACTTAATGCACCCTAAACTAATAACCGTGTCTGAAAAAATTCTTCTCCATCTTGTTCCCTGTACACTTTTGAACATACCATGTTAATTTCATAATTTTCTGATCCGCATTTTCTCAGGAAAACGTCTAAGAATCGAACGAAAAAAACTAGTTTTCAATTCTGCAGTTGTGGCGACATTATTTTTTTTTAACATAAAGAAATGTGTACTGAAAGCTATGGAATGTGTCCTAGTGCTTTCCACATTTTTTGAACTACTATCCCTTTAAGAACATATTTTACTTGCAACCTCAACATAAGTCGGTGTAAGAGATGCATTAAAATTAAAATTTTTATTTAGGGGACAAATTGATTTCACACAATTTATCTGAAACCCATTGTGCAAACTTTTGAACATACCCCAGTTTGTTTATATACCAATCTACTTCTGTGCGAACTAAGCAAATTTTTTCTGGTTTGTTCCTGCTAGGTATTCAAAATGCAACATTCATTATTCAGCAGTCTAATAACTTAAATAACATTTGTTTATTGGTGCAAATGTTCTGTTTCAGTCGTATTACTCCTATGCTGTGTCCAACAATCCTTTTTCAATTTTGTCTTTATTAATTTCATATATTTTCAGTCCTTCCTGTATATGGACCTTTTGCTCAATTTGAATCTCAAACCACTTATGAAACTGATGTTTTAGGTAAGATATAACTGGTTATTTTATGTATATAAGTGGTAATTCTAATTGTATGTATGATATTTATTATTTAAAATGAATTACTTTTAATACAGAAAAACTAGTTGTGTTAAATAAGAAACCTTTCATTCTTTAACACTGAACATAAAAATTAAGCAGTGAACATAAGAATTAACTTAATACAAAAACCAATAAGAGTTAAGCATTTTTGTATTTGTATTTAAATATGCATAAGAATCCTCAAAATAGAAACTTAATTGATCAAGAAGGATAAAACTGATTAGCGACCTAGCATAGAAAACTGCTGATTGTTACTGTGTATTAATATGTCCCCAATATTCAGTGTGTTAATGCACAAAATGCAAATAAATCTTAAAATGATCATTTCAGAAATATTCATTAAAATATTTTGTAAAATTTATGCTTTCTACCTTTTTTTATATCACGGAATACTACAGAAGTTTACATTTTCTCTACTGCATTTTAATTTATCAGAAATTTGCATCTTATTTCTATAACCTAGCTTTAAATAAAAAATTTAATTCTTTATTTTTTGTCGCACATTTTTGTTACCTGATTATTCAATGTGGATGTATTCGAATTGATTAAAAAGATATTGGAATATGAATAGCTATTCTTAAAAAAATCCGAAAAATCAAAGTTGCTGATCCCTTCTCTGAAGGAAGAAAATTTATTTGTTTTAAAACTAAAATGTGCTTCACATGACAAGTTGCAATAGTTTTCAAATTTATTTGTAGTAACTTTTAAAATATTTATAAAATGAAAGTAATAAAAGTCGGTTTTAAATATTTAAAAAATATTTTAGAGCAAGATTTTGTCAATGCAAAAATATTTATAAAATAATAAAAATATATTAAAGGTTTTGAAAGGTTTGTATTTGTAATAATTAAAATAAAAGTCAAACTGCTTAATTAAATTTATTTCAGACTGATATCAATACATACAATAAAATTTCTCCAATTGTTATTCTTGTTTATGTAAGAGTTCAATTGAAAACTACTTGAAAGAGACAATAAAATTCTATTGTGATTTCAAAGAGTTTTGAATTTAACTAGTCAAGTTCCTTAGTTAAAATCTTTCATCAGTAAATTTTACTTATAGCACATATTTTTTTTTTTTTGACATTTTGATTACCTATCTTAAGTTTATGAATTTGACATTTTTGTTTAAATTAAGAGATTATGATTGTTAAAACACTTAAATTTATATTCATTTCTTCTTAGATGATAAAGCTGTACCTGGTGTATGTGGCCTTCGTAATCTAGGCAATACGTGCTTCATGAATGCTGGTTTGCAGTGTCTTTTTAACAATAAAATATTCAAAGCTTATTATGGCGAAACCAATGTAGAAAATTTTGAAAAAGGATCATTAACATTAAAGTTTGCTGAAATAATGAAGAAAATGTGGAGTGGTTCATATTCTACAGTACATCTTGGAGATTTTAAAGAATGTTTTGGAGACATGTATACTCAATTTAGAAATTTCAGACAAGTAAGTACATTTTCTCAATAATATGGCATTAAAATATATTCTAACAAACTAAGTTGGTATTATTTATTGAAATTACCTTTAGTTTGAAAATTTTCATTTTTTTATTCATATTCATATAACTTAAAAAGAAAATAAGAATTTTTCATTATTAATATTTTTATTTCTTCATAGCATGATTGTCAAGAATTTCTAGCATTGCTCTTGGATACCATGCATGAAGAATTGAATAGTTCGAACAGAGGTAAAGTTCGAAGCAAGGCTGATCTTTCATTCTCTAACATCAACAACTGTAAAGATTTTGTCAACTCTACTGCCATTCAGGAAATAGAAATTGAAACTGATGGTGAAAAGAGCATGGAGGTTTGTGATACTAAACAAAGTACATTTGTGAGTAAGGAAGAGTTAAACTGTTCAGACTCTTCCAAGGCGTCCAAACCACTGCCTTCTACTATTCTAGATGTAGCAAACTCTGTACCGAATGCAAATAACACAAAACAAATGACTAGTGTTACTGGCACAGTAAAAAAGAAAATGTTAATTGAATCAAGTGCCACCATCTATGAGAGCAATACTGAAAAAATGGCAGACTTGCTGATAAACAATAATAAACTTGATAAAATCTTGAATAAAAATGAAATTGGTATAGTATGTAATAAAGAATCTCAAAGCTTCTGTGATTTGAAAATGAAAGCCATTGAGAAAAATGAAGTGCCGAACGTTAATGAAAATATAATCGAAAAGAATGAGCTGGCTTATAAATTAAATTCTGTAAACAAGATACCTAGCATAGAGGATTTTGTGAAAGTTACTAAAACTTGGAACACTAATGTCTTGGTTCCTGAGGAAACAAACAATTTGATTAAATTTGACAGTGAGAAATTTCCAAAACATGAATGCAATCGGTTACAAGAAACAGTGGATAATCTTGGGCAAATTGTTGATTTGGGTCCCAAACAAGGTGGCTTGAAGCGAGTAAAGATCACAAATATCATACACGAGAAGCATAAGATTTTAGAAAAGCCAGCAGAGCAGTTTGCATCCTGTACCGCTTTGCACAAGAGGTTGAAAATCGAAAATATGGATGCCAATCTAGAATCGCCTTCATCGGAACAGGAAGATACTGTCGACATGGAACCAGTGCCCGGCGATGAGTACTCTGAAGGCTCTAGCCAATCAAGTGAACTTTTCACCTTGAATTCTGACTGCCGAGAGCTTCTAGTTGCTGAGGAAATTCGCAGAGCATACAATGCTTGGGACCATTATAAATCTCTTAATCAATCTGTAATTGTTGATACGTTTCATGGCCAATTTAGAAGCTCTGTAAGTTGAATTAAATTTTTTTTAATTATTGGAAAAATTGTGCTTTTTTTGTATCTAGCCTAATTGATTCTTCCAAAAATATAAATTTTAATGTTATATTTTTAGTACTTGTATAAATTTATTTTGTGATTTTTGTTATAAAATTTTAAATTTTATTTTTCAACAAGTAACTTAATATTTTATTTGTTTGTGCTTGAGGATCATTAATAAGCACATTACAGTTAAACAGAAACTTTGAAAAGTATTTAAGTTATGTAATGAATACTCTATATTTTATGCAATATTTTAGTTATTTATGTTTGCTTTTACTTAGATTAAGTTTAATTGCCCATTAAAAGTGTCATTTATATATCTTAATCAGATTTCACATGACTAGAAAACGCTATCAAATGTATGCAATTTTATACCAAGCGTATTTTATTCAGAAGAGTTATATACATTGGCATTTTTATTGTATTTCTGATATTTATATTTTGTCTGCTCTTAAAGAATTTTTTTTTTCCATTTTAGTGTAGTTTATGAATCATGTGGGGAGGTCATAAAATAAATCATACTCAGAGGGGGGGGGGAGATTTTTTTAAGTATTCTGAATGAATTCTTTAAAACTAAATTGCACATTTGTTACAAATGGCCACATGACTTAGTGGTTGGCAAGCATCTTTTAATGTTTTTAGAATGGAAATTTCTGCCAGCAGCAAACTTTTATAAACACCTCTCATAGCAATGTACTCGAGCTTAAAATTCCATTCATTCCATAAGAAAAAAGTATGGGTTATGGGGTATTTGTTATGTTACTTTTTATTGCTCATTTTATGTATTGATTCTATTTTGTTGTGTGAAGTTTTCATATTAACAATTTTTTTATAAATATATAGGTTGTCTGCTCACAGTGTTCTCACAATTCCATTACTTATGAACCCTTTATGTACCTCCCTGTTTTTCTTCCACATACTTTGGAAAGACAAATAGGTCAGTAAAAATGAAATTTGTTTTTTAAAATTGTAATTTTCTTGAATTTTTTAGTTTTTGACTAAATGTAAAGCAGTGACTGTTCTATGTAATGCTGTTTTCATATTTAGCTAGTATTTGAATGCTTAAGTCTACACTAAAGTTTCTAAATTGTTTGTCTATGGGTAGCTCAAATCTGATAACCTATTTAAATCTATTTATAATACATCGATATGTGCCCATTTTAGACAAAATTAATCGAAAGTATATGGCAACATTGGATACTTCTTACTGATGCCAATTAATAGTTCAAATAATGGCATGACAAAAGCGCACACCTCAATTGTTTTATAATAATTGGTTCTGAATATTCAATTCAATCGCCTAACCTTATTCACTTGTTTAAAGGCTATTCAATATGTTTTTTTATGTCCACCTATTTTCACATTTTCTTTTCTGCAACTATTTTTGTATTCCAGATTTCTTATTGCCTTCAGTAGTCAGATTGCAGAAGAGTTTTATTAGAGCTGCCAGTTTTTTAGCTCGCAGTAGTTTTAGCAACTTTATGCAGCTCTATAATTCAAATCATGTTTAAATTTAGGGGAAATTGTTGAATAATACATATGTGAATTTCTGTGTCATGTACATTAGTGAAGTACCTGAAAACTAGGATGTGATTTTAGCAGATGATGTGATGGATCTGCTTTAAAAAGCAAAGTAGGCTATTCAGATGCGAAACATTTACTGTAGGAGTTTTGTGCAGGTTTTGCTTGCTTTGTTTGTTTAAATAGGTACAGGAATGTTTCAGAATTCATTTGTAGAGTTTTTGTTTGATTGATTTTGTATTCCCTTTTCATAACAAAAGAATCTGGCTGAAAAATGTTGCAATTTTCTGAATACTATTGTAATGTTCATTCAACTATTTGTATAGTAATAAAGGAAATAAATGGTGTGGAATTTACATGTATTTCTTCACAAAATTTAAAGGTTATAATAAAAGATATAGTCGTTATAAAGTGAATATATTTTCAGCAATTAAATATCTTTGAAGGGAATCTAGTACCTATTTTTTAAATACTTTGCTTGTATTAAGTGAAATAAAATTTGTGTGTGTCATTAAAATGAATAATTCAATAAGATTGCTTGTTTTTTATAGTCAAAGTTTTTTAAATAATTGTACTTTAAATATTGTATTATTTTGCTGAATAAATGTTACATTCAAATATGTATAAAAATATCAGAAAATAATCCAAATTTCCAAGTTTAAGATACTTAAATTCTCAATCAAGATTTCGAGAATATGAGAGACTTGGATTAAAATATTGAAAATAATTATGAATAATGCTTTTTCTGTTAAATTTTAGATCTAATTCTAGGCTTAAAATGTTTCCTGTATTAAAAAAAATGACAGAAGAATCACAAAGAAAATTAAGAATCAATGTTATTGTGATTAAAATCAGCAAATTTGTTTAAATAAAGATTTGTGTCGGTATGTATGTAGTATGCAAAAAATAGCACAATACCTTTAAATGGTCCGTTAGGTTATCAGAATCCTCTATAAAAATCACGTCTCTAAGGTTTGACATTTATATTTTAGTTATAACATACATGCAAAATGATGGAAGTTCTCCTGTCCGTTACCTTGTGAATGTAAATAAATATGACCGCATCCTCAAAATAAGAGAAGCATTGTTAAAACTATTAGACTGCCCAACTGAAGAAATAGTTCTGGCTGAAGTTTTTGAGAACCACGTATCTAGGATTCTGGTAGGTCAATGCATCTTATTTTAATAGTTACTCTGTTGGTTTTAATTATTTTGTTACATCTTAATTTTTAATTTTATATTCAAAATAAATTTATTTTAACAGAAACTAGTTTGTTAACTTGTAATTCGTTAATATGTAAAAGGTTTTGGGAAAGATTACAAATCAAAGTGAATTAAATTATGCACTCCATTTTAAAATGGGATTCAGAATTGGAATTTTCTAACTAAAAACTATTTATCTGATTTTTTTTTACAGTGAATATTTTTAGTGAAATCGTATGTACACAACAATGGATTGCTGTGATAAATGTGGGCGAAATTTTTATCAGTACCTTGTCAAATGTAGTAAAATTGATCCATGTTCGGAATCTTAAATCTTCCCAAATGAACTATCGATTACTTTCTTTCTGTATAATTATATATACAAATTGTATTAATAAGTTGTTTTCAAGCACTGGTCACATATTTTAGATTAGTTAACTGACATACTAAAAAGAACCTACATTTCCTATAAAAATATTAATTTATTAAAGACCAGTCAGCAGATTAATGAAAATCTACAAATCAAAAGTAATTTCAACTGTTTTTGTTCTTGTTGCTATATTTTATATTCGGTGACACAAATCCTGTTCTTGTAAAGATCTGTGCCTTTCAATGAATTGAATAACATGCTTTTACCTGTCCATTAAATACCAATATTTTAAAATAAAATGGTAAAAATATTTATATTCTAACATCTTTTTAAGTCTAGCATCTTGTGATATCATCCCTGGTTTTACTACTCGCATTTAGTTGTATTTTTGTATTATCATTAGTAGTATTTTCATATTTACAGGATGAAAATCAATCCATTCGTCGTGTCAATGACTCTACAAGATCTATATATGCTTTTGAAGTTGGAAAAAACTGTGAAATAAATGCTGATATCTCTAAAAACTCCAATTCTGATGCATTAGATTTGACTGAAGCTTTAGATTTAACTGAAGATGAAAACATCTTCAAGAATAACCCTACCACTTCTGGTTTATTTGAGAGTGCATCACCCGAGTCCAGGTTGGAAACAGAGCTTTCTCAAAATTGTGATTCTTATAAGCGTTCTAGTCCACCATTAGACATGCAGAAAGATGAAACTGTTGATTTGAGTACTGCTACAAATAGTTTATCTGAACCAACTGAAGAAATTCAAGTAAATGGAGAATTATCCAGTTTTACAGGACCTATTCAGTTTCATCCCTGTACTATTTGCTTAGAAGAGTTGCCTAATTACATATTATCACGACATCGTAATTGTGAATGCATTCTATGTAATACCTGCATTGAAGTGAGTTATTGTTGTTTTATTTTAAATTGAGTTTTACTTTTTTTGCATCTGTCCCTGTTTATTAAATAAACTGCCTTACTTAAAAATTACAAAATTATCTGTTTGCAGGTGTCGTGTAAGCATTATGGTGGTGTAACTTTTATCTGTCCTGTAAGTAAAATTATATTTCAAATTCAGAATTTTTATTGTCCAATCAGTATTTATGTTTCAGATCATTTCTCTATGTGGTTGGTTTATGGTATGGTTTGTGTTTTCAAAAAATGTGTAATCTTAATACAATAATCGTAATTATCATTTTGAAATGTTAAAATAATATTTTTTACAAACATGAATTTATTACCTGTGTTTTATAAATGTAACCATGGAATATTTCTCTCTTTCTCTTTCTGTCTTTTTAGATTATCCAAAATTGTATTTTGAAGAAATTTCACTTTTAAAAATGTACTATTATACTGCTAACTTTATACCATATCTAATTAGTACAACCTAAACTATGCTGGATATTTCAAATTATAGATTGTGTATAACATGTATTATTCATTCTGCTAGGTATGTAGTACATCAGTTTCACCTGCTGAAGATTTTGTGCCTCTCACAAGAATAAGAGATTATGATTATAAAATTAGGTATTGTCAATTTTTAGGTTTTTATATTATTCGTTCTTTGGAGTATAAATATTTAGTAAACTGAGTAAACATTTGTATTTCATGTGGAGTAAGTGTCTATTTTACACCTGTCCCCAATTATTGAAATTAAAATTGTGTTCTTTCGATACGATAATCAAAATGCTGTCACTCCTTAACAAACTCCTGATGTCTGTATCAATGATTAAACATCATGACAATTTTACCCCAGTTCATTGAACTTGCCTATGCATGAAAAATAAATATGCACATGAAGTTCAGAACAGATCAATTAAGCAAATTTCATTCATTTGTATTTTAATATATATAAAATAATTATAATCCATCTATTTTTGGACTATCAGCTGAAAGTATTATATGTGGTAAAGGGTTATTGGTGGGTTATAGGATGAAAGAGTCATGGATAAAAACCAATTACCCGTATAACCTGCCAATAAATAATATTTTCATGTGACTCCATTTGTGGCAAGCAGCTGAAACCATCCAAGTGGTTTAAATTAGATATCTTGTCATTCAAGATCTGACCAGTTTTGCTAATTACAAGATATTTCGTCATCAAGAATGCTGATTGAGTTCCTAATGTACATGGGATAGGGAAGTGTCTAGATATATCAAACACCGTTAAGTTCAAGTCCAAGTGATTTCAATAAGATCTTGTTCATCAAGATCTGATTAAATTTGCTAATGACATGATGTCTCTTCATCAAGATATCGTTGCCTTTTGATGAAGCGATCAAGATCAGGTCAGATTTTTCTAATGACAAGATAACTCGTCCATCAAGATCCAGTCAGTTTTGTTGATAGCTAGATACCTCGTCGAGACAAGCACCAGGAGGGACTAAGAAACTGGTAAATCAAGCACTTCGTTTCGAGTTAACTGCTTGAAGTTTCATGCGTAATGTCCGAGTAATGTAAACAATGCTATGTTCTCACCAAAAAGCTTATCTTATGATTCCATGAAATGTTTTACTGTAGCAAAAAAAATCCACCATTACAAACAATATTTTGCTTTTTAATTTTGTTTTAGTTATTTAATCAATCATTTTCTAGCTTTTTAGTTTTTAAGAAGCATACATATTTAATATGCCCTGCAAACTAACACCACGGGCATTTTTATATATTCAATTTAAAAATTATTTATTTAAGGATCATATTTTTAGGTATCAATCTAAACTGAAATTTTCCGCAGATTTCAAATCCGTTAAAATTTTTACTCTATCTTTAATGGTCTAGGAGAGAGAAAAAAGAACTGTGACTGTAAATCATTCCTCGGGGAAACGAAAAAAATTATTTTCTCTGCGTTCTGTCGTAGGAAAAAAACTTGGCATGTATCCAACGGCTGTCATGGCAAGGTCATTTCCGGTGTTTCTTCTCTCTCTGGTAGAAACGCGTTGAAAAACCGATGAAGAATAAAACTATTAAATTAATTTTTAAATCTTCTAGATTGAATTTTAAAATTCGCTGCAACGCAAAAATTTCAGACTACTTGTGTGCCAAATCTCACTGCTGTAAGGGCAATAGGATTTTGCGATAAACAGACAGACAAACACTTCCTTTTATAGAGATGGGCAGCTTACCCTCTGGGTTGCTCCCTCACAAATAGCCAGCAGTTTGCCAATTTTTTAAATGAACCCTATGGCAGAAGGCCAAAGAGGTCAATGATAAGGCATTTAAAAAATATTTATAATAAAAAAAAATATTTCAAAAAATTATTAACTATAGCCAAGTTCTTTCACAGAAAAGACAATTATAAATGTAATTAATTCTCTTCCCCAGCTGCTCTACATTTCTTGTAGTCGATGTGCTGTGAAATATGAAGAGTTTGAGTATCACCTGAATGGTATTTTGTAATAAAATTGCCTTTGATATTATAATTACTACAGCACTGACTTGTTTTAATTTTAGTACAATACCAATACCGATTGTTACCCGTCATGATACATTTCATGAAGGAGTATTGAAGGAAAAAGTCCTCATTGGTCACCCTGGTCTTCTTAAATTGCCTTCATCTTTGCCTGCTTCTAAATTATATGAATATGTGGATAAAGCAATTCCTTTTTTATCTACTTACTCATTGTTGCTTGTTGATGGGCAGGTAAAATATTTTGATTAAATAATAAAAGAGCAATTGATTTAAATATTTTCTCGCATTATTAATTATTTTTCAGACCATTTCTATTAAATTGTTAATCTAAAGCAAATAGTTATTTGTTCAAATGAAATTAAATGTAACTTCCATGTTATTTGTCATGCCTTTGAAAGATCTTTTTCAACAATGATCAGCTTCTCAAAATTTACTGATGTGTCAAATAATATTGATTGTAATTTTTAACCATTGAAAAACCTCATGGGTTATATAATGGAATTTCAGATCAGATACTTAGCTTAATGCAATTTTGTCTGTTTAACATATAATCTCTAGCATGCCACTGTTTCTTCAAAATTCACAGAGAATAACATATTTGTAAAAACAGTTTGCAAGGAAGTACAAGCCAATAAATTTGTAAAATTAGAAATTTTGTATCCATTTAGCAAATAAAATTTGTTACAACCTGATATTAGACATAGTTGAACTGGTATGACTTCACTCATATTTAGAAAGATTAAATTGTTTCATTTCTGTATCAGTTCATTTATGAATTTTGTTAAACAGGTAATGAGTTTCTCTGCCTCAGTTAATTTAATCTGGTTTATGTTTTTATGTAATTATTCCTGCATTAGTTTTTTTGCCTTTACCCGGAAGGAAAATAGCTTTTAAAATTTGATCAGTGATTTAATTGTAAAATAATCTAATGGTAAAATAATCTAATGGCATATATATTTGTATTTAAAAAAATTCAAAATTACAGTATTTGTGCAGTTACAAGGAGACAAAGATTGTGCATAATGTAAAAGGGTATCTTTAGTAATGAGTTTATTAAGATTGGAGCTGCAGGATATTTTTGTGTTTTGAAATCTATGTAGAATATTTTTATTTACTTCAAGACAGTTGAAGTAACAGCTGATTTAGACTAGAACTTGCCTTATTTGCCTCATGTATATTTTTATTTTTTTTCATCATATGACAAACTATGGTGGATAGTTATCAAATACATTAAACTGGATTTTCACTTAGTGCATCAAGCAACTGATAATCAAATTTAGTTTTCAGTATTATATTCATATCTTGTTGTTCAATATTTCCTAATTTATTGAATATTTAAAATTTAATTAAAATATTTTTTAACCCTTGAACTATTTTCAGGGTATGAAGTGTTCTCGATGTATGTATAATAAGCATTGTTCTGGCTGTGAAATAACTCGCACAGGTGATGTAAAGCTGCATTCTGGTGACTATATTGCTGTACGATATGTGGACCTCCTGCCAGAAAATATTGCATCCGCAGCTTATGTTATAGAACATAAATCTATGCAGCAAACACGTCATAAAACAGAACTTGACATCTATGACTGTTTAGAATATTTCAGTGAAAGGTAAGAGTGAAAATTTTGCTAGATATCACTTTCACTTTATGTGTGGTTTACAAATTTACTTTAGATTTTTTTTTCTTCAGGTTCAAAAAAATAATTAAACTTTTTTAATGTGGCTTAATGCAAAAGTTTCATATCATATGAAAAAAAAAATTGATTTTAGGTGCATTAGTCTCTGGCTAAAAATTATTGGACACTTCAATTTTGTTTTTAAAATTCATTTTTTTTTCTTCTATATTCTGGATAGAATACTATTTTCTATATTTTTCTTTTGAATGTTAGAAATTTTTAAATGGCATTAAATTTGTCATTTGATACTAGATCGTGACAATTCAAAGGAATGATATTGCATACATGCCAACTTTTCCAGATGTCTTCTGGAGAAACACTTGGTTTTCCGGCCTTTTGTGCAGAAATATCATCAGAATATTTCTTTTGAGAGCAAAGTGATGCCAATTTCAAAAATTTTGCGCTAAGCTGAGGCAATCAGAAAAGGAAATCATCTGAATCAATGGCTATTTGATAGCTGTTAAAACCTTTGACAACAATTTTCAAGGAAAAATTACAAATATACCTTTGAAACTCTCAAGAGAATAACTAGCTAGTTTTGCATGCATTTGAAATTGTTTTGTGTAAAATATCGTGGGTGTTTGATTTGTTTACAATAGTGGATAGCAGAGGGTTACCTTTTTTGTTTTGAATTACTCTTAACATTTGATTTGGCACAGTTGTTGGTAATTTGACTCGTTTAATTGTTTTTTATTTCTGACAGTTCTATTTTTTTTTTACGTAAAAATATTCCAGGATTTTTTCTGGAATGTTGGTTGATATATAGTTCAATTTTTACAAGCCTAATAATTAATTTATTATTTGAAAATCAATAAATAACATGCAGATTTGGTGGTAATATCCCTGTATTTATTTATTTAGTTAAAATATGGAGACAATGAAAAAAAAAATATTTTGTACTACTGCCTTTTGAGGCTTTGATTTGCTTTGGCATGGTGTTAACACATACTCGTACTATTTTCTAAATCTGGATGTTATCAAATGAGAATAATTATCTCAACCAGCATACTTTTTCTTGTTATCATCCCTTTTGTCGCATCTATTCTTTAGCTCTTGCATGTTTATAAATCAAAATCATATCTGAAAAAAGTCCTATATCAAAAACATTTATGAAACAAAATTGTAATGATTCAGGGTTCCCACGGTCCTTAAAAGTCCTTGAATTTTTTTTTTCCTAACTAGGGGCCCTTGAAAGTCCTTGAAAATTACGGAACTTGGTGAAAAGTCCTTGATTTTTTTTTAACAAGTACATAATTGTGTAATTTCCTCTTGCATTGGAAATTGTCCAGACTAGTTTCCTCCACAGCATGTGTGCCATTTGAGCCTCATTCTGAATGAAACCGGTGTTTCATGCTTTGACACTATGTGATATACTTATAATGCTAGGTCTAGATCTCCACAGTATGGCTATCCATCTAAGTTGACACCTCTGGTCTCCATTAAGACCGCCGCTTCTCATACTCTTCTTCGTGCCACCAAAAGAATTTATCGTACGATATTTTATCGCACAACGGAAATCGGTATGTGTGCAAGTAGCCTGAAAGTTAGCATTGAAACAAGAAGCCCACTCTGCAAAAAAATATCAGGTTCTGTGAGAAAAGAAAATCTCAATTGTTCCCAAAATTGACAATAACCTTTCTTTTTTGGACTATCAGTTGTATAAAAAAAATGATTTTTTTAAATTTTTCTTTTTAGTTGACAACTTTTGTGTATGCCTTGTTTTAAATCGTTATAAAAATTTTTAGGTCCTTGAAAAATATTTTTTTGGTTTTGAAAAGTCCTTAAAAGTCCTTGAATTTTTTTTGGATAAAGGTGTGGGAACCATGTGATTATAATTCTCATGACATTTTATTCTCATTAACACCCCATTTAATGCATGTTCATACTTGTCCAAACAAATTTTAAGTGTCTAATTCTTCAAATTTTTTAGCATAGTTTATCTATTTATAAGAAAATATTTCCCTTTTTACCTAATTAATATTCTTTATACAAGGATTTCCAACATTTTCCATCCCATGATGCATCAACTATTTACTAAAATTCTGCTGCATACTAAAAATGTACTACACTTCCTTTTTGCTCCAAAGTGGCTTTTTGAAACTATTTGATTCTTTATAATAAAAAAATTAGTACTCAAAATTATTTACATGGGTAGTATTGTTAGTAATTATTTGCAAACGCACTTCTCGAAAGTTCAAAACTAAGCCATTAAAATTAATTTTGTACAATTAACACTTTCATCATGTGTAAGGCTTGAAAATCATTGCCATGTAACATTGAATTTTCTGTAACTATTTGATCTTATTATACATTTACTTCATGTTTAGATTAGTTTTATAAAATTCTCCAAAATTGCTCCTTTTAGAGAAAGCTTGGATGAAGATAGCCCATGGTTTTGTCCAGTATGTCGGCAAAATCAGCAAGCAACTAAGTCACTGTCTGTTTGGAAGTTTCCAGAAGTCCTTATCATATACCTCAAGCGGTAATGAAGTTTTCCTGCCTAATTTAAACGAAGGTGTAGCATTGCCAAGCTGTAGTAGTGCATCTGGGGTTTTTTTCTCGGGAATTTACGCATTTTATTATTTATAAGAATTTTTTTAACACTTCCATTTCCATGTGCATTTCTAGCATACATTTTTTCATAGCATGTGATAGATTAGATTCAAAGATTTAGCACCATTATTTTTGTGTCAAATATTGCTAGTTTGCTTAAATTAGTGCCAACACACATTTTTCAAAATCTTAGTCCAATCAAACATAGAATTTAATGTCTGAATTCCATAAAATACTTTTTGGCATAACTTTCTTCTTTTGCAGCATTTAAAATTTTATAGCTGTCTTTTTTTTAAACCTGAATTTAAATATTTTCCTGTTGAATGGTAACTTATGCTTAATTTCGAAAGTGATTGTAAAACATGTACTTTCTAAGGCTCATTTTAGAGCCATTTTCAACTATAATCTAGTGTTTAACATGTTAGACAATTCATGTTTTCAAACACTATTTGTATTTTTCAGCTTTGTGTTTCATAACTTTGTAAGTATAAAAGTAGAAGACAAGGTCTCATACCCATTGGAAGGTTTGGATTTGTCCTCTTTCTCATCAGGGCCATTTTCTGAAGAACTTATTTATGACTTGCAAGCTTGTGTTTGCCATTTTGGAGGTAAGTGAAACAGGTCTTTTGACAGTAATTTTTAATAACTGCTGTCAATGTGATCATTCAATCTAAAATCTTTTCTGATTTAATAAAGATGTTTGGAGAGTTTTACACTAACTTGTTAAAATATATTTAAATTGTTTCTAAAACAAAATTTTAAGCTGTTGATTCAGGTTTTTATAACTAACTATGCATTTATTTTTTAAAGCTAATTTTCTAAAAATACTACTGTCTGATAATTTCTTAACTTTTACTGACATTTAAATACAACCCACAAGAGGGCAAGTGTTTTCCAATATTTTAGAATTGTACGACTCATATTTTAACAAAATTGGTTAGTCTCATGCTGTTTAAATCTATTCAACTACAAGTTTCTAAAGCTACAATTGAAGTCTGTGATTCCAGGAGAATAACACGCAACAGCAGTTTTTGCGTTCTTTACTTTTTAGAATTGAATTTACTTTTGAAATTAATTTTTTTCTTGGAATGTCTTCTGTAATAAAACAAGAGTTTTTTTAATCAAGTTTGTGTAGTTAAAAATCGTTTTCATTTTTAATTGTTAACAGCATCTTACTCATTCTCACATTTTGTATGTTTTCAGGTGTTAATGCTGGACATTATACTTCATACTCCAAACATGCAGTGACAAATGAATGGTATTACTATAATGATGAAAATGTGAAGAAAGAAGCACCCAAAACAGATGATTGTGTGAATGAATACATTTTTTTCTATCAAAAAAGGTAAACTTAATGCAGTTTGGAAATCATACTTTCATTTCCATTAGATATTTTGTTTTATTTAATTTTTTTTTTACCATAACAATGCCTTATTTAAATTTTTTAATTGTTATTGAGTTACCTTGTTATTCTTATTTTACCAGTGATTTTCTTTTGCATGTGAATAAATTTATAAAAAAGCAGTGTGTGGATCCAAAATTATGAATGTTTTAAAATTTATTTTCTGTATGTTAAGGAAGGAAATTTTGCAAATGTTGTATTTGTATAAGTGTACCCCTTATTATTTTTACTTGCAAAAACGAATTCCAGATTAATGGTATGTATTTGTGTGTGTGATTGTTGCTAAAAAACAGGCATGATAAATGTTAGCACTTGTGTAAAAAAAATTTTTAAGTCACTTGTGATTTTTGAATGGGCTATTGTAAATGGTTTTACTATTTTTTCTTTTCAGATAATGAAAAAAAAAAGAACAGATGCAGCTAGAAATTCATCTGAATTTTTGTTAGTTTTCTGACAACAATAAATATTGGATCAGTATAAAGCATGAACTGAACTTGACTCACATAATTTATTCCTGTAACTTTATTAAACTGTATATTTAAACAGTATTATATTTTATATAAATAAAAGTTACATCTCTTGTGATACTTAAGTCTCAGACATTTTATAGGCAAAATGATAACTCGTAATGGGAATCACTTTTATGCGTTCTATTATCAAAGGTTTTAATTGTTTTCTTGCCTTTCATGACATGTCTAACTATCTTATTTATTTATCATCATACATCATGATAAATGCCGTATAGTATATTCTGCAAGCAAATCCAGAATGTATTTTCAATTTTTGTATAATATTGAGAGAAATAAATTATTGTGTTTGATACTTTTCATTTTAAATCTCATTGTGTGTAAAGTCTTTAAAATCGATATTGTTTCATTAACTTCTGTTTAAAACAAATTTTGATTAAAAAGGTCCAGACACCTGAATAGCAAAGGGTAAACATAATTTCTCCTTATGTGATCAGTTCTAATGGGTATGAGCACTGGCTTTAAACCGTCCTTGGGAGGCCATGATACAAAAAAAAATCAAGGGAACCTGCAGAGGTAGAGTGTCTTTACCAGATGCCATTTGAGGAATTTTCATACGTGTTATGACTCGGCGGGTATGCTTTCTGGTGTAGCAACCTGTGATGGTGGCTCCACACCAACGGCGATAGCAACAGAGACAGGCAACATTTTGTCTCTGTTGCTGCTAAAAGAGCCTTCACACCAGCGGCGACAGCAATTTCTTTTTGCATGACCTTCTTTTCCGAAAGCAAAACATTTATTTCTGATTCTGCAAGATGGCTGACAGATCGTGTCTCTCCGTCTTTAATAAAACTCCTTTTATTCTTGTTGGACGTGCTTAGCGGCCTTTATCTCCAGTAGAACAATTTTGGTGGAGTGAATTAATTCTAAAATAAAATGCCCAGAATTTAAAAAATAGTAGAAATAAAATAAGTATCTATGAAGTGGTAATAAAGGTTTAAAAAGTAGTATTGCATCAGTAAACACAGATTGCCGTTCGCTGTAGCTTGCGTGGTCACCCTCCCAAGTACCGACCGCGACCGGATGTGCTTAAAAATAATGACCCATATTTGGGATGTTGCTGTGCTAACTGTTCCAGCTTATTGCTGGTATAAGTTGAATATTTAAAAAGTATTCTTCAAGTTAAAAATACTCTTCAAAGAGGGGTTAGATTTTAATCGGCTATCAGCATTAAATATTGTGGTTTATTCTTTTCGAAAGTTTAGCGATATGTGTTTTTTAAGGGAGGTAATTCTAAGAACGTGCCTTATAATTTGTTTTTCGTTGGAACCATCTTGCTTTGGCAATGGTTCGGAGTGTAGAAGGATTTCAAGTGAATTTATATTTTTGTTATTAGTAGATCCCCAAATTTGGCTTGCATATGTGAGGTAGGTTAGGTACACGAGTATTTTGTTTTCAATAGTCATTGGGGAATTCGGAGCAATTAGATCGAAAAGTTTACGTCTCGGAATCTATGAATAACGTTTTTTGTGTTCTGATTCGCGAGTCTTCTGTCTAGGATAATACCTAGGTATTTAGCTTCCTGAGCCCATGAGATTTCGATGTTTTTAATTTTTTGTTTGCTAGGTGAAAAACATCAACCGAAATTGGATTAGGCTTTACTCTGATTGGCTGTCAGCACGACGACAGACAAAAGTTGAACTTCCTCCAAGACTTGAAAGCGCAGAGACAAACCGGGAGAAACAAAATGTGTTTGTAATACGCAAAGCGAAGAGACACATATTTTTGTCGCCGTTGGTGTGAAACCACCATGAGTTGAAAGCAATTTCTCCCTGGTTGCACTGTGTCAGACACACGAAAAGTTTTACTATTTCTGGACATTAGATGTATTGCATTTGGTGCAGCAACTATAAAATTCAACCATTCTAAATGTGCAATAGCAACCATAGGTCAAATGTAAGATGTTCTTGAATGGGGAAATAAAGATGTCAAAACATGGTAGGGCAGACTACAAAAACTGAATGAAAGGGAGCAAAGACTTCTGAAATGAGATGCATTCCAGTCATTTATTAGCTGGTGCCACTTCCAAAAATTTTCAGGTGGTAGTGTTTGGAGTTAGAAATGTAATTTCATTCAAACTATCTATGACCAAGCAGTTATTAGTCTCTACTATTATAAAAGGAAGTGTTTGTCATGTGCACGTTCCTGACGAATCTATGGAACTTACAGTAATGGGATTCGGCACACTGGTAGACCGAATGTTTTGCAATTTTTGTACAAAGCCTGAATTTTAAAATTCGATCTAGAACATAATTAAATGTCATTAAATAAGTTTTTATATTATTGTTTTCCTTGGAATGGCAACATAAAAAAATCGTATTCCAAATTTATTTTTTCTGTTTAAACACTTTCAGCAAATAAAAAGTTTTAACTGGAGTTTTGTAGTTATTTTTTCTATCTCTTAGATCGTTAAAGATAGAGTAAAAATTTAAACCGATTTGAAATCCGTGGAAAATTTTACATTAGATCGATACCTAAAAATATGATTTTCTTTAAATAAATCATTTTTAAAGTTAAACTTTTATATATTTTCCATTGCGAAGAATGATTTTCGTTTGATTCAAAATTAGGGGAATCGGTTTCCATTTCCTGCACTCCTATGATTCCACAGCGAAGGAAAGCAATAGAAATAATAACATTTTGACTGGCATTGTTTAGTTCTTTTTTGTAAAATTGGAATAGATAAAAATTTCCAATGGATTTGAAATCTGCAAAAATTTTTACACCAGATAGATACCTCATACATTTGATTTTCTTTTAATAAATAATTTTTCAATTTAATATTTATATTTTCGCATGAGATTGTGATGTCACGCAGATTGGATCTCTTTGCAATTCAAATTTGACAGTGAGCGTTGCCGGTTCGCAAACCAAATGGGAATTTGTAGCAATCACTGGGGGGTTAGAGAGCTGTGGTCACCTGATCCAACGAAAAGAACTGTCACGGGCAACACCATACTGGCTAGTCATGTATATTTATCTGAACATGATTTTAATCAAACACTTCTTTTAAAGAATGAAACTTACTCAAATGGCTAATGCAAGAAATCCGTTTTAAGTTTATGTATTTTCCATGTCTATATGGTAAGTGGTTTCTGTTGGTTGACTAAAGTAAAGCAATACTGCTAGAATCAAGTTTATTTTTGTTAAATGCATTTCTTCAATTGTAAAGAATGGAAGTAGCAAAAAAAGTGAAACAATTGTTTTAATTTGGGTTTATGGCTCAGCGGGTTTGCTCATTATGCTAGCAAGCTGTATGCAGTAAGGGTACGATTTCTTCTATGTCTGATAAATTTTTCCTTGTAGTAATTAGATTTACTTAATGTTTGGCCAAATACGGCCTTTGATCCATAACCATTAATCTTTATTCACGAGTTTTTGGAAACAGAAACGTAGGTCTATATTTCCTAGTAATTTTCAGCATCTTCTCTATCATCGTTAAGTATCCGGAATGAAAACTTGCAGGTAATACTTATTGTAATTAGTTATTAATTTATACAAGTTAACTTATAACATCAGCACCTGCCCCTGTGCAGTTTGGTAATTTTAGTTAACGTCGTACTAGAGCAACACAACAGGCTATTGACGACGGTCTGGGATCAGTCCCTTAAAGGAAAGATCCGATCTTGTGCAGTTTGGATCAAAGATAAATTATATCTTGGCAATGTTATTGAAATTTTTAGGGTCTTAAATTTTACATTCTGAGACTAAACAGTTGAATACATTGTTAAAAAAATAATAAAACACCAAAATAAATTCACCAATGTGTGCATAGAGCACTTTTCTAAAATTTGCAAAAACATATCAGTGTTTAGACTTTTGTGTATCAAAATACAGTCAGTTTAGTTTTGATTAAAAACAGTACATGTAATTACTATAAACAAATTTATTACAAGAATAAAAAATAATTAAATTAAGATAATAAATTACTACTGTATCTTCTTGGGTCTGGTTTTCCTGCGAACATTTGCATTTTCTTGTGATGTGTTTTCAGATACTGTTTGCATAGAGTTTGGATTAAAAAGATTTGCAGCTGAATATAATGAATTTGTAAACAGAGGCAAAAGTTTTGAATAATTGTAAACTAAAACAAGTATCAGAATAGCTACAGGAAGAGCAAGAACCGACCCTTGAGTTACCTCTTGTTCTACAGACTTCATTCGAGGATTAAAAGAAAAAGTGAAATGATAAAATGAAGTATTAGCACAAAATGTCAGAGATGGTTGTTCAACAAAGTAAGAATTGCTCGGCAATGATGATTCCAGTCTTAAAATGTAAACCTTATTGTCGATTGGCATGGATGGTAAATAAAAGAAGCTACTCTGCCCTAAAGTAAGGGAGTGTATAACTTGATCGGCTGCATCATCTCTGTAAAGGCGTATCTAAACATGAAATAAAAATACAATACATTTAGTATTTCAGAATTACACTAGTACATGTTCAGAGATACGATATTTTAGAAAAAAATTTTCATTGTTAGACTGCTGAATCAACAATCTTGATTTTATTAGAAAAAGGTTCTTTGTGTCAAAAATAATTTCAACACTTGATTTCAATGTATTACCTAGCTGTGATTAATAAACTCAAAGAATAAAACCAAACTTATTTCATTTCAATGTATTACCTAGCTGTGATTAATAAACTCAAAGAATAAAAAAATTCTTATTTTATTTGCCCTTCAACTTTAAGTGACTTAAATACTCAAAATAAAAGTTTATTTTGTGATCATTTACAGCCTGATGTAGCGCCAGCTTAATCAATTGGCTATCTCGAAGTATTAAATCACTTGGTCTTGATACTATTAAAAAGACTAACTTTTAAACACAGAATTTCTCACTTTTTGTCTTTGCAGATCAACTATTTAAAAACTCATAATCAGAAAACATCTTACTTTCACAAATGTTCTAATTCAATACTGTATTCTTGTTACACCAGATATTTAATATATCTGGTGTAACGAGACAGATAGGATGTAACAAGACGAATGAGATAGGTGTATACTATTAAAACGAATTTCAATCATGAAAAGTTTTAATATTGATTATAAAATATTTATCAAAGAAAAAAGTAGATTTTACCCAGTTAACCTCTGTGAAGTTATTAGGAAAAGGGAAATTCAGAAAAAAGGCTATTAGTGTGTGCATGTAAAGGGTTTTTGTGTAATGTATCTTGTCATGACTTCAAGACATGGTAAATAAAATCTGGCATGTTTATGAGAATCAAAAATTTAAATCTATACCTTTTTTTAATTGTATGTTAAATAACTAAATTTCTATTTTGCAATTAGTTTTTGAGACATTTAAAGGGATACATGATTGTATAGTGCAAGTAGTTTGTTCATTTGTAGACCATTTAGTAATAGATCTTTCTAAAAATTTTACAAAGCTGGGTCATTAAAATGTGGCTGTGTGAAAACACCCATTTTTGGAAAAAGCTGTTGCACCAGTAACCAATTGTTTTCACATTCTTACTACATAGACATGGTATTAAAGTCCATATAAAACTCAATTTTTTTAAAAATATTTTGTCCAATATTAGCTGATACTGGAATTTAAAAATTGGTCAATTCCACAAAATAGCAGCTATATGGGATTTGCAGCATTGTCTATAAATTGATCTAATTTAAGTACTAATAGTTCAAATTTAGTAATTTTAGAACTAAATGGAAGTCATTTAATTTCAGAAATGCATATGAAAAGTAAAAACAGTGATAAATTTACATTTTAGTGGATTTCGTTACATGTAAAGTGAAAAATTCACTTCTAAAAACAGCTGACTTTAAAAGGCTATAGAAAAAAAATGAAACCTCATATTTTCTCTGAAACTTAGTGGAAGTATTAATTAATACATGTACTTTAATCTGAGAAAAATTCAATCTCTTTTGAGTTCAATTTCATACAAAATTCAAATTTGACCACTTTTTTTTTTTAAGTTCTGGTTTTTTTACACTATAAGATGACAACAGTTTTTAAATATATATGCTATCATTGCAATAGCTTTTATTCAGAAATCGAATATTTTACCTCTGAATTTCTGGTAAGTATTTAAAAAAATTGAGATTTATGGGTTTCACCACCATGTCTATCTGTGGTAAAAAAAAAAATTTAAAAGACAATGGTGCAGCCCCCATACGGAATGACCTGTTAGCTTTCCAACAAATGAAATATTTCTCCATTGTTTAACTGAAAGAAAGATTCTACCATCACTTCACTTTTTATAAAAGTGAAAATTAAATAGAGCTTATGAAGCTGCATGATATTTTGTTTTCTGTATCTAAATATGTATGACCAATCAGTTGAACAATTGCTAAACTGTGGAATACATTATCATTGGAACTAATCAATAGTTATTTTCTCAGGAACTAACCTTTAATGTTTGTAAGTAGTCTTGATTAGTCACAACATTTCCACTAACGTCCATTTGTCCATAGTAGCGGAACACTATTAAACGTATTCCCGTAATATCACCTTCTGTAACCTAAAATAAGAATCATACTTTTTTTTATGAACTCATAAATAGTTTCGTTTTCAAAACATTTAGTTGTGAATAAAAACTGAAAATATTGTTTAGTTACGTTAATGTAGAAGAAATTCATCTGTAATTAATATATAAAAATATATTGTATTGATAGCAGATTTTAGCCATCCAATTTTTAACATTGTCTGGAGGAATAAAAGAGCTAAGTACCTTAAATAAAAGCTCTTTGGGGGTTGATCTTTCTATATGTTGGTTTACATCAGCTCCTGGCTTTAAACGTAACATGTATTCACATTCAGGCTGCAATCCCCGAATGCGAAATGATCCACCTTGCTCACTTATTGCTTCCTCTTGATACTGACTGCATACTCCATTTGGTACACCAACTGCTTCCACTGCTATCCCAACTTCAGCTTCTCCAGTCAATGAAGTGACAGTGCCATACAAACTGTATGCTACACGTTTTCCTCTGAGAAAAATAAAACCAACTTAAAAAAAGTATTTTAACTATAAAGATAAAAAGAGGTACATCATAAACTCAATTGAACTTCAACATTTTGATGCTTGTCCAAAAAGTAAAGCTAGACAAGGAAGTTACGCTTCAAAATAAACTAATAGCTTAATGAAATAACTATTGATTCTAAGGACCAGCTGAAAGCATTAATATGCAATGAGATCTTTATCTTTCAATTTACCTTGAGAAGTATTTAGAATAAAAAGTGAGGCACAACATTTAATTGCAACATTAAATTTTAAAGTTTTGTATGAAATTCGATTGGTTGACAATGTGTTATTTATATACTTTAAAAAAACTAAAGGTTTTTAATAGCAGTTTGTTATTTTTCATATTTCTAAGAGTAGGTTAATAATAATCTACAACTACGCTTACCTAATTTCAATGCTAACTTGAGTTCCTTCTTCAATATCAATCATTTTAGAAGGAGGGTCAAAACGAAATTCCTTGAGCATGGACCTCAAAAAATATTGTCCTGGACCTAATCCTATAAAGGATAGTCTTCCATTTTTTTGTGTCACACTGTTCTTGCGATAATCAGAGCCACCGCTAAGAGAGAGCAATGCTCCAGGTAACGGAGTTCCATCTTCATTTTTTACATCTACTACTATCTCTGCCAACTTGAAAGCTTGAAAGTTTCCTAGCATATCTAAGGGAGTAAAAACATAGCCCTCAATTTCAGCTGTAACAGTATAATCGCTCTCATCTTCAAGTGGCCCAACTAAAAACAATCCTGTGTCATCAGTCTCAGTTTCTGAGTACAGCTCAGTGGTTTTCTTGATAAAAACTTTAATGTTGACCCCTTTAATAGGAGGTGTAACACTCCCATTTAAAAACAATCCCTTTTTTCCAATAATTTCCACTGCATTTTCCATACAGTCATCTTCAATTCGAACTGTTGATGTACTTGGCCGAAACAAGAGCTGCTTTGATGAAACTCTTAGGTCCAACTCAGACTTAGGTTGCGCAAAAACTGAAAAGGTGTACCTGTAATAGTTCCCTTTCATATCCAAAGGCTCTTGTAATGATATAATATCCTCATTTGGATTAAGATGTTTCTTCACAATAACTTTAATATCTGTCACATTAGTTTCTGCTAAAATACTTCCAGTGACAAGATGCTTGATTGGGGACAATGTTATCTCAGTAGGATTGCTGGTATCAAATTTGAATATATCTTTCTTATATAGATGGCATCCTACAGGAATAAATTCATAAATTCCTTTTTCTGGCAGACAGAGTACATTTTTTGAAGTGTGGAGGTCCACATCATGGAATTCTCCAGATGGATATTTCACTTTAAAAGTAGATGCATGAGTCAAAACAACACTGACTTGAAATCCTGTTTGATGCAACTCAAGATTTACAACATCCTTATCAGTTATGGTAAACTTGATTGTTTTAGACTGGAAACACCAGTCTTCTTTTATGATTGACAAAATATAATTTCCTGGAAGACACTTGTCAAATTCAAATGAACCCCCTTCGTTCACATTTGCTTTTAGATGGGGTCTATCATGGGACAGAGGAGCTAAATCAAGGACTATATCAGTGCAACTTTCAATACATTTTACTTTCCCTTTAACCTCAGCTATAAACTGATTGAAATTAACATTCAATAAAGGCTCATCTTTAACTTCAATGGTTTGCTTTTCTGGATTAAACTTAAGCCCAAAACTGGCTTCGGTTTCTGAAACAACAGGTTGAATGGCATACTTGCCAGGAGTAGCATCACAGCAAAAGCTTCCATCTGATTCAACAGACACCTGTAGCTCTTGTTTGTCACTATGAGATTTTAATATTACATGTCTATCACTCTTTTCCAGACCTGATGGATATTCATGTATCACAAGATGACCACAAATTGAAAATCTACTTACGTAAATATCGGGTAATTGGGGAGTATTGGGATTTATTTTCATATCAATTGAATCAAAAGTAAACAATTGCTTTTTTATCTCTAGATGGTATATTCCAGCTCTCATGTTTTCCAGATGATAAATTCCATTTGAATCAGAAGTTCCATGAATTTCATTATTTATGTAGACAGAAACATCTGACAAACTTTTTCCCTTGGGTCCTGTACCAATCCAACCACTAACACTGAATCCTTGAACCTATAAGTTAAAAAGATATTTGCATCAGTTTATTTCTATGACTTTACAGATACATACTTATGTGCACAACATTGCATACACTGAAATGGCATTGAATAAGACATACGGGGCAGTATGTATATCATACTTTTGGTGTCACATTTGAGCTTATTTCTGGCCAGTGCTATGGTATAGCTGGAAGCATGAGAATTGTAATTGGAAAAAAATTTAGATGTATTTTATTGAAATAAAATAGGTGTTCAAATATCTCATTCAATTATTAAAATTTTTAAGGAACTGGGTCCTAGAAAAACCAACCTTGAATGACTGTCAGCTTCAGCTGCTGACCCATTGATAACACAAACCTATTGAGGTCAAACAACTGAAATCACGTACTTCAACATCAGTCCATTTAAAGTTATTATTTGATATTCACTTCACCAGATTACTTTTGGATATCAAAGTCCAATGAAAGACTAACACCTCTAAGTTAAAGCAGGATGAGCTAACATCTAAGGTGAACCTTCAACATGGAGTGATAAGTAGATAAGACAAAAGATTCTTTGAAGTGCGTAGGCCAAAGACCCTGTCTCCAGGTTGAACTTGCTTGGGTTTATAAATATGTAGATAAGCAGAAGGTTTAAATAATGGGATTGGAATAAAGCATATGAGACGGTGTGGTAGAGTGATAGGTACCAATTACATTACACTAAAGGGGAGACCCGATACATCTCCATCCCTATGGAGTCATGGATCTTACATGTTCAGTCACACTGGTACAATACAGTAGAAGCTCAGTAATGACATGGAATACCATTAATTTGATCCCTATGAGACCATTGGCAAGTAAACCACAATGCATTCTGGAATGGAATTAAAGTCTACAGTTAATATGATTATTCATCACACAGGTCCAGGTTGATGACTGCTAGCTTCCAGGGGTATTCTGATAGCTCAGTCACAATATATTGGCCCCCAAAGAAGCTTAAATTTAAATAAATATGTTTGGAATATTGGGAAGAAAAGTGTATGCTTGTGACTCATCATGGTTGGTTGACGTGGGGGTTTAAGGCACATTGACCATATTTGGCCAGTGACTCACCATGAATGAACTAACTTGTTACTAATAACATATACCAAATTCAATAGCACTTCAATGTATTATAAAACTTCCTACATGCATATAATTTGGGATTGATCTTGCATTATAAACACAAATTTCTTCGTGAACAATTTTGAGTTCACATCTTTTAATCAGAATTAAAGCCCAAACAAAATGTGTAATTTTGAGTTCCTTTTTAAGTCATTTAAATTTCAAAGCACTTATATTTTTAAATTCAATGTACTCAAGTTTAGTTTATTAATGACCCTTCCTTCCTAAAAAATTTTTCATGAAAAATGTGATATAAACTTGGTTATGAATCCTGTTGGACTAGGAAAATCAAGATTAATTTTTGCCTTTTTTACCTACCACCATAAATATATTTAAATTTCAATATTTTAAAGTTGAATGGCAGATTTAATCAATGTGTACTTGTTTTCATACTGGTAACAAGGCAAGGAGAGGAATGAGCCACTAAAATCTTTGACCTGACGGAATTATCAGCTCAACAATTGCAACCTAAACTACAGTTCTTGGTTTCACAACAAAAAATGAGGCAACAAATAAACCCATTTTTTTCCTGACACTGTTAATCATGGGTCAGATTTTCTGGTGTAGGAAACAATTGCTTCATTGCAGAAAAATAAGTTTTATAATTTAGGATTAATGGTTATCTTTCTGGAAATCTATTGTGCACTTAATGCAAGTAACATGAATGCTATATATCGTCTGCTAATATGTGATACCCCTAATTTCTTGAATGGTCTATTTTTTGTGAACGATGAGTTTTGCAAAAAATATGTGCATTAGTGAAGTGAGACCTGGTATTTGTCAAATCAACAAGATGGAAAAATGTACATTAGTGATACCTAGTATTTGATTTTTTAGTTTTTTGCTCCTCCTGTAAAATTGGTATTTTGCACTTGCAAGGTATCACATATTAGCCGACCATATAATAATGAACCTAAGGTGAAATGAGACAGCATATTGTTGGCTTACAAGTAAAACACTATCTCAAACTTTGCAAGATATTTTTAACTTTACTGGATCCGAATTTGGTGATCACTGAATGGTGAAGTCCACCAAGTTATTTTTTCTTCACATGAAGATTAGATTTTCTCTTGAGAAACACTGAGTAGTTTTTTTATCTCCATTTTCTAAGACCTGTTTTTTTATTTGGTGTTTTACATGTAAGCTGACAATATAAAGAAAATCAATCCTGTAATAATGAAGAATAAAAAGCAATAGTATTTTAGTTTTTGGTCCATAATGAATGTGAAAGAAGTATCTGGTTAAAAAAGCATGCCAATACCAAAAAAATACCTGAAAGTTCTCAGAAATCTGTACGCTTCCTTCACTGACGACAAAATCCAATTTTGGTGGCGAGACATCAAATTCAATATGCTCTCCTTTATAGAAAGGAATCAACTTATAATTTCCAGGAGCTAGGGAAGGAAATATGAACTTTCCATCTTGAGAGGAAGTCACGTGACATAGATAAGGAATGTCCAAGACCTGACTAAAACCTTTCACTTTCTTTGCTAGACAACCAATAGGAGGTAGAGATGATTTTGAAGAAAACAACAAAAAATGAACTCCTTGGATTGGTTGCCCATCACTGAAAACAAATCCGCTCACGTCATATCCAGCTATAATGATTTTGTTTCCAGTCTTCAAGTTGTCATCAGTGACATGAATTTTTTCTACAGCATTTTCAAAGACCCAAATTTCATGACTAGCTTCAAGGGTGTACTTCCCAGGAAACAATTCTGGAAATTCAAAATTTCCACCTTGTACACTGACAGTTTCATTTACCACTTGACTGTATGAATCACGCAGAGTTAGAATGATTCCAGTTGCACCAGCACCTCCACCTCGACTGAGTACCTTAAAAGAACATAAGTAAAGGTGAGAATACAAATATTTAGAATCAAGCAGGAACTACAAGTTATGAATTAGAACATGGTTTTATAAAGAGAGTAGATTTCTTGGTAATAATCTTTTGGAGAGTATTCTGAATATATTTTCCAAGAGAATAATCAAGAACATTCTTGAGGCACAAAAAAAATATAAAAAATGATATGCAATACATTTTTTAATTGATGAAAGAATACCTAAATGAAAAAAAAATTGATTAGGTTTAAAAATGTATAGCTTCTTAGGCTAACATTGGAAATGAAGAAAAAGTAAACATTTCAGTTACTTTTGTACTCTGCTTTTTTTTTCAATAATTTTGCTCAAAGTATAATTTACTTTGACAATATGTGTAGTTATTATTTTTAATATGTCCCTAACCAATATAAGTTTGATGCGTGCTATATTATATTATGTGCAGCAATATGGGTATATGTGTTGCGTACATCTCTAGACTTCACTGTGGCACAGCAGCATTATAAGTAACAAAAAATATCATGGTTTTCTATGAAAATTAACAATAATAAATAATTTCTGAAAAACAGTGCATATATGAGGGCTGTTCAATAAAGAATTTTCATAATTTTTTTAAAGGTGATTTTAAAAAATCAGAAAAAATAAAATTTATATGGAATGTATAGCGAGGTAAGTGGAGAATAGATAGCGTAAGTTTCATGGTCATGACGTCATTGCTGAGGCCTTGGCAGCAAGCCAAGAACGCCTAGTTGAACTCTCGCCTGCGAAAAAAATGGATGTGACACGCGACAAGCAATATGCTGCATTGAAATTTTGTTTTCGCCATAAAAAAATCGTCAGTTAAAGTCTATGTGATGCTACATGAAGATTATGGTGAGAGTGTTAGCAAAAGAGAGCACAGCTAAAAGATGATTTAAAATGGTTACACAGAGCTCTGAGTGGAAGTCTTCTTCTTCACCAACGCAGAAGACGAGAGTGGATACTTATGCTGGGAAAGTTATGATCATATAATTATTCAATATTCGAGGAATGGTGTATCAGCATGTTTTACCACCACATACAACTGTAACTGTAGAATACTATAGAGATATTCTAAAAATCCTCCAAGGCCACATCCATCACAAAGGACTCCACTTGAAACCTGCAGGATAGATGCTACACCATGATAACGCAAGGTCTCATATTGCCAATGTTGTTGAGTATCTTTCAAAAATCAATGTCATTTTTGTTCCCCATCCTCCATATAGTCCTGATTTAGCACCATGCTATTTTTTTTCTTTTCCCAAATTTGAAGAAACACCTCAGGGAAAAGCGATTTTCCTCATCACAAGTAGTGGTAAAAGTTGCCGAGGGGATTTTGTAGGACCTGTCATAAAATGGTTTCCAGCATGTGCTTGAACGACTGGAAAAGAGGTGGGATAAGTGCATTGCATGTATTTTGAGAAATACCATAAAAATTTGGAGAATTAATACAGGCAATTATTTTTTATTAATTTATGATCACTCTTTATTGAACAGCCCTCGTATATATCGTAAATGATGCATAAAATAAGCTTGTTTCATTTCTGCAATCAAACAGTTGCAATTTTCTGAAAAATGTGAATAAACAAAAAAATTTTAGAATGTTCACCAAATTAAATTAAGAAGTTAATTGTGAAAAGACCATTCCTGTTATGGGTGGAGTGGTAGCATCTGTTACGTTAGTCGCCAAAGCAATGTTTTTCACCAATCCAAGATGGATGCCATATAGCAAAATCCACGCTGTGAACCTTTGCATACATTACGTAAATAGGAATAATTTTTTAAAAAGAAAAAAACCTTTTTAATACAATGCAACAAATTTTACTTGCAAATCTTCTAATTTTGTCTGCATAGTATTTACTTTGAACATGTCCGTTATTTTGCATTGTTTCCTCAAATAGGTCCAAGTTAAACTCATTTTTTAAAAACAGTCGGAATGATGTAAAAAAAAAAAACGCCAGCTAGCGAAATGTCCAGATTTTTAACAATTCCGGATTTGGGATTTTGTGCTGTATATGGAATAAAAAATGAATTTTTTTTGTAGATAAGTCAATTCTTTTCTGGGATCCTGATGATCCACCAAATATTTTTCAATGTGAGAAAAACCAATGGATGTTTGTTCTATCTTAAGTATAATTAAAATGGAATTTCATTTTAGAATCATTATGTGGGCAACTCAATGGGGATATTTTTGGTCAGAAAAGAAGATATGGAATTGGAAATTAGGAATTTTTTTGTAACCACGGGACCAGGAGGAATAGTTTTATATGCAAGTCACATTGTATAACGCACAAGGTTTCAATGCGTATAAACCACTATACTGGGTGGAATTTTATTGTAACTAAATCACAGCGTATAACGTGCGACCCCCGCCTGCCGATGAGAACCTTTCACTGTTGGCTTCCATGCATATAAACCACTGTACTGCAAGGAATTTTTTTAGATAAGTCACAGCGTATATATAACACCCACCCCTCCGGGGCCGACAAGAACATTTCACCGTTGGTTACTATGCATATAAATTTGTGTAGATAAGTAATAGCGAAATGTTGCTGTCCTTTAAGCAAGTACAATTCAACTCTTAGTCAAAATATAATATTTTTAAGATAAAATAGAGTGAAAAACTCATATTTGTGTTGAAAATCTTTTTATAAGCAGGATGAAAGGGAAAGAACAGTGATTATCTTTTAATTACGAGTAGTAGAAACATACTTTAATTGATAAAGTTTCAAATAACATGTGGATGATGGATATTTCACTTATTTTCCAAGGGTTGTTCTTAGATAGAAAGATATAACTGAACTTTTAATAGACATACAAGTCATGCTATGATTCAAAAATATATTTTTTAATGAAATACATTTTGAGATAAACATATTTCTACTTATCCTATAACATTGTTTACAAAAAGAACGAGGAAAGGGAAGTGAAAATGCTCGTTTACAGCACAAGCCAATTCATATATTATTTTTTTTATCAAGATTTCATTTACTCAAGTATTTCATTTTTACTTATTTTAATCCAAATGAAAATTAATCATCACTGAATTAAACGGCAATGTAACTTAAAGGTATATTACTTCAACATTTACAACTTCTAATTCCATGAAGCAAAGAGTAAGGGTAAATCCTTATTGAATTCAAAATGCAATAATTTACATTCAATACAAAATGTATTAAAATTTCTCAAAATGATAATATACAAACAAGTCTTTAAGTAAAATATACCTGTCCTGATACTGTAAATCCTTTGAAATTAAAGTTGATATCTTGATTTAAACTGCAAGGATCAGATTTACCATCCACATGTAAAGAGACACTACTGGGTTCAAAACTCCATCCTGATGGAGGTTCAATTTTCAAAACATAGTCTCCTTTATCATATAAAGGTATCAAATAATATCCATTATGAGGAGCACAATCTGTATGATATTTCAAGCTGCCTTGTTTAGTGTACCTAAAAAATTCAATACACAAGATCCTGAGAAAGCATTGCCGTATATTGTAATAATTTTTATATGGCACATATTGGCATATAAATATAAGTATTAAAAAACTAAGTTGCCCATTAAAATTGGAATTATCATCCGATTACTAAAAAAGGCTCGTTATGAAAACCCACAAAAGGTATGAATGAAAGTTGTCATTGTCGTATGCTACTTGATAACATAATGCATGTGTGCATCCCATCTATTTATTGCAACTATTTCTCACCCAGCAGAGTTAATAGATTATGTATGAGAATGGAAAGCTATAAGCAATTTGGGTCATTCCACATTATATTAACACCTCAAAGTATCATTTCCAACCTGACCTTTCTTTATTTCAATGAAATTTAGAATCTATGTAGCCTCATATAAAAAAATATGAGATGTATATCTGAAATACGTTTCAAATTACAGTTCCTTAAATCTAAAAAGGGGCAAAATTTGGGTCATGAGGTTATGAATTAAAAATCTTAAGGGTAATTCCACTTGTGAAAAGGCTATTTTTGGTGTCATTTGAAAGTTTATTGAGCAGCATTTAACATTTTATGCAGCTTGGTTCAATATTTTACTCAAACATTTAAAAATATTTTCAAAAACTTATCTTTTTATATTAAAAAAGTGTTACCGCTACCGCCTCAAAAACTCGTGTTTTTCACTCGATTCTTAGGTTTCCCGAGAGAATACAGATCAGAAAATTACAAAATTAACATGGTTTGTTCAAAATTACAAAACGAATAAAAAAAAGTTTCCAATGTGGCAATTATTTTCGGGTTTATTAAGTGTCCAAGTTTACAGAGCGTAATTTTTAACTCTAGTGAGCAAAAGACGTACAATTTTCAGTCTTCAGCCGTGATTTTTTTTAGAGTAACTCTAAATGTAAATTTTTGCAGGACGCCAAGTTTTTATTAGAAATTTAAATTTGGTTCCCGATATTTTTTTTAATTTGGGAAAAATTGGGACATTTTTTTTTACTGTTTTTTAAAGCTGTAATATCTATATTTTATTACTATTAGTTTTTAAATTTGAAAATATCACAGGGAACCTTAGAATGTCCTCTTTCTTACCGTAGAATTATTTTTGAAATTGGTTAATAAATAAATTCGATGCTATCAAAAGTTGGTCACACAAATTTCGGAAAATTGGGAAATTTTCGTTACTTTTTGTTAAAATTAACTTATCTATAGCTTAATACTATAATTTTTTTTTTAATTGAAAACATCAACGAAAACTTTAAAATGTACTCTTTAATATAAGTACAATTATTTTTTTAATTGGTTAATAAATAAAGTCGATGCAATTAAAAGTTGGTCATACCAATTTCGGAGCTTTTAGATCGTAATTTCCGATACAAAACTAAAACTGTTATATCTATAGAAAATACCATTAGTTTCAAAATTTGAAAATACCACGTAAAAGCTTAGAATGCACTCTTTTTTATGGTATAATTATTTTTCAAATTGGTTCATAAATAAACTCAAATGTGAGGAAAAGTATAATTTAGCGAAAGTGTACAAATTGCTGATAGCGCACAGAGGAATCGGTGAAACAAGCGGAGGCGAGCAGGGGGCGTAGCCCCCTAGTATTCTAAAAATGAGTTGATATTAATCTAATCTGTGTAAAAAGTGTCAAGTTGGATCACAAGAAACATTTTAAGTCATTGATTTTATTTTTGACGTTGAAAAATTTTACAGAATTAGCTCAATGGACAATATGCTAATTCTTCATTTTTGCTCATTGAGTATCTAGCAATTAGTTTATTTTTAGCCAAACCCTTGTTTAGTCATTCTGACTGTAAAATACTAGCTCTAAATTTTACAAATGTTCCAACTCGAAATACAGCATGTTAAGCTTTCAAAGGCCTAAAAAAAGTGTTTTTTTAATGTAGGTTTTTAAAAATGCTTGGTTTGATTTAGAATTTGTTTTTCTAGTCATGATTGAAATGTCAATAAAAGATGTAAAATAAGCCAAAATTTGTCTTTCTAGCTTAGGGATAGTATATCACAAGATATTAAAAGCAGAGTTGTTGCAAAATTTTAACAAATGCACATAAATTCAAATTTTTAAACAAATCATATTACAGCATGTAACTTGCATTTTCAGTTCATTACTCAAAGACTAAATTTGTTACAATTTGTTTCATCTGGAAATATCAAAATTGAGTGCTGTGCTGAGTTGATATGGAATGACCAATTTACATCTCTATAAAAATTTTATTGTTGTTTGCTATATACATGGATATTCCCCTTGTTATTGCTTTCAGTCCTCTCTGCTATCGATTGAAAATGAGTAAATTTCTTGTTTCATACAAAGGTAGGAAGGCAAAGGAGCAACACAACGGGATATCAGCGACAGTTCAGGATTAATCTGAAGAGAAAGATTTGAGAACAATGCCCCGTAATTTTGAAACACAATAAGATAACGAGAACAACACCTGAGCTGGCATCCCACTCTCCAAACTTCCACATCATATTAATTTTCGTACCAAGTATACACGAATAGTTAATATCAAGTACCTATTTTGAAAAATTGCAAGTAGTCTGGCTTTAATTGACTGATTGATTTGCCTATTTCCTTAAATTTTTTTATAAATATTTAAACCAGTTCGATAGCTGAATAGTTAGCACTCTAACTTTCTGCTCAACAGTCTCTGGGTTCGAATCCCACTCCAAACTTTGATGTTCGTAGTGATTCGGAATCTACCTGAAGCTGTTGGTACCGGTCTAATTAGTCCTCGCGCAACAAAAAAATAACAGAAAGATAAACCAACTGAGAAGTATTGCATGGTGGAAATGAAACAACTATAAGATTGTAGTGGGCATTAAAACTAATGTTAAATAAACACATTTCATAAATTTTATATTAAGTTTTTTGCCAACTCTGAAAAGTTTCAAACTGCTCTTTAAATAGCAACAAAAAACAATGAAAATATAGGCAAATGGATAAATGAAATTTTAACAGTTAGTTGAAATTTAGATAATGCATCTGAGTATAATTACAGTTTTATTTCAACTCTAGAGTAATTGATGCCGAAGCTTGATTTCACGAATCCACCACATCCAAAAATATCATCACATAAAATAGAATCGACAAAAAATAAAATAATTAAATTCGCTGCAAAATGAAATTTAGAAACCATGGTTTGCACCTAGTACGAAAAATCAAAAAGTGTACTTAAAAGAAAACATTATATCAGTCAGTTCTTGTTTCAGTTAATTTCACTTTAGAATAAAGTAACGGGAACGGACTAACTCTGTGGGAACGGGTACCCTAGGAATAAGGAACGGCCCATATAATATAATATAAAAAAATTGTAGATACATGTAAATAAATTAATGACATGCAACCTTAAAACTTTAGCCGGAGAATAAACAAATTCACTGTTTTTAATTTTTTGAAAGAGTAAGGAAATTATGTTTACTAATCCAAAATCTGGATTTAGTTCCACACTCTGCTGTTATGATTGGCTAATCTCCATAACGGAAAGGTCCCTGTAAATATTTCGACGAATGAATTTTTTGTTGCCTGTGATAAACGACCAATAAAATCATTTCATGTCCCACCCCATTCTGCGCTTCGACTTATACACAAACTGAAACTGCAATGGCTATGGCAGATCTGAGTAGAATTACGAATCTCTCTCATTTGGGGTGTGGGTCTTGTCATCATAATTGACAATTGAAAAGTTAGAAACAGTATTAATTGTATTTGTCTTGTCCTTTTTCTGGAATAAAGTTTTGTCATGTCTTTTGGGAATTTTATTTATTTTTTTGCATTCATAATCCTCACTATCACTTTGTTGTGTTCTGTAAGCCGGTCTGTAAAATTTTATGTGAAACTAATATCTTACTACATTGCTATATTCTCTGTCACTGCTGTTGCTATTCCATTCTCGTTAATGCAACCAGGAGATCCTGGGAATCTTCTGTAAGTTAATCCATGTGATATATCAGTTATATGTATGTTTTCTTATGTAATAAAAAAAAATATTTAAAAAGCTGCTATATAAACTTATTTTGAACCTTGGTTTCCGCTTTACCTATCCAAAATATTCAACTAATTCGAATTCGGTCTGGTCGATTTGTTTTTTCACTGTCCTTCAAAAGCTGCTAATTTGATTTGTTTACTGTTGTGTATTCATTAAATTTAAAACAATGTTTGTCGTTTATTTGTTGGGTCTGTCTTGACTGAAAATGATTTTGTATTGTTGCTTTATACATCTTTAAAACATTAATGCTTTAAAATTTTCCTCATTATAGAAGTCTTGTAATCTAAAATTTAAATTGCGTTGAGTTATTTAAAAAAATCTTTGTTCCAAGATTAGAATGAGTACATCACTTTAACTTAAGCTTGTAAAAAATCTTAATTGTACACCATGATTTGCATGTAAGGACTCAATTGCCTTTCCAATTTTAATAGAGAAAAAGCAATAAGTAATCTTGAACAATAAATAAAACAATTAACTTATTGTTGAATTTCGTCTGTACTACATGCAATTTATTACAACTTCTCCTAAGTACATTTTCAAGTAAATCAAACTTATTTTAAAAATTTGTTTCTAAACGCATTCATCAAATTTTCTTTGATATAAACAGTTTTGTGTGAATAAGTCTAGAGTAAAAAATTTGTATTTTATCCTCTTTATTAACTAAATTAATTCATGTGTTATGATGTTTCACCGAATGAAAGTTATATTGGGGTTTGGTAAAGCTTGAAATAAATTTTAGAACTATATATTTTAAATAAATTTCCTTCATGCACATTTTTATTGAAACAAAAATCTACAATTTTCAAAATTTAATAGTTTTATTCATATACTTTTCATTCTTTATTGCTCGTGAAACTAATGAATTCTAAACAATCTTTGCTGAGTTGTAAAGTTGCTCTTACAATAATTTAAATACCAAAATGCATAGGAATTGTACATTTCTTTGGTAAATCAACATCTTAAAAATTGTTAATGTTTAGATTAATCTTTCATATTTCTGTTTTCTTTAAAAGTTCCTTTTTTCAGATATGCTTCTTGGATGGTCCATCACATAATCTCTCGAGTATTTGGCCTAAAGTGGGAAGTCAAAAACAAGGAACTTTTAAACACCAAAGAACCCTGTGTGTTAGTTTGTAACCATCAAAGTGCGTTAGACATCAGTGGTAAGATGAAATTGATCATTATGCTGAATTTTATTCATAGTAGACATTTATAAAATGGTTTTCTCTTTTTCGGCTCATTCTAATCAAATTACCCTAATGTTGAATTAACTTTGTGTTAAATTTGTTTTTTAACCATTTTTATACTATCTGTCCATCAAGATAATTTCTCCAGATACTTAAGTCTAGATATTGTCAATCCTAAACAAGTATCGTATATTTTGTGAATGTACATTTGTTGATGAGAGATTTGGCAGTGTGTGGCCTTAATTAATGGGTTGTGCATTGAATGTACATTCATTGCCAAAAGTTAAGTACAAAGAGGAAAATGTTCAATTTCCAGAAACCAATCTGAATTTGAGAGGCTGCAATTTGCTGCAGAGGTAGATGGAAGTATACAAATGTGTTATGTAACAGCCAATTATGGTTTCATGTCGAGAAATATGTAATTAAGGCAGTCTTATAAGAAGCCAGCATTGTGAACTGTTAAAGTAGTTGCATGTAAGTGCTGATAAAAAGTGTTAACTTTTGTAAGATTAGTTTTCAAGATTGTGAGCGCTGACGTTCTGTGGGACGCCATGAAGCAGAGCACTGATGTTGCTCTTTTCTTTGGCGTTCATCATTTCACGATTATAGAAACAATTCAAAACCAGGCAAACAGTTGTCCGAAGACCTGTGGCCACCCGCCCAAGGGTTACGACCCCCATGGAAGATCGATATATTTCTGTTCTAGCAAAATCGGAAGAGCAACCTCCACACGTGTAACATCTATGGTTGCAGCATCCATTGGTAAGACAATATCTGCCACTATTGTGCACCAAAGGCTACACATGAATGGACTGTATGCCTGGGTACCACTAGTTTGTGTTTCTCTATCCGTCCAATCCAGATGGGCATGTTTTAAATGGTGTTAGCAACATGCGAGTCGAACTGTCTGATTGAGCTGACATTATGTTCACGTATGAGTCGAGATTTGCCCTGGAACCAGATAAAATACATGTAATGGTCTGGAGAGAACAAGGACACACAATCGGCCCTAGAACATCATCGAGCATCACGCATTCCGAGGTGGAAGCATGATGTGGGCTTTGATATCGAACCAACCTGCACATCTGTAGACGGGGTTCTGTGACGTCTGTCCAGTATCAGGATGAAGTCCTAGAACCCACTGTGAAATTGTAAGCTGCAGCAGTTAGTCCTTCTTTTGTTTTAATGGATGATAATGCGCATCCCCATAGAGCTGGCATCGGCAACGACTACCTGGGGAGTGAGGAGATTACGTGTATGGTTTGGCCAGCATACTCACCAAACCTTATTCCCATTGAAAATCTCGATAATACCCTCGGCCATGCTGTGTCTGCACGTTTTCCACCCTCGGCTACTCTCGCAGAGTTGCAAACTGCTCTACAGGAGGAATGGTGATTACTTGACTCTGGAATGGGTGATCACCTCATGGCAAGCATGGTCACATGCTGTAAACTTTGTATGAGGATTAGGGGTGGTCACATACCTTATTAATGTCAGTTTTGTTTCTTTGTTTTGGATTTATATATAAATATCATTTTATCAATGACTTTAATATGACTTCATCTTATAATGTATGAAAATTCAATATTGTTTTCATCTTTGTATTTCATTCTTTGTTTTGTTTCATGCATAAACCTATTTTCTACTTTCCTGCAGCATTTCATGTCAATCAAATCTGTACTTGTCGGGTTTTTCGCATTTTACCTTTTGTGCTTAACTTTTTGGTAGTGAGTGTATGATGTGTAGATTAAGTGCAAGATGAACTCTTCTCATTGTGTACAAGGGTAAGTGGGGAATTCCATTCTTGTAGTGCCGTAATGACTAAAGCACTTCTAAGAAGTTCTTTAGTTATGTATGACCATCACAACTCTGAACTATAGAGTGATTTGTCCTCCCTTCTGTTTTACCCTTCCTTAACCTTCTGCTTTTTCCCACCTCATTGTCTTGTATTTGACACAGCCAAATTGGCTGGGCATTTATATAAAAATAAACGTGTTAATATAATTAGATTGGTTGTTCCTATGATCTGGTCCTTAAAAGTCATTCACTTCATAATATTGCCAAATTTGGTATTTTTTATGTAGCAATTGGGATGAAATATTTTCGTTACTTAATCTACAATCTCTTTTTAGGGATGATGTATATATGGCCTCTTTTTCATCCTTGTGTGCCAGTTTTAAAGAAGGAACTTCTCTTTAGTGGCCCTTTTGGTATCTTCTGCTGGCTCGCAGGCTGCGTTTTTGTGGACAGATTTAATTCAGAAAAAGCAAAAGACACTCTTAATATGAAAGTAAAGGAAATGAAGGAAAGAAAAGTATGAAATCTGAACCAAATTGATGCATTATCTCTGAGCTAAATTTTTCCTAACTTTTCTTTACTAACCTTTTTTCATATTTGACTTGTTATTTTATGTGAACAATATTACTGATTTAGGTATTGATAGTCATATTACAAAAATTTCAATTATTTAATTGAATTTAGTCTGTCAGAGAGAGCATTCCCATAAAAGATTGTAGATGCTCAATATTACCATCCTAAAGCTTAAAGTGAATTAACTTTTACACTGTAAAGTAGTTATGTTTTCTAATATAACCGAGTATGAAAGATTTCACGATTTAAACTTTATCAAAGGTAAACATAGATTCAATTGGTCTTCATTGCTGTAAACTTGGTTGAGAACTATGAACCTAATCTGTACTTAACCTTCTCGGTTCTTGTGACTTCTTTTGTCCTTCGACAAAGTACTATCTTCATTTGCTACATTATATTCACTTTCAGGGTTAATGTTTAAAAGGATTACTTATTTCTATGGCATGTATTTGTGTGTTTGGGAGTTACGTTAAAAATATTTTTCTAATAAGGCTATATCAATGCTGAATCATATCGCTAAACTTAGTTACACATGCTTCGAATGTCTTATATTACATATTTGTATCATCTAGATGTCAACTGAAATAATGTGTTTCTAGAATTTAAAAGTTTAATGACTTCAAAACATTTGAGTTTATATAAAGTTTTTTTGGGGAAAAAAAAGCTCTCAAGTCTGAAATATTATGTCATGACCTACTCTTCTCATCTCACCCTCTTTCTTAAATATGTTAATTTTTTTACTCTGAAGAGTTGACAGCATGTGTCTTTTTTAAACCACTGGAATTACTGAAATATAATTTGTATCCAAGATATTTACAATGAACAAAAAAGTAGAATTTTTACTCATTAGTCAGAAAAATAAATGCAAAACAACAAATATCTATTATGAACTTTTAGTATCTTTGAAAGAAAGGTGAAAACCAAAGGGGCTGATTTTACTAAATTAATTTCCGATAGTCAAGATAAAAAATTATACAAGCAGAAGAAATGCAATGCAATATGATGCAGATGAGCTCTGTATTACAGTACAAAATAGTAAAAGAAATATAACCTGACTTATTGACCTAAATGTTCTTGCTCTCCAGTAACAAAATCAGTATAAATTGCTTTGCAGCAAAGCAGGTGGGATCTGTCCATATGAGACTGAGGACAAAGTAAGTAGAAAGGCTTGGTGCCAATGCCAATTCTATGCAAATGGATGGCAAGAGAATCATGACCAGTTATGCAGCGAAAGATTGTACATCACTGACTATTAGTCCATTGGTTTCTAGATAAAGTTTGTTATCTAGAAACCTTGGTAGTTAGAAATTACTAAATGCTCATGGATACTTTTTCCAAGTGAAAGTCGTAGAACTTAACGAGTTGCAAAAGTGTTGAAAGTTATCCTTGTTTAGGTAACAAGATCTGAGTGTTCAGTACAAGAAATATTGCTTTGTCCAGGTATCCACTGAAAGACAATATTTTTATTTTTAGACTAAAGGGATTAGGAACTCATTGCAATGGAAACCAGGCATCTCATGAATTTGGGGCTCCAACAGAACTATTCTAAAGAATATTAAATATTACACACATACAATTAAATATTACACTAAAATTGATTTAAATTTTATGATGAAAATCAAATTTTCTTTTGCTGTATTGTGCCACAAATCTACTCTATCTGCTGGTGAAATTTTTCTAATTTTGTTGCTATTCACTTTAGATAAAGCTGTGGATTTTTCCTGAAGGAACTAGGAATGACAAAGGAACTTTACTTCCCTTCAAAAAGGGTGCATTTCATATAGCTACTCAAACAAAGGTATTTAGTAATTTTATAATCACTAGTTTTGAAAAACTAACTTAATGAAAAATTGCCTTTCTTATTTAAAGTTTTCCATGTTTGTAAATTGCATAATATTTCTTATGGATTGCTATTCTATTGACACATACAATACAGAAGAAACAAAAGTGTCATTCTTGTAGATCATGTGCTTTTTTGAAAGACCTAGTGTACATGTGCTCTTACATATTATTAAATTACTACTTTTGTTTTTAACTGTGTTTTCAACTTCCAACTTTTTTTACATTGCAATCTACAATTTCCTCTTTCTTTCTGGTATATTGTCTCATATTCAAAGAATCTTTTGTGAAGTAGGGGTGCTTATATGATGATACCAATAAAAATATATGAAGACACAAGATAGACTTAGAACTTCAAAAGTAGAAAAATTGTTGTCTAACATAGGGCATGGAAAAATTGTGTATGTGTTAGACACCATAATTTTTTATACAATATATTTCATTAGCTTGAGTTCAATAATTATAAAGTTATATTCTGCTAATTGGATTTTAAATAGAAGTTGTCATGTTTTCTAATGACACTGATGTACAGGGTGATTTGAAATTCCACGGCCAAACTTGAACCTGGAACAATTTGAGTTTGAAGTGGACTCATCCATTTTCCCCACCTTCACAGGTGGTCTTAAAGCCTCAATGCTTTTTATTGTCAGATTTAGTATCAACAAGAGCCACTTTCTCAGATGAATGGGGAGATGCACATTGAGGCATGGGTGCATTCTCGTAATTCTTTTGCATAAAAGAGTCCGTTCAAAAGTAATGGATTGAAATTAGAACAATGCGGTCTGTCATTAGTGTATGAATTTAAGTTGTGTATGCCATACCAGCATTTGAATTTTTGAAACCTAAAAGAACACTGATCACTCAAAGTAATCCATATTAGGTCTTTCAAAAATGGAAGGAATCACCACTAGTTTCTCACACTTTGCTTAAAAAATGTATTACTTTCTATAAAATGTGGAAAGCTCTTGAAAATGTCACACGCAAATATTCTGCGAGTGTCACATCACAATCGTCATTGCATCCTTTGTTAGCTGATAACATCTGGGTGTACAGGAGATAATATGTTATCCCTTCCTCTATTATAGTGGTAGAATGGCTTAAAACACTGCATGACAATCTGACTCGATGGGGCATGAAAGGTTCTCATGCTGACCACGAAGGAGGTTTTCTTTGTTATTGTCAGAACACTGCTCATGAAGGAATGGTTGCAGCACTTTTTTCTTGGGTTTGAAACATTTCGATTTTTAACATTATTTTTAGTCTTCCTGCTTCCATTCTGTCCAATTAGTCCTTGTGTTGCAAAAAATGACCAAAGAGAAGCAAATCAAACCAATCAGCCTTTGAGTATTATGTATATTACGCAGCAATGAGTTAATATTCAAATCCTCTTATGCGTAATAGTGTTGTAAAAATGCACTCAAACTGTTTTCATAATTCTAACTTTTCATTTTTAGTAACATTCATATATTTACAAATTTCACCTTTAATACTAATTGATTTCTATGTGAAATTTACACAAGAATACCTGTTAAAGAATCTTGAGTATATTTACGTCAAAATTGCCACATTCATGTTATTTTGATCTAGGAGAAGCCTCCACTTTTCATGATCTTAATATGATGGATGTAATAAAGTATTAAATTATTTGTTCAAAATTATTCAAAAGAAATTCTGATAATTTATTTTTATAACAGTTTGATTGTACAATATTAGTTTTAGATTGAACTGTGGCCCAAAAAGTATTGTAATTTTAAAGATGGATTTCAATCATCTTTCGAACCATACACAAAAATAACAATGTATTTGTCAGTCAATATTCCTCTGAAAATTTGTTCTTTATTGTAACCGGAGTGATTTTCTAAAATCAAATGAACTTCACTGCTATGAGAATACTGAAAGTAGATAAAAAATGTTGGAGACCAGCACTCATATTGACCTAATTTGGCTGGCAAGGGAATTAATTTTAATTATATATATATATATATATATATATATATTTCTCTTATCTATCATAGAATATTAAAATCGGTTTTTAAAGTGAATTAAAACCTTTGCAGCAATTATCGAATAACAAACAATTACTTTCCTTACAAAATTTAATTCTTCAATAGATTTCAAAACAGGAATTGATGCGTGTTCTATTCAGTTAAAATGACGGAAGTATTTTGGAAGCAAAGTATTAAGAGCTTTTACTCATAAATTATTTAACCTATTGAATTCCATCAATAAATTAGACAAAAATTGTAAAAATTAAGTTTTATTTGCTGAAGATTGAGTTATGTGCTAATAAAAATACAAAAAACCTTCCTACAAAGAAACAATTTCAGATATAAAAACCTATGTAAAATTCAGCTGTTTCCAGAAAATATGTTCCAGAAATTTGAACTATAAATGTTGGTCTTGATTTTTTCCCATAATTCTCTTACTAATGAAAAATCTAACAAATTGAAATCAACACTGCTTAAGAAATGATTTCAGAATTGGTACTTTCACACTTTAAATGTCTTCTCAAAATACAAATAGCTGAGCATCTCATTCTCCAAATGAGCCATAAAGTTATCCCTGAGCAAAAGCTGTACATTACCTTTAAGTACAAATGGACACACTTTGATCTTTTACCTTTCCCAAAAGAACCACAAAGTGATACCTCGCATAATGAGCTGCATCCCTAGATGGAATAGTAACTACCTGTCGAGTACTCTGTTAATAAAATAAGGTTGGGTAGTTCAGAACTGGGTTAAAGGGTTGTAGTATGCATCAAAATAATCTGCAAATGTTGTGTAGATGCTAGAGGTTTGTTTGTCACATGTGCAAATCATTCTTTTTTTTAATTTCATCATTAGCCAAGCAGATTTCGTGCATGTGAGGAAGCATGAATTCCAATATGGCGGACATGCTTTCAACATGAGGTTGCCAATGGAATGGAAAATCTTTTCAAAGATTGTATCATGAACACTTCCCCAACAAGGGAGTGACAAATTATCAAAAATTTAAATATTAGCTCCACCAGCTGTGCTGTCGAAACTTTTCATATCAGCATGTATGATATAGGTCGGCCTAGAGGTTTGAGCAATAATAGAAGACATTCTTGTAAAGTTCAGAGAAATCCGAGTGCAAGCACATAAACTATTGCATGTAGTGTCATTGTGACCGAGCGATGTCTATTTTGATTGACAGTGTGTGTAGTAGTGGACAAGAACAAAGAGACACTACACACCTAAATTGGAGATTGACATTTATTTACAATACAAGATAAAGTTTCAAAATATACATGTCGTACAGTCCGGTGCAAAAACACGTCCGACTCCTCCAAATTGCAATTCTATTCATGTTCTTTTTCAAAATTGCACCCAACATTTCATGTTCTTAGTCATATTAGAACTCAGGCACTGTAATCCATCAATGTTTGTACACTTGAACAAGTAGCAACTAGAACACAAGAACAACTGTTCTTGTAACCTATCTGTGTTCATAACTAACGCTGTGAAAGACAGGGAATCTTGACATGCAGCCTAAGTGTGCTAATCCATTGTAAGGAGAGTTTTTCACAAGCAGCAATTACATCCCTTCCATTTACTTTTACGTTTTTCTCAATTTTCAAATGTTTGACAATTTGGCACTTATTGGGGAAGCTTTCACTAGAATCGTTGAGCTGCTCTTCCATTTCCATTGATACAAGTTGAATTCCTCCCTGGGTGTATTTCTGTCTTCTGCGTTAATAAAACTTTTCTTCTTATGTATGTTCATTATTTGATGTTGACTGTCTTGAGTCTGTCACAGTATGGAAAATATGGCCCTTGCTCCATAAAAACCCAACCATTTCCATTGGCAGCTACCTTCCTCAGATGCATGTCAACCATTTAATAGTTTGAGAAATGGTACGTCACTTGCAAAAACCACATTGCTATTGATGAAGTTTATAAAAAAAAATAGAATGATCCGGCGAATGAGAGACATTTTCCTCAAGTACCCATGCACGACAGTTGCAGATACATTTCTTGAAATAGTTTATTTTGGTACACTCTACTACCCATTAACCTTTAAGAGATCTTTAACCTACCTGTTAAACCAAACGGTCTAGTGGTCAAGTCTAGTTGGCCTCTGGATCGGAAGGTTCCTGGTTCGAATCCGGAGTCTGGGCATGGATGTAAATTGTGCTGTTCTTTGTTAGGGGCAATGATGGTCCACCCACAGGGTGCCCCTTCAAAAGTGACCATCACTTCTGACCTTGTAGTGGCCAAGGACTAGTCCTTAGTACCCGCCATTGGAAGTACTGTCCATCGCTTCCGGCCTTGTAGTGGCCAAAGAAACATTCCAGTGCCCCGCCATTATAAACAATAAAAAAAACTACCTGTTAAGAGAGACCATGGAATTTCAAAACACCCTGTATAAGGCTAATCCACCTGTAAAAAAATGTTTGTGGACTTAAATGTTTATATTTTATACCAAAATATTGTAAAAAAAAGCATGCAGTCTATTAGAAAATAAATACAGAAAGTCTTCAGGGCTGCATCTACCCAGTGCAGGGTCGTATTACAGTTAAACAAAAAGCCTTTTTATGCAACAAATAGTAATTTTATTAACACATGATTAGACAACAGAAACAAACATGCCGCTCAGAGCTGAGATTCAACTTAAACTATTTACAAAAGTCAATTTGGAAGGTGACGGCACTTTTTCAGCACCACTCATTGGTCAGTTACATTTCATGATTGCTTCAATTCACAACACAGTCTATGGGCATGTTATAATTTGTTTATAGGTTGAAAATTTTCCTGTAGCAAGAATTTTTGAATGAAATTTTTCTCAGTATTTAATAAAAAATTACAATTTGATTTGGACTTTGCTTTCTTATGTGTTCAACCAATATGATTTTTCATCAGATTTATTATGTGCTTACTCAATGTACATCCTTAAAAATTAATACCAGATCTCTTTTTATACAGATTCCTATTGTTCCAGTAGTTTTCTCCCAGTATACTGATTTCTATAATATTGGAAAAAAAATATTTGACAGAGGTAAGTCTTTTACATTTGTTGTAAGGTAACTAATAAAATTCTTGATTTAAATAGCAATATTCTGATTGATGTGCATTTTATACAATAACAGGTTTAAGAAAGAAGTTTGATTTAATTACAAGTCAAAATAACTGTCAATATTTGAATATTTTAAACCTTTTTACTTATCAAATTGTTTCAAAATTGGGTCTTAATGTTCAAATTCTTTATATGCTGGTTAATAGCTTATTAGCAGTATATGGTAGGGTCATATGGGATGAAATGGATAGTCCATGTAAGTGGGTAGTGCAGACAAGAAATTACAACTCGTTACATATTCAAGTTTTTTATTCGAACCTGGTGACCTCTTGTTTGTTTTGATCCAGTCATGTGGATTATAGTGTTACCTGGAAAGCTTCCTATTTATGTTTGCCTTCCTATGGCTATTATACATGTTTTGTTCTCCTGAGCTAGATAAAGGACTTGTTAAGAGATTCTCCAATAAACGGACAAGAAATTACAACATTATTTCTAATGCTAGATCTTTTGAAATGAAGTGGGTATAGCTTTGGGCTCAGCTGCAATGTTGATGAAAATTCTTTTGGGGGGTTCTTTTATGAAAAAGATAATTTTGAATCAGAAAAATGAATAGGTATATGAATATTTAATAATATATATGTATAGGTATATATGTTATGTCTTGCCCCAATATTACAAGTCATGCCTTACAGCCCTTAGATGTTGGGGTTTCTATGCCATCTTGAGCTGCAGCATGCAAAAATATTGTTACTTATTATAAGTTTGGAATTTAATACACCATTAAAAAAATAGCTCATTGAACAAAAAAGTTAATTTAATCGTAGCTTATTCAACAAAAATCGTTCTTTTAATACACCCACCTACTACCCACTTTAACCCATTTTGTAGTGTAAAGTCAATATAAAAACATAGTCTTAATAATAGCCACTTAACTATGAATATAGATTTAAATTTGAAGAAAAGGCATATACAATATGTTCTTGAATAATGCAATGATGCCACTTTTAAAACTTGTCATTGTTAAATTTTACTTTTGAATTGACCCTATTTTAAAATAGCTTTTTTTTGCTTCCAAAAATAATTTTACTAGTAATGCCTAGTTTTGTAAGTAAAACATACTATTGAAAGTTTTATTGAAATTTAAATATTTTCTTATATTTTTTCTCCATAGTTTGGACTGTATAATGAAAGGAAATAATACATTGTTCCAAGCCAGATAAATATTGAATCTTATGGTAGTTCAAATAAAACACACACTGTCAGATGAATTTTCTCAAGAAAGCCTACCTTAAAGAAGTGTGCTGAGCATTGTTTAGTTTATCATTAAAATTAATGAACTTTTAAAGCAACAGCCTCCCAGTGTTCTTCGAAATCGTTTCGTTGATAACTTTCTAATCTCTTATACATCATCAAACATGTGAATGATGGAGACAGCTTCAAATAGCAATAAAAGCATTGCTATTTGGGCAAACAAAAAGAACTTTGTGTTCACTAAAAAAAACCTGTATTTTTGCAGAAAGCAAGGAACGGATCTTAATCCTGAAAAATACCTCAACAGATTGATCATCAGCATTAATACAAAAGTTAATTTTTTTGGGAATAATTTTTGATTTAAAGTTAAAATTTCAACAGCATTTAAAACAGAAATTTAACAAAACTGAATATTTTGTTTTATTAACTACTATCCACTGTGTGGCTAGCCCCGTGTTACCCGTGCCTGTGATGTAAGGTATTAATCTGGTGTAACATTTTCTGCAGATTTCAAATACGATGAAGATATATTCAATTTAAAAATTATTTATTTAAGAAAATCATATTTTTAGGTATCAATCTAAAGTAAAATTTTCTGCTGATTTCAAATCCGTGAAAATTTTTTATCTAACTTTAACAATTCCAATTTTACGAAAAAAAATTAACAATCCCAGTCAATATGTTTTTTATTTCTTGCTCTCATTGAAAATGAGAATGGAAGCTGAAATGGAACGTGACAGGAAATGTAATCTGTTTCTTTTTTTAACAGGAAGGGCAGAAGATGCAATCTGTAATTTTTTTTTTTTTTTTTTTTTGGAAAGAGAAAGTTCATGTGATGTCACAATTTCTTGTGAAAATATAAATCATGAAAAAAACTTGGCATGGTTCCTAGGCCAATGTAGGTAGAAAAAGTTATCTGTGTTTGAAGAACCCGTTGGAGAATAAAACTATTGAATTCATTTTAAAATCTTCAAGATTGAATTTTAAAATTTCGCTGGGACCCTAAAATTGTAAAAAAATTTGGACTACCTTTGTGCCAAATCTTATTGCTGTAAGTGCCATAGAATCGTCAGGATTTTGTGGCCGCGAAAAAAACCAACAAACACTTCCTTTTATAATTGTAGAGATATCATGGGGAGCTGAATCTATTTCTATATAGATAATTTTTAAAACCCTAGTGCATTCACAATTGGATCATGGATGGGTTTACAGTTCTACAACCATGTCAGTTCTCAAAACCTTGGATACTATACATCATCAAAATATCCTTGTGTGTATGTATAGGCACTGCACTTCCCCTGTGTAGAGTATGTACCATATCTGGAAATCCATGTTTAAAACTTAAAGACCATGTTTTGTACATGGGAGACTAGCCCTCAGATATAATATTTCTATCTAAACTAATCCACTCATCCTTCAGCATCATTACTAACCTAAAATTTGAGAGTAATTTTTCATTGAAATCATCATTTTTATACCTTTGTTTAGTTTTAGAATTAAAAATTTAATGAATTCTATAAAAATTGACAATCTACATGTATATCCTAGACATAACAAGCCTCAAACTTGGAGTAATGTAAATTTTAATATTATTAAAGATTTTATGATATTGACCAAATCATCCACTCCAGGCTCTACTTGCAGGAATTTTATTCTCACAGAGCATTTTTCATGTTTTGAGGTAGTATTTACTGATGGGATTAATGTATGACATGCTGGTGCTGCAGCAATTTGAAACTGAAACGGTTGCCAAGAAATTACATCATAGCAGCTCCATTTTTATATCAGGGCACCACAAGCAATACAATGGAGTGGACTTTTATTTCACTTAAAAGGTTTCAATTAACAATAAGAAAAATATCTTCTAAATTAGAAACACTAAACAATCACTGAACGAATGTTCATGAAAAACAAAAGTTTCTCTTCTCAGTTTTTTTACTGGTGTTTAACCTCACCGTATAGCTGTCTCAAGATCTCTATCGTACACCACTTTCTCCTCATCTCCCTTTGCGTTGGATCTCAGAAACATTAGAAGATGTGCGAGACAACCATGTGCAAGAAGTCGGATTTACAAGCCGACTCTCCGACAGATTTAATGCCTTTCTGTCCCGAGTTATTTCAGAACTGTAACACCTGTGTTCCTTTTTTTTGGAAGGGGGGAGGTCTTCTGCTCCCCTCATGGCCGGCCCACAATGATCTGGGTTGTTGAAAACTCCACATAGCACTTATTGATCAGAACCTGTTCTGCTATGCTCAACTGTGTTTTTGCCATTGTGTTGTTACTTTTCAACACATTTTGATGGAATGTGGAGCTTTTAATAACCATAGACAAATCTGATTTAAAGTTTCAACTCCCAAAGACCTTTTGGGAAATCCTTACAGTAAAAATGTGTTTTTTTTTATTTCTTATATCGGTTTTGTGAATATTATTTTGATTTTGTACATAGGCTAGTTTCAATTTAAAATTGTAAGTTGATAAATTTTATCACTGTTTTGTCTGGAGTTTTCTTGTCTTGTGTCTGGCACAGCTTGACCATATGTGGCCCTTGTGCTATAAAAACTCAACCAACCATGAAACTGCAGTGGTTCTAAACTTAGCAACCTGCAAGTTGTAGGCTGCCTAGGTTATATTTCTCTTTATCGAACTTTTTTGTATGGAAATGTCCATTACTTGGCATTGTCTGTCTTGTGTTTACATAAATCTGTACCTTGAGCCATAAAATACCCAACCAACCTCCAACAGTGAAATTTAAATTGATGGGTCACATCTGAGTTTATTGTTAAAAAGCTCTGGATATATGCTATACATTAACTCATTTTTTCTGAGAAAGATGAATCTTATTGCGATACATATTGATGGAAATATGAATATTTGAGATTTATCAGTTGAAGTGCTTAAAGTATTCATTTAAAATATAGTAATTTTAAATAAAGTTGATTACTTCATAAGTATATTTGAAACATTGCTTTAAAGTTTTATTTTGGGGTCTTTCATTTTGCAGGTACAATTACTGTCACAGTTTTACCTTCTATCAAGACAGACCATCTAACATCAAACGATGTGCCATCACTTACAGAAGAAGTGAGATCAATTATGATGTCTCGCCTAACAAACTCTTCTGTAGATGTTTCAGAATTCAAATCAAATGGCAGTGCTGTTACTAAAAAGCAAATTCATTGATTCCCAATGAAATGCAAGTACTAGATCAAGCTTCAATTTGTATTCAAATGTCATAACTTTCAGTTTACATAGCTTTTTCATTTGAAAGGGAATCAATGATTTAAAAAATTCCCCTATTTTATCTTCCCATTGTGCCATATTATGCGGGAATCATTAGTTTGTTAAATTTAATACCTTGAAATCTAGTCTGTTTTATTGTTTTACAACTTTTGTACGCGTGACCATTCAATGGCAACAAATGTAATGCAGTTATCGAAATGTTATTGACAGTTAATACATTTTGAGCTCTTGTTATTTTTATTGCTCATGAAGTCTTGAAATTATATATAGATGTTGGATATGCATAACTGCCTAGTTTCCAGGATTTTCTTGAAGTCTTCCAGAAATCCATTTTATCTCTGATCTTCCGGATAGAAAAAATATCTTCCTAGTTTTTATTTTCAAGATGGAAAATTTTCAAATAATGCCAAACTCATCGTTTGGCGCCAAGTCATGGCAATCCTTGAAGGAACGATATTGTATACCTGCCAACCTTTCCGGAAGTCTTCCAGAAAAACATTTAATTTTCTGGGAAATAGTATCCAGATTTTTTTCTTTTGTGGAAATATTTTCAATTAAGGCCAATTTCAAAGTTTTGGAGAAAAGCCATGGTAACCCTGATAGAAAATCATTGGAATCTAGGTGGTTGCTAGATTGTCGTAAAAAAGTTTCTGGCATTAATTTTCAAGGAAAACCTTCAAATATATCTCTAAAACATTCAAGAAAAGTTAATCGCCCATTTTTGTATATATTGGCACTATTTTGTGTAAATATCATTTTGACATGTTGCAAAAATCTTATGTATTTTTGTTCTTTTGTGGTTGGCAATAATGGATATGTCTTTTACTAGGAGTGTATTTGTACAGAAATATTAAATTAAGCTTTTTTACTAGTGCTCTATTAGACATGTCCAATTAGAAAAGAAGCATTTGTTCCACCAAAAAAAGAACCTAAGACAACAGGTATGTAAGTCATACCATGTTAGAACTAAAGAAAACTATTTTGAAACGAAAATTTTCATGGACTAATTAGACACAGTAAAATATTTCTCAATGTTTTACTGTATCGAATTAGTCTAGATGCTTCATAATGCAGATTGAATTTTTTTGTGTTTACATCCTTTATAAAATAAGTTAGATATATCCAACATGTATAAGTAATTTGATTAATCGTTTGTACTGCTAAGTCTTAACTATCTGAAAATTCATTCTGTGTTATCCTGTATATTAACACTAGAAGGACAGGAAGTTGGCTTTAACCTGGAAAGATTGAGGTCATTGTTGTCTCATTCTTACAGAATTGCTAGATCAGGAAACAATTATGTAAAAAAGATCACACAGAATATATATTGTTACGGGGTTCCTCGAGTGGTTCTTTTTGACAAAAGAAGGGAAACACTTAAAACTGAACAAAACTTTTATTGAATAAAAGTCAAAACAAATGACATAACAAGTAACAATCTTTTGTCTCAGGAAAGAGCTTTACAAAAAGCAATCTATCTGCAAATACCTGACGTCTTACTTGTTCTTTAGTTCCCTGTCCTTGTATGACCTTTCTTCCACTCCAACCCTCAAAAGTGAAACCCCTTGCACCACAGTGTCACATGCTCCTCCCTTCTCTCTGTCCAGATGACACTTGCACCTCTGTTTTCCCATCTAGTAGAGGTTTGAGTGATGGAGCAGACTATTATACTAATATATATAGCAAAAACTATTACACTGACTTGTTTTTGGGGAATTTTAATTTACATCTGTTGATACAATCAGTCATCTCAGCATATCTTGCTGCTTTTTGGAAATATTTTTTTACCAAAATTTTCGCTTTTTACACCTGCTTAAGTCAATTGTCGAAAAAGCTGCATTTTCTCAGTATGCTTTGGGTTACAGGACATCTTGCCTCAGTTGGCAATAATTGCTCATCTGCTGTGAGATTATCATCGGGTTTGTAACGCTGGTTCTGATACAGTTGATTCCACAATACAGATTCAGGAACACGAAATCTCTTCAAGAGTGTGACTCCGAGCCATCTTCTCTATTCTGTATGAGAAAAGAAATTGACCTTCGGTTCTTATTCTATGTGTTGTGTGTGTAAGGCATCAGACATTCCAAACATTTGGAAGAATTACTAGTCAGCTGGCCGTGTCCCCAAAACTCATTCACAATTGGGGAACAGGGCATTAAACCGATTCCATGGGCCTTGCCCTCTCTTTGGAACCCTGTTTTTAATAGAATGAGGAAAGCAGAATCAAAATGATTTATCATGAAATCGTTATGATCTTGAGTTTAACTAGACATTTAATGCACATTAAAAGTTTTTGTGTTTGTGAGCTTGATTACATCTTTTAGGTGAATAAGGCATGAATAAAAGAATCAAATGTTATTTAATAAAGAACAGTATTTACAAAATTGCATTGAAGATCAATTAAATTATGCGGTTTTTTACCAAAAGTATGTAAAGTTTTGTGTTGACATTTTAGAGGCCCTAATAGTTTGATCAAATTGGGCCCTGCTTGAGAGAGGGAACCAAGGTAAAACTTCTTTGAATGCTATGGCAAGGTGATTGTCGTTACCAAAGAGGAGGAATTTCAGAGTATTGCACAATAACATGGAGGACCCGCTGACTTTCTATGTATCTCCAGTTCTAAGGCAGCTAGGCCAAAATAATTAAATACATAATAAGTGAGGATCAGATAATTAAGTCATAAAATGTCAGCATATTCGACTCTGTTTAAGGAAATTAGGGAGTTACAAGTGGCAAACAAGGTGATGGTCACACAAGCCTTATCTATCTTTCTAGTGTTATAGTGTCCAAATCGCAAGATTGTTTTCTGTATCACTTTAATTTTCTTTCACTTCCTTAACTTTTAGAAGGGCAATTTTTAATTTGAAGGAGCATATGTGACCAATAATTGTTAAGTTATCTATGTTTTTCCTTATAATACCTCGACTACAAAATTAAAATGTTACATTTGTTGCTGTAAAATGTTCTTGTAGTCAATTATGCTATAGCAATTGAAATTCGATGAATTAGAGATTGAGGGACTTAATTTTTCTCCAATTTTAATTAAAGTATTAAACACTTCTAAGGAATTGAAAAATCTAAAGAAATTTATTTTTGTTTCACTTTTTGTATTTTCTTTGCCAGCAGATTCAGGAAAAGTTGGTATCTAATATGTCATGCACTGTATTCCTTTTCAGGTCAAATTTATTATAGTTTATTTCTTAAGTTACAGATGTTATAATTATTGTTAGTGAAAATTTCTAGAATTGTTTTGTTTCTTTGATAAGTCATTGTTTACATTATTGTTAATATTCCATTTTGAATAAGGAATTTATACATATTTTTTAAACTTTTATTACATGAAAGTAATAAAATAAAAATTCATATAATTGCAAATAAATATTTTTAAGTGTTGTGTAGAAATTATCGAAGATTGATATTTTATTAATTCAATGTTATCTCAAAATGTTATGTTCTCATATGTAAGAATTTTACATTTATATTTACTGGTCATTTAAAAAGTTGCAGTAAAGACTTACTATGTAGCATTTTCTGTCTTTTTTATTTATTTAAAGGTATTGTTAAATATTTCTCATATTTCTTTCACTGATGTAACTTTTTTATTTGTTTCACGTATGCTCATTGTTTATTTGAGCTTATTTTTATATGTATTTTCTAATCAAAGAATCCTTGATAGATTCTTTTTGTGGCCAAAGATACCATTTTACAGGTAAACTATTAATGTTTATGTAGCTTTTATTTTAACTTATTTATGTTTAGTCATTTTAAGAGTTGATTTTTTTTAATTAACAATTACATATTTTTTATAAGTGGTTCTTAATTTATCCTATTTTGAACTTTTGTTTAATATCAAGATATTGGCAGCTTTATTTTACAAATGTTTTTACACATTAATATGAATAATTCATAAATGTATTGAAGTTTCCAATTATCTTATATCAGGTAATCTAAATTGGGTTTTAATAATCTGTTAATTAGTCCTTTGCATTGATAAAAATTATAGTTATATTGTTTGATTACTTTTTGTTAATCATAGTTTCTGTGCATTAAAACGATTGCTGTCTCTTCAATTTATTGTATTTGATATTACTATACAAAATAATTCATCTTTCATTGCATTGTTAATATGAATTAAAGCAGTTTGTAATCTTAATATAGCATTGCATAATAACATCTCATTTATTATGAACTAAATTGTTCTTATATAATCTGTTCACTCACATATATATTAGATTATTGTTTTTTTTTTTTTTTTGTATTTAGAATTCACTCACAAACTTAATGATATTTTTGTAGATTAATTTTAATATCATGCTTATACATATTTGAACAAGTAAATCCTTTCTGGGGGATGATCTAGTTAATTTCTTAATGAATAATTTGTATCTTAATATCTGGAAAAAGGTTTTCATATATTGTTTTTTCCTGAGATTTCTCTCTCTCTCTCTCTCTCTCAAGTGCAACTCCCATATTTTTTTCTACTCTGAATTTAGGTATTTTCATATTGCTTATCATTCATTATAAAGAAGTATTGTAACCCCTTCTGTTTAATATCTTGCCAAATTTTGAGAAACGTTCAAGTTATTTATTAACACAATTCCTTGACTCAAAACTTTTATTGTTGGTTTCTGTGATTTTCAAGTTTTTCCACTGAGGTTTATAAATGTTTAGAACTGAAATTTTAGTCTGATTTATTTTAATTCTTTTTATTTCAGTGCAACAACCCTTGTTTGGGTTTATATATTGTTCATTTGGCTATTTGAAGTGAATGTTGAAGAATTTGTTGTGGTAGATTTTATAAAACACCATAAAAAAAGTTTTTGTCGATGTTAAAATATCATTTTTGTTTATTATTCCAATGAGCGATAAGGCGTTTTAATCAAGTGTTTTTGAAGCAACATAAATTGCATGCAATATTGATTTCCCTGAAATTATAATATTTTCATGGAGTAAGATTGCTGAGTTAGCATTCAACAAGGAGTTAGCATATTTTATGATTGTAATAAAAACTATTTAAAAAGAAGTAGTAAACATTTTGAACTATTTAGAATAAGAATTTTATATCAAAGCATGTTGTTTTAGTTCCCAAAAATGCATTAGTTGTTTGTTGACGAGTTGTACTATGCATATTTTTGAATGAAAACACTATTTTTAGTAGTCAATTAATGCTTTGAATAAATATAATGTTTGGCATTTTGAAACTTAGATTCAAGTGTATAAATAAAATATTTATTAGTTAATTTTACCTTTTCCCCTTCATGCTATTACTTAAGTGTAACTGTACATTTCCATGCTAATTAAAAAATAATGTAGTGTAGTATTTTGTAACCTTTAGAGATCAACATTTTTCTAATCTTAAACTTATAAATGGTTAGGTATCAGTTTCTTCTAAAGGAGTAAGAACATGTTATTAAGAGATGGTCAGCTTTGAAAATTGAATTTGTATTGTATTCAGTTTTTACAATATTGTTTCCTGTAAACAACTAGATGTGTTCGTTTTTACTATGTGTTAAACCAAAATGTGCATTTTGCATTCACAAGTATTGGAATTTTGAGTGATCAGTTCTATTTTCTTTTAAATAGTAACTTTTAGAAATGGCAAAACTGTTTTCATGTTAACAGTATTAACTGCTAGTGTTTATTTGCAGCAGTTTGTATTATCTCAAAAATTGACATTAAAAGTCTAATTTAAATACTTATTAACTGCTTTAATTAGCCAACAAATAATTTTAAAATATTTAATAATTTCAACTTTCTATTTTTATCAATTAAAATTTTTTATGCAAAATTTGATTCGATTTAAATGTAACTATAATTTTAGTAAATTTCTTATTTTGAAATAGCACTAATATTTAAAATGTGCTATCAGAATAACAGCCCATCTCTAATAATTTTAACACAAGAAAGATGGGTAAGTTGCCTTATACCTAGAAGGACAGAAGAGGCTTGTATTACTTCATGTTCTTATAGTGGTGGATCAAATCAGATTGGTTTAAGTAACAGATGTGATAGATTAGTATTCAAATTCAAAATTTATATCACATTAACCTGTTTTTATTTAATTTTAGTTTTTAAATTTGTTGAATCAATCAGTACATCTCACTTCTCATGAGGTGCATTTTCCATATACTTTTTTGCAATCTGGATATTTATTTTTGTGGTTTCATTTGCAAGATCTTCACAAATTGCATTTTGATCTTTTCTGATCTCATTTATGCTGCTTGTGTTGAAACCTTTTGTATTATTATTCCTATGTGTGTTCGTGATGAAATTTCTCTGGCTACATATTGCCCGTCACCTCTTTATATAAAATACAAGCATTTACCACACAAATCTAAAATATTGTAAAAACACATACATAAGCAAACAATGAATTTTTTTTTTCACATTCATGTTTAGTCTATTGTAAAGACCATACTTTTATCTAGTTATCTTTGGTGTACCCATGTCCATGGTTTTGTGGATTATTTGTAAATGAAAGGCTGGAAACTAGTTTTAGCTCTTATTCATCATTAAAACTGGTACTTTTCCTGTCTTCATCAGAAATAAAATATTCATTTTCAGAATAGCTACTTTCACTATTTCTCGAATCTAATTAATCCAATCTTTGCAATCCTGTCAAAATTTTCGCGAGACCTTGTCTTCAAGGCATTTTTTTCATCGAGAAATATACTAGCCAGATTAGAAGCCATTCAAAGCATCATGTCAGATATTAGACATTCTAAACGTTTGCAAAAGAATTACCAGTTAGCCAAAAGGAACAAAACATTTGAAATGTAATGGAAAGGGGAAATAAGGGCAAACTATTTTAATGTCATTGCAAGATCATGCTAATACCTTTAGATCAGAAGAATTTTGTGGCATCTTTGCAAAGTACTACAAGGCCCCCATATTTCTAAGTATAAGGTCCTATATATATATCCAGTTCTATGGCAGCCATGCCTAAATGATCAAATTCATAAGCGTGAACCGAATAATTAAGTCATAAAATGGCAGAAAATTCAATTCATTGGTTAGGAAGACATGCTGGCAAAGAGCACGAGGAACACAGGTCCGTCGATATTTTTAGTGTTAAAGTAACCCTTTTATATTTCACTTCTTGGAGGACAAGAGTAATTTATTAGGAATGAAGAGGTGCAAATTACGTTTTTTTTTTATTATGTAGGTTCTATTAAACATAAAACAGATCTTAATTGCCAATTTAGCTATTTCATGAGGCTTGAATACATTCTGTCCCATAAATATTTTGCTGTGAGGTATTGAGTATAATGAGCGGATCATCTATTAGAAGCCAATTATTCACTCAAGAATATTCCAGACCTTGTCTTTGACTCTTCATTCCATCTTTTACTTCAGCTAATTTACCTGAACAGTGACACTGGGTCCTTATACGTAGAACTAAGAAAATCGATTAAGAAAAATAATCAATGAACCATTTGCTGCTGACATTATTTAATGTGCATTTTTCATGGTAATGGTACATTTTTGTCCCCAAGTAGTAAGGGCATCTTAAAAGCCACTTCAAATAGATGTAATTTACAATTTTCTTAACCTCCTTTTGGAATTCAATGAACCTTGATCCTCTCCTAACGCGACAATGTTGGATGCTCCTATGAAATTTCGTTAGTGAAAACTGATATTGTACTACAGTGAAGGAAAAGATTATAACTGTTTAAAACAAGTGACCTTTGAATTATCAATTATGGAGATAGATTGGTATTTCTTTTGGTGTTCACCAAATAGTCATTGGGTACAAGTTAAGATCTATATAGCCGAATATGCAATATAATGGGGTTACTGAATTCAAATTTGTCATCAAATTGAAACAAATCATCAAAATACATTTAGTTATTAGAATTATATACGAAAGCCTATGGCATGTTTTCACTTGGGTTTTACCATTTCCTAACTAGTAGCAAATAAGATGTATGTATCTAAACATACAACCATCCTTAGTTTCACTTTAATTTTGTTTGATGTCTAGTCGATCCATTATATTTATTACTTTTCATGTTTAAAGTTAGTCATTTTCATACTCAACTAGTGTTGCTGTTAAATTTGAAACTTGTAAATACGTAATCAAAATCCATTCAATCTAATTTTGATGTTTATATTTAACAATTGAAGGATTGGTTACCTTTTGTTCCAAATAGTTTGATATGACTTCTATACATTGAGAATTAAAAGTGGAGGTTATTTTCTCAAAGCCAAACTATATTCATCAAATATTTACCATTGTACTGTTTAAAGTTTAGTTCTGGAGTAGTTTAACTGAATTTGTTTTATTTTCTATAACCAAACAGCTTTGAAAAAGCTTCTCAATTGTGACTTGCTATTTGAAGCTATAAAACAAATATTGTTTTATGAATAGGCATTGCCTAAAATTATCTAAGGGACCACGAGGTCAATATAGCAATCCTTGATGGATTATAAAAAATACAAAGTATTATAGTAAAACTACCAGTATTAGCAAAAAATATCAAACTGTTATCCATGTAAAAATTACCTTTATTGTAGCTTTCTGATCTCAGTGAGGTTATTAAAAAATAAAGTTTTTATGTTTATATATACATATTTATTTCTAATATACTTGAAATTAATTTCCAATAAGCTTTAGTGAGTAACCAGTGTTGTGTGTAGTTTGTTCAAACTGTAAATTTGTATATGTACTGTGAACATGTGACCTCATTATTTTTTGATGAATAAAAGGCTTTTTTGAGCAATTTATTATATTCTCTAGCAAAACTCATTTTTTAGAATTTAAGGTTCAAATTTATTAAGTGATTAATAACATACTGTTTAGGATTCACATGCTACCTAGAAGTCTTGGAGATAAAGTGGAAAATATTTAAAACACAGGAAACAGCCCCAATTCATTAGTTTGCATTTTCCGTGTAAATTGGGAGCTTCAGAATCAAAGCAGTGTTATGCTTTTGAAATGTCATTAGGATCGTTCTTAGAAAATTTCATTGGAAACAGAGTGAAATGTTGGATCTTTCTATAAATATGTGTAGATTATTTTGATTAGGTATGAAATAAATAGAACAAGATATTCACAGCATGTTCTTGCGCATTTCAAATTCAAACAAATACGTTTAAAATGTAAAAGCAGCTTCCCCCCCCCAAAAAAAAAAAAAAAAATTTATGAGGATTGGAATTTTTTTACGAGTCATATGGCAATAAGATATATCAGCTTACATGTGAAACATTTAAGTCAAATTTCGAAAATAAGACTGACCAGAATGCGGTGATCTTTAGACTGATCGAGGGGGCTAGTGCACATCATGGCCTCAAATGTTGGTATGGTGTGGAAGTTCGGAGAGCAGGGTGCCTGCTCAGGTGTTGCCTTGTGATCTGACCTTGGTTCAAAATTACATGGCATAATTGCCAACTTTGAAAACATTGCATCATTAAAACTTTTGCGCTGAACGTCCCTTGCGATAAAACGCAACACAAATTAACGTGTTCTAGAAATGTCCATATGTCACAATAACTAGTGTTATTTGTATTTAAAAATGCATAAGTAAAAGTTCATATTTTTATCAACTGCAGAAACCTCACAAAACAGTAGTGTTTTAATACCAAACTGAACACATCCACTGTAATTAAAACATTCACTTTATGAGTACCAACACATTGCATCAAAAACTGTGTTACATGCAATTTAAATTTGTGTCAGGATTACACATCATGGGTGTGTATAAATCCTATTTACAAGTTGATGAAAGGGGAAAAAAATCAACGTTCCATTTACAAAGTTGTTTCATTTAGTGCTTTATCCAAAAGAGGGGGTTGCAGAAAAATTCAATAAAATTGTAGTAGCTTTTTTGGTCTTTAATAATTCTGCATTGAATTTTTGCTCAAAATAAGGTTTTATTATTATTATGGATTTAGCGGATGGTTGCAGAGAATGAAATATTTCGATTGCTCGATTAAAATATTAAAAATCGGTAAAAAAAAACACATCAGTAAAATTAAGTAGAAATCCGTAAAAGTTGGCAAGTATAGCCTCTTATCTTTCACATCGAGACTGATCCTGAACCGTCCCCAATAGCCAGTTGCGTTACTCTAGTGTGACGTTAATTAAAATACTTTCTTTGGACTCGCACATCCACTAAGCTTTTCTTTGCATGAAGGTTCAATTTCTTGAAACACGACTTGCAAAGGGGTGACTCAGAAGAGTGCCAGCACTGCGACTAATAGTCTATTGTACTGAGCCTCTTTAAACACTTAGCAAGTATAATTTTCTTCCTTGTTTTTCACTTGAAATCTAATATAATTGGGCCACTGCAGCCCAATTGGAAGAGCAAGGGGATTGACAATCAGAAGGTTGCGAGTTCCAAAACTGGGTACAATTTAAGACTGTCATGTATAGAGGGACTGGTGCATATTAAATCTGCTGTGGCCTCAAATGTCTTCACCTTGCTGGGATGTGGAAGTTTGGAGAGAGGGGAGACAGCTCATGTGTTCACCTTCAGGGTGGCAACAAAATCATCGAAGAAAAGTTCCCTGATATTTCCATGATAGTGTGACAAAAATTTCCCTGATTTTACAAGTCCCTTAAGAAATATTGGGATCCGTAATTGGTATCAATATACAGTACCCACACGACAATATTTCAAGTACTTAGAGTCAGATGGAGTTAAAGGATCATTCTCCACAAATATTTTGTATTTTTTCTCATCAGATATTTTAATTGTTATAGTTAGGATTGGAACCTTTAATGCAATTGAAAACAATAGCGAACCTAACAATAGCAATTGAAAAAACCGGGTAAAAATTTTTAAATATTTTGATTATGAACTTTTTACACCTGTCCCTATATTTTCCTCTATACATCAAAATCAAATGCAAATATACAAAAAAAATTGGTACAGCTTCAGTATACGTTTAAAACGGTGGCAACGATCTTGGCGCATTTCTAGTAACGAGTTAGGGCAGGTAAAGGCAACCCATCTGTTTTTCGATTATGGTTTCCATGGCAACCTCGCCAAGCGGAAAGCTAAACCTTTAGGCCCGGTGCACACATCCAGTTTATCCGCCGCTGCCGCAACGCAACTGCGATACATAAGATCCCATGGAGTAGTGCACATATGCCTCCGGAGCCGCTGCGGCGATGTACGTCCCTCTTGCTTGCAATTAGCACAGCAGTTCCCCACGGCGCAGCAGCTCGCCGCACAAGCTTCTCCGGTTTGAAGTACCTTGTTTTTATAAATAAATCGAATATAAATAATAATTAATAAATGGTTGCATCCAAAAACATCTATTTTTCAAAATATATTTTTCTTTGCACCAAGTAAGCGAAATAAACACGTTTTCTTCGATAGAATATGTATCGCAAATGGCGCGAAATAAGTACTTGCGTCATTTCACGGTTATATGTGCATAGTTGAGCTTCGGTACCGCACGTTAAAAAATCGAATGTGTGCACCGGGCCTTAGACTACGGCCGGTACAACAGTTGTACCATGATCGCGCCAAGGAAGAATTTAGACAACGGCCAGTACATCAGTTGTACCTTAAAAGTTATAAGAATCGCGCCAAGAAATAATTTAGACTACGGCAGATTGTACTACAAGAGATTGTGACGTCACGCCGAATTTCTATTTGGTTTGCGAAGACACGGGCAACTCCGTTATGACCTGTTACCCAATTTGCGAAGCAAATCATAGTTCATAAAATTAATCACAAAATGGAAATTCGCAGGGAATTCATTCCAATAGGCTACAAATTTCCATTTGGTTTGCGAAGCAAACCATCACCACGGGCAACGCCATGATGGCTGTTATCCAAAAGGATACGAAATTTCAATTGGTTTGTTTCTCAAACCGTATTCGTAGCAGTGGTCACACCTGACCCCACTAAAAGAACTGTCAAGGGCAACACCGTGCTGGCCACGCAGTGGCTGTTATTCTTTAAAGTTCTTTCAAAATTCGTTAAACTGTCGGTTGATTTCATTGGTTCATCTGAAATAATTTCTTCCTTGGCAAATTTAGAAGTGCGCCAAAAAAAAAGCGCCAAAGCTGCTACAAACGTAGATTGAAGCTTTGCCAAAATATTCTTCAAAAATGTAATTGCAAGCAAGAAAAAAACATCATTAGTTACACAAATTTCAAATTGTAAACCACAAGTTGTATCGCTGGCCTCACTGCGACGAGACGCTCCGGCCGTGAAAACCACAGCGGCGGTTTTCGCGGCGTTCGAAAATTATAACGCCAGTGTTCCTAATTCGAATTTCGGAGAATATGATTTACTCGATTCTCAAAAGTACTTTTAATCGCTCATCCCTAAATAGGCCAAACGACCATAGTTACCGTTTATACCAAAATTTCAAAAATTCCCTGATTTTTTGTAAAATTTGGAATTTTTCCCTGAGAATTCCCTGATATTTCCAGAATTAAAAAGTTCCCTGAGAATTCCCCGATTTCCCGGTTCTGTTACCACCCTGACCTTGTCATCCGACTCAATCACAATTACTTGGCACTGACCTCGATTGGATTTTGAGGTTTTATGGCAAAAGATCCAAACACGGACAAGGTGTTCCTAGCACAAGATAATATAAAAGTTATGCATACATAAGTTTTAAAAAGAAGTGTGGGGGAAATAAAGTTAAAAATTTTTTTTATCAGAATATAAGTTCAAAGCCATGTTTAAAAATTAATGTATCAAAGTGATGATTTCAAATATGTAGAATATATAGTACAGTACAAAGTCCCAAATCCAGACGTCCAAAAAATCTGGAATTGTATAAAATCCAAACGTTTTTTGTTTTCTCACTTTTTAACAACTTTCTGACAATTTTTAGAGAACAAGAAGTTAAACCTGGAACTAATTGATGAAACAACACAAAATAACAGACATGTTCAGAGTAAGTACCACAGAAAAATTAGAATATTTGCAAGTAAAATATTTTGCATTGTATTAAAAAGGTTTTATTGCTTTTTAAAAAGTTATTCTTATTTATATGTCTGCTGTTTTACTATTGCAAACTAAAAATTTGCACAAGGGTTAGGTAATTTGGTAATTTTAGTTAACGTCGTACTAGAGCAACACAACGGGCTATTGACGACGGTCCGGGATCAGTCCCTTAAGGGAAAGATCCGAGGACAACACCTCGTAATTTTGAACCACGGTCAGATGACGAAGCAACACCTGAGCTGGCACCCCACTCTCCAAACTTCCACGCCAACCCAACGTGAGGACTTTCGGCCACGACAGATTTAAGGTGCACCAGCCGCCTCTACACCATACGCTTACAAACATCCATGCCCGAACCCGGAACCTTCCGATCTAGAGGCTAACACCTTAACCACTATACCGGTTGGTCGGCTGCACAAGGGTTAGATTAAAATTTTTTTTGATAAAAAATGCAAATAGTCCGAAATGGCCTAGGTCTGTGGGATTCCGGATTTGGGACTTTAAATTCAAAATATAATATGAAACATAAAGGTTGTAATGTGATATGTAACATAAAAGGTACATTTGAATTTCAAAAAAAGAAAAAACAATTAAGAAAAGATTCAAAAAAACAGCTGAATGCAAAAATATTTAAATGAGATTTTTCCAACCAAATCCTTTAAGTTTAAAATTGTATTATTTATTTTTTAATTTTTGGCAATGATGATTAAAAGCAGAACATGTATATAAAACATGAACAGTAAAATCTGAAGTATACAAAACGGAATTCTTGCCCAGCAAAAGAAAAGTAAATTAAGTGCCCAATGCAGAGGCGGGAAAAGTTTGATATGGCCATGAATGAATAAATGGTTTCATGAAATGCAATTTGTTGTTTATTTGCAAATCTGAAGATTTGCCACAATGAGTTGAAAAGTTCTATTGTGGACATCTTGATGTCAGAACTGTCCTCGAATCTTACCCTTTGGGTTTGATCCCGGACCATCGCCAATAGCCTGTTGTGTTGCTCTTGTGCAACATTAATGAAGTAGCATTTTTGACAATCTGTGTTACATAGCCAACCAAGTTGACATAACCAGCATAATGTTACCAGTAGATGTATTATAAAATGTCAACACTTATAAAATTCAAGTAAAAATCTATGCCCTGAAAGTTATGAACTGTCAATTACCAAACCATTGAAAATGAACTTTAAATGTTTCAACCTTATTAAATGTTTTCTATGGCATATATGAAGTAGGTATAAAAACTTTTTAAAACACCAAGCAATAAAATTAATACACTAGATTCAAGAATAAATGTTATCTAAATGCCTGTAAACTTTGCCATAACCAACTTACAAGAGAGGAAAAAAATACTGATTGCTCAATATGAAGTAACTTCAAGTATAAGAATGCAAAGTTTTGAATATTTTTGATAAATTTATTTAGTTGTAAAATCATTGAATAAAAACAAGTTTCTATAAAACCATGCAATGTATTGTTCACAATATATTTTTAATTTGTCAGCATTTAGAAAGACATGGATAGATTTTGTACATTGACGTAACAAAGGTTGACAGGTTTAGTCTTTTGAACAAAATTTAACATTACGAGTGTTCTGAATGCATGTATGCTAAAGTTAAGTTCACTAGATCCTGTTGGCACATATAATTAGTACATTGCAAAATACTATCATATGGTAAAAGAATAGTTCTTGAATTTTCATCCTTAGAACGGGCAGAAATCGTATAGATGTCAAGCTGAGAAAGGATTCCTAACAATGGTTTTCTTTGAATATTAATGAGGATGATATTATGATATATAGGATACAGACCACCAAGCAGAATATTAAGTACTTTTTGTGTAATAACATCAATATCTTTGTTCCTTTGTTGCAGCGATCTTTCAGTGTTACCTTTTGATACAAAATCAAATAAAGTAAGTTCTGGAGTAATTTTGCAATGCTTCATACAAGCTACCTCCATTGCACAGTACTTAATAAAATCTTCTTCAGATGTTGATGCCTTTTTGAGCCGTCCTTTAAATGAAGCATGGTGTACACCCAATACATAACTTTGGGGGTAATATCTAAGAACTCCATATTTTATAAACAAATAAATACAAGAAATATTGCAGCCGGTATGACTAAGAGCTCTCCCATAGGCACAACTCAGGGGATAAGCACCTTTCCTCGTCATAGCTAGGAGATCTGCCCCATTCTTCAGCAGTATTTTTATTGCTTCCAAATCGCAAACATGGTGCAAGTGCAAAGATTTTTGTATGTCCAACTCGCATCTGTGTTCTCTTGCCACAATATGAAGTGGAGTTTCGAGTTTTCCATTCTGTTTATTTACATCAGCTCCATATTTCAATAGAATGTTTATTACCTCCGACTTGGAATCCTGTTGTCCAACAGCAATGTGCAGAGGAGTGTCTCCATCCCTGTTAATAGTGTGGACACAAGCACCGGATTGTAATAACTTCAGTACTACTCTCGCATGACAATTGTTTTTCACAGCAAGATGAAGAGCTGTATCCCAATCATCATTATATTTTTCGATATCGATTTCATATTTCAGTAGTTCGTCAAGAACCTCTAATCTACAGTCAGGGTTAAGCACAGCAAGATGCAAAGGAGTAAGGCCTTCCTCGTTTAGTCCTTCGACGGAAATCCCTTGCTCCACAAGCTTTTTGATTTCACTACGATTGGTTCTAGGACACATTACTGCAAAATGCAAGGAATTATTTCCCAACATAACTCCAGAATTATACTATTGTAACCACTAAAAAGAAAACAGACGGCCTTGTAAGGGATCAACAGAGGAAGAACAAGTTGGAACACCAACACACTGTCACTAACTAAAACTACATTACATTTACTAACTTTAACTTGGTTGAAGTTGTTTCCGAGATGTTTGCAACCTTCTGTAGTTCCATTCGATTGGTTAAACACATATTTCTACCAGAGTACTAAATCTCACATATTATGTATATGTTTGGACTGACGAGAACTTGTTAAACATTTATGACGCTAGTTGGTAATTAATAGATAAAACTTCAATTCAAATAAGGCGCTCGGCAAGAGACCAACATCCACCACGCTAGTTGAAAGTAGAGTGTCTATATAATAAGAGTGGCGACATACGGGAAACATTTTCTGATTGGCTTAGAGACCTTTTCTACCGCCCGCGGCGGGTTTTTCCAAGCTCCCGTAGACTTAACATGGGGAATTTCTGTGTGTACGAGAAAAACGTGTGTACATTAAATTTAGAAGAAAATATAGCTTTTTCATGTTACATTTCGTGTTCTAGAATGTTTATTTATTATTATTATAGTGTTTTGTCAGTATAATTTTGAATACTTTTTAAATAAATAGCCTTTTTTGAACAACATGGCGTTTCCCGCTAATTTGGCGATGTAAATATCGCGCCAAAGGTAGTAAGCAAGTTTTAAATTTTTGATATTGCGTTGTTTTTATAGCTGTTCCCTTATGAAAGGTTTACAATAGCCTATGCCGAATTGAATCACCAGTAAAGCAGAGAGTAAACTGTAGCAATGCTTTATGTAAAAAGAATAAAAGAAATGTTTACAAGTGTTATTTTTGATGCAAACTTTAATCTTTATTTTGCTGCTAAGTCTCGGAACAAAACCACAACATCAACATTAATCTGTGGATTTGGTTATAAATGCGCGCACAAATGCTGTTAACCATTTTTTATCTTGAGACTATTCTTGTATGTTTAGGCCATTATTTACAAATAATTTAGTTTCAATCTGTTAATTCTATTTTTCATCTAAAAATGTGATAGATTTATTTAACAAATGTGTACTGATGGTGTTGACTATTTTTGAAATTACATGTTTTTTTACCTGTATAAATGGATGAAACTTAAGACAAAGATTAAATTTAAGTGGTTTTAAAATTTGTGTCATGCATTAAAAAGGTCAAATAAAAATGTTCAGTATATTTTCTGATTCGGTTAATGCAAGGAAAGAATTATATATAATCACACTAAAGAAAAACTACATGTTTTGAACAATTGGTTGAAAGAAACTTTTATTTTAAGGAACTATCCATTAATAGTAGGACATTTTAAATCTATTTTTTATTTAATGGTATAAATGTAATGCGTAAACTTCTATCCCACAGCATGGAAAGAATTTAAAGAAAAAACTGAAGTGCCTGAGAGAGACAACACATCAGATCCTATTTTATTTAACACTGAAGTTATAAGCTTAACTTTTTCTTGTTAATATTCACGAAAACAATTTAAATAAGTTGTGAGCATAAATATTTCGGACATAAACACTATCGCCAAAAGAAAGAGTGAGGAGGAAATGTGGGAAACCGATGGAAGAAACATATTCGTCCAGCAACCTGCTTGGAGATGATTCTGGTAGAAAAATGGCTGCCGCGCATGTGCAGTAAGCCAAATTTGGTCCCTTGTCGCCACTCTTATTATATAGGCACTCTAGTTGAAAGTATGAGTGATGCAATGCATTTAAGATTGCTCGAAATTTTCTTGACTCAGTTGACCATATATGCTAATCACTCACAGAATATTTCTTTTGCCTTTCCAATTCTTATTTGACAGAAATAACAAAAATTTGACAAGATGGAAATCTAATCCAAACATCTAGTTATCTTCACAGGCGCCTCAATCCCATGATAGTACTTTACGCAAGTCCAACTTGATTGGCTAATCGGATCACATGACCTAGATACGTATGTCATCAAGGTTTATAGTTGTAGGCAATTTTCTCTTCCTTTCTGCTTTCTTCTTTTCTTTTCAGATCCATGGCTATTGGTTGGTAGAGGTGGGAGCCGAAAATTGTATCCTTTTATTATATAAGTTAATAATTATACAAGTTAGTGTTTTATGTATGCTTTTTTTTACATCAGAATGGTCCTAAGCCAGCGGTGGATACGACACCATCATCCTAAAGCAAAGGGGACGGCAGAGGGGCGGAAAAATATCAGCTGGTAGTGAGTTCAGGAGTGGTTCTTAGATTATTTATGTAAAATCAACGGAAACTTGGAAAAATATGAAAAGGGTATTAAAAATTAGGAAAAGTAAATTAGAATGAAAAGGAATTAAATTGGAATTTTTTAAAAATAATTTGGAGGATCTAAAAATTTTTCCGCCAGCTGATTTCGAACTCATCATCCTCCGCTGCAGACGCTAATCTGAAGGTGGGTGACTTTAGCCATTAGGCCATCGTTGCTTCGCAAATAGAAGCTCTTTAAAGTATAAGTACCCTTAATATAAGTTGGAAAGAAATACTACTAACAACAACCATACAACATATATATGAGGAGCAAATCAGAGTCAACTTGTCGGACACTTACGCTGTACGCTGAGGCGCTAGTGCATGTATTGTATTTCTACGAAACAACGCGCATATTCAAAATCAAATGGTTACTGCAACAATCAGATTGGCGAGATATCCAAGTGAAGCCAAGCCCGTGAAACTAGCCAATCAAGTTGGACTTGCGTAAAATACTATCATGGGATTGAGCCGCTTCTGTTATCTTCATGGTTTTCATAACCATCGAGTGGTGATCTTAAGAACCGCCAAATTAAATCCGTTGTGGTTTATCATAATTTTGGTTTTCGCTTTTTGACGTAGTATACGTTAGGCATACGTCTTACCTTCCGAAATGTTAAATTTTTAAGTGTCACAAAAAAGTACAAGTGCGAAAATTAAAAAAAAAAAAAGATTTAAAAAAGAAATATATCGCGTTTAAAAGAACATAAAACAAATAATATCATTCATGCACATTGATCTTGCGTTGACGTCATCGGCTGATGCAATCGCAGCGCAAAATTGAGTCACGAAAATGCGCACTACCGCTCAGATAAATTTAGTCTAGCTACGGCCTTCTTCGTGTAAGAAAGACGTTTGAGGTGACATTTGTTTCGTCTCTTTTCGCGTTGTAAATAATAATAGAAACAAAACTTAAATATTTAGTACTTGTTTAGATATCGGACTTCGAAGTGCGGACAATCCGATGCTGGGTGTCAACGGGCTCGGAGGGTTTTCTTGAAAATATAGACGGCGAACCTTCAAAGTTAAACAAATGCCTTATACAGTACGCCAAACACCTTCACCGCTCAGTTCGACACAAATAGCTGATGACATAAGCGTTTAGTAATCGAATGATGGAGTTCACCCCCATTAGAGTGCCTATAACCCCCATAGAGGTCAGTAATGAGCCACAACCTTCAATATCAACAGGGAGTACATCTATATTGTGAGAAATGTGCGGAACGATGAACATTTGATGTGTGAAATTAAAGCAGTCTAGAACTATTTTTTTTCGCTCAAATTCACCATAGGCCTCACTGACGTATTCTACCAAATTCCACGCGTTATACCTAGCGGCCGTGTCACGGTACAGCCCCGTTCGGTTTTTTCGGTATAAACTTTATTCTTCATTGCGTGTTCTCATTTTTTTTATTATTTTTTTTTCAACAATCATTTTGAAGTAAAATTTGTGCGAACGATTAGAAATATTAAAAATAAGCTGACACAATTTTTCGAATAAAAAGTGGAATGAAATCTAATGGTTGCAAACTGAACCTAAAATTTTCAGTTTCTCACAAAATCTTTTGAGATCATTGAAACAATTTGCTTCTATGGTGATTAAAACATTTTGTATGTGATATTTTGTTTGGCCTTTTTTTTTTTTTTTTTTACAAAGGGAAATGATGAAGCCTTGAATTCACAAACGAGCTATAATACGAAATGCAAGTTTCAGGTGGGGAGGGGGGATACATACGCAGTCACTCTGTATCACGCCGAGAGCAATCGAACCCAGTGAGCAGAGCGTGTTCGAGAGCAGATATAGAACAAGTCTATGATATAGAAAGCAAAAAAATCCGCTTCAAGGTAACGTCAATAAAAAACAAAAGGCTGCTATAGAATTGCACGGGACCAGCAGCTGAGTGGTTATCGCTCTGGACTGGTTCAACAGACTCTGGTCTCGAATCCCGGTCCACGTTATATATGAATGTTCATTGTCCGAATGGGTCATCCGTTAAGAGCAGGTTTTCCTTCTCAAAAAGAATTAGTTTGTCCAAAAATAATATATATTTACACATCATACAAAAAGGAAAACATGATCATAAATTAAAAATAACTTTATCCTTGAAAACTCCTGGAAAAGTTATAATTCCTATAGAATTAATCAGGAAACGGTACAGCTACACTCTACGTTTATGAGTGATGGCAACGGCTTGGCGATTTTTTTGGCGCGCTTCTAGTAGCGAGTTACGATAAATTAAGGCAACCCATCTTTCGTTACGTTTGTTGTGGTTTTCATGGCAACCTCGGCAAACGGAAACTTTCAATTTTCATTTTGAATATTCTAGAAAGTTCTTCCAAAATCCGTTAAAGTCGTTTGATTTCATTGATTCGTTTGAAATTTTTTCTTTCCTCCCATGGGTTATTTTGTTTTTAAAAATTTCCTTTGATTGCATTCGTCCTTTTAAATCGTTTTCGGTGATACCATTGGTCCATTTATTTGTATTTTGACAGTTGTGGAATTTTTATTTTATTATAATAGTTTTCTTGAAAGGATTAAGAGTTTTTTTTTTTTAACATTTTCGTATTCATTATTTTTTTACGAAAGAATTCTGACGTTATCAGGTTGTATTATTTCTTGCTTTTGTTTTCTTTTGTAAATCTTTTTCTTTTTCAACATGCCCACTGTATTTAGTGTAATTGATAATTTTCACGGTATTCTTACCCAACATTTGTAGCTTAGTTTCTCTGCTGGTTCACAAATATGTTTTGATATGTGCTTAAACTTACTACTTGTTGTAAAAGTTTTTAAAAAATATATTTTTTAAAACGTTTTGAAATGTATTAAAAAAGTGTGTTGTAAAAAGAAAAAAATTTGCGACAGAAAAAAGAATTCAGAAATAATTATTTCTTGGCGACTTTAGAAATGCGCCAAAAAAATCGCCCAGGCCGTTGCCATCACTCATAAACGTAGAGTGTAGCTGTACCAAACTATGAATCTAAAGAAAAGAGATTATAATTAATGTGTTTTTTTTTTTTAATGTTTTGAAACATCAGCACCTTTGTAACATAAATTAAATCGACAAATCGATCGTTTCGTGATTTTGACATCGCATTTTTAAAAATAATAAAAGTATGTTTACGGCAAAGAAAATGCACAAAAACACATTGTTTAAAAAGTTATTTAAGGACAAATAAATGCAGTTTAAAGTACTTACCAATACATATTTTGCTTCAAGTATAGAGCTATATCGATCGATACTTTTTGACATCACGAAACATGCAGATGGTTAAATATTGTTTTTTTGTTAATTCTTCAAAATTTTAAAATAATGATGCCATCTACTTATTAAAATGGTTTACAAACTATCGTTTTACTCTATTCATTTTTTTTTTCTGTAATTCTGGATTTCTGTAATTATTTAGGAAGATATAATAAAAAGTCTGGGAAACTGACTAACCCCCTTTAGAAGCTCCAAACTTTCTGTTCTCATAATTCCGAAACGGTTTTACCAAATGTCATGAAACTTGGTATCTGAAGTAAAATTTTATGGCAAAATAGGAGGTTTTCTATTGAAAATCATGATATTGGTACTTAATTTAATATAAAGACGGCCCCTTATGCAAATTTTATGCACATGAATTTATAGATGTTATTTCCTGTCGAATGCCATCTTTAAATTTGCTCTAATATTAAAATTACTCTAATGAAAAAAGGGGATTCGCTTGTTTCCCACGACCGTACAGTTGAGGTTAACTACAGCAGTGATGTTGCCTTTCCTTCTATTGTTCCAGAAACTTAGATTATTTAACCAGTACTGCTGAAAAAGTTATTATTTTCCCAAAAAACTATATTTTTAAGGAATTTAAATTTTAATATATTTTTATTTTGAACCTTACATTTCAATTTGCGAAATATGAACAATTTTCGAATATTTGGGACAGGCGATATTTTGCAAAAAAGCTGAAATTCGTGTTCGTTTGTCATGTGTAGTGTTATTTTCTAGATTTTTTTCCCCTCGGAATTAATTTCGCATTTCAAAATTTTGTCCAATTTTTAGAAGAGTTGAGGCAATTATGCGAGATCACGAGATTAAAAATCATCTTAACTTTTTTCCCCGCCAACTTTATTTTAGTTTTATTTCGCTGTTTTCTGTAGTAAATCCATTAAATAATAATTTTTTAAACAAAATTGTTATTTCTTTCCATCCTATGTAACACCACCATAAAGTATTTGATTTAATAGGCATGTAAGCAAGAATCAAGCAAATTTTTCATGGAATTTTGCCGTTATTGCATAAAAAGTAATGTTAAAGAAATCCGAAATAGAACTTTTGATATACTAACAAGTCTTTCTCATAGTGATAGAAAGTCAAGGTAGCTTATTGGAAGAGTTAAAACTATTCTAATATAACTTTGCTATCTCAAACATTCGTTACAAGCATTGATTTCCTTTTTAAAAACGCTGTAAAATATACCTTCCATTTTTTTGAAAAGTTGTAATCGATTAACTTTCCTTTGCCTTTACTTACGACACTCAGTTTTAAACATCGACCTTAAAATGAAATAGACGGATCATGTGAGCGGAGTCGCTGTCGTAAGATCTCTGGAGGGTAAATGACCAATCGACTTATCCGATTGGCTATAGAAGTGCAGACTAGTGTTTTTAATAACGGTGGATAGTCACGTTAACCAATTAATAGTTGAGGATTCCTGCTTTTACCCACAACCACGTGACACATCTTCAAACCGAGCAACTGGAAGAAATAACTTGAAACAGCGGTAGCATGCTCCGTCTATTTCATTTTAAGGTCGATGGTTTTAAAGCAAGTTCTTTTATGATTGCACGTGCAACCAAATTAATTTTCAGGAAAAAATGTATTCGTTTAAAAAAAAAAATTAGTCATGAATATCTTATCAAATTATTTTGTCATCTTTCCCTTAGTGATGACGATGTTGGGAGATATCAGATTCCTGGTGCAAGAATGTCACAAGTCAAAATATATTTGTAAAAACCCTAGGTAGGTGTTTTACTTAATGTCTCACTCGAGAAACACAACGGGTTATTGGCGACGGTCCCGGATTAAACCCGAAGATAAAGATCTGAGTAATCACGAACCATGGTCAGATGACGAGTTCACACCTGAGCTGGTACCCCACTCTCCAAACCTCCACAACATGCCAATGTGAGGCCACGTAATATTTAACATGCACCAGCCCCTACAAGGGCCTGAAGTGCTCGCCACAGTTTCGTTATTTTTTATATTACGAACTGAGTTATAGTAATTTCAGGAAACGAACTTAAGAGGCATTTCTAACCTTTAGTAGAAATCACCTTTGGCAATTTTGTCGTACAACAAGGGTGCTATGTATTTGAATGAGATGTATTACATGGATGACTATACAAGATGTCATACGACATCCGTCCTTTCCGAAATTCAGTACCAATCCCGAAGAACAGAACCCAATTTCCCAGTTTAACACCATACGAGAGAAATGATTTGCAGGCCATTTGAAAGACGCTTCAGTTCTCACATCTGCAAAATCGCTTAACGAAACTTTCCCCTAATGAGAAAACCAGATGTGTGAAGTTACCATGTCCGTTGGGGCCGACAGAATTGGAGTGGAATCGCACAGTGCTTGGCGTATAACGACATTCCACCCAACCATAGCACGAGCGCTGTCGCCAATCTTTTCGCTCCAAGCACTGCTTGGCGAGAGAAATGCTCAAGCGCGAAAACGAGGGTTTTCGATTTTCCAGTCTTCCCTTCGTTTTTCGGACCGCCTGGCGTGGCCCAACGACTCAGGTATTTAAATGTTTTGAATTACACTCTCCCCTCCTTAAATTTTGACAATTTCATATCTCTAGTGAGACTTGTCACCTCCCACGGAAGTAACGATTCTATTCTTGGACGATTTCTGTGGCTTGTTAAAAAGACTAGAGCATTATAAGTATCCATTTCAACTCCCGCTGGAACACCACCAGCCCTTGAATAACTTTATACTGACCACTATCATTATTACCTGTACAACTCATATATGCATATATTCTCAAATGAATAAACAGGGGTTCATTTATCACCAGTACTCTGTCTTCCTTAGTAAACATTTTTAAACTCCCACTATACGATCCTTAATCTGAAAATCACCATTGTAATCATTGTTACACATGTATACAATTTTCTTCCAAAGTAAAATATAGAAATTATAAAAATGTCGAAAAGCATTAAAACATTATTTCCTGACACTAAAAATGATGTTGTCATTTTTCAACGAAAGAGAAAAGTGATTATTCCTGGTCACTTCTTCAATCTATAGTTAGCCACTTCAAACCGAGTAAGGTCGGGTAATTAAGCTAGTGTGTTATTATAGTAGTTTATTTTGTGCGAGAACAATATTTCTTTAGGAATTGCGGGTATTAAATCAGAATATGGCGTTTGTTATGGTTGAGTTTGCTACAGAAATGAATTCATTCATCGAAAATTTATTTGGTGGGATTTAAACTACGGCCTACAGGGGATTCTAAATCACAATCACATCCATGCCCTTATCGGGATTCGAATCCAAAGACTTGAATGAGAGCTAGTGTACAGTGTTATGTTCGGTAAGGTAAAGTTTGGTTAGTTTTTGTTTTATTTAACAGTTATTTCAATAGATATTTCAAATACTAATAGAAAATTAATTAGTACTTTCCTTGAAGTATAAGCAATTCCGATAAATGTTACAAATGTTATGTCATAAACTCTTAAAGGTGAGTAATATTTCGACAAAACAAGGAGTTAAAATAAGTAATTTATTATAACAAAAAACATGCAACACAGAAAAGAAATTGACTATAAACCTTTCACAGGATTACATTTCTCTTTTTCAAACAGACGAGGAAAAATGTTAAAATTCAACACAAAAATATTGCTGTAAGCACTGTAATGAATTAGCTTTCAAATGTACACACAAAAAAAAGTGTTGTATAAGTAAGTGGACTAAAAGCATTCTATAAAAGGCTATAATTCGATAAATATATCTTCCTGTTGCTGTAAAGAATCCTGAACAAAATGCAATTAAACAGATACGTGCTCTTTTCGAGTTCCTATGACTTACTGGGGTAGTAGGCTCTTTCCAACTGTATGTGTGAACTAATTTCGACAAATTACGTGACGTAACATTTAAGAATAACTTGAAATGCAATGCAACAAATTATCAGCTCATTGGTAACAATAACTCAAATTTTCAGGAACGACAATAAAAAGTAAAGTAAAAAGTTGTTGAACCAAAGTTGAAAATATTTTGCTGTACTAGAAAGGCTAAAAAATATAATAAAAACGAAAAAGTTTGTTGACGGGAAATCGTCTGTAATTTAGCAATTAAATACAACTTTAAGTTAAAGATAGTTTGCTGTACCAGTTTTGACGTTAGTAATTCTTTCAGTCACATAGCTTAGAGTAATTGGACATTTCATCGGTCTTGCATGGGCCCACAGGAAAACATATCAATTGGCCCCTATGCGAAAGTTCATTCCTCAAACTCATATTTCATTATATTGTTACTTTCTTGTGCAGGGTTTAAAAATATGAGGAGGAGAAACATCGCCAACTTGTTATTAGAAAAAATATACGATGGATTCTGATCTGAAGTATCACAAAATAGCTTGTCCAGCCATTTCATTCATAACTGGTCTGTGCATTTTATGAGGATTTATGCGTTTGGCTTTTAAATCCTTCATTTTTTGAGGAGCTTTATACGGTATTCGCTTTTGACCTCTCATTATGTTATCATACGCGAGTTCTAAAGTTTTCATATTGGTAACGTCTTGAATGGCTCGAATCTTGACCAGCCCATCCTTAAGTTTTTGAACAGCATGTTGAGTATCTAGCGATGGCGTATCCTCGAATATTTGCTCCTTGTTCAATAACGAGTTCAGTTTGAGGTGGTCTTTATCACTAGACTCCAAGGAACTACGAAAAGAATCATTGCATTGCACTACACTGTTTTCCACAGAATTGGAAGTCTTGGCGTCCACAGATCGCTTCAAGCGCTCGATCTCCAGCTTCTGCGAGTGTATTTGAGCGTCTTTTTCACTCAGCAGATCCTCGATTCTGGACTGCTCTTGACGGAGTTCAGCCTCGAAGAGTAGCAGCTGAGAGACAATGTTCTGCATCTCTGCGTCTTTCTGTACCAGAAGTTCCTTCATCTGTTCCTCCTTCTCTTCCATTCTCCTCCTCCAGGAAACAGCCTGCTGCTGAGACTTGGAAGCTTGGGTCTTTAGTTGGCTTTTCACTTGCCGAAGTTCTCTTTCGCGCATCATAAGCCTTGTCGTCAAACGAAGGATTTCAGCCTCTAACTAGAAAGATAAAAATAAGCATTTTCAGAATTCATTTTTGAACAGAAACACGGAAAAGTAGAACACGAATATTCTCTGGATGTACTAAGTGGTTTCGGTGTTTAATTTTATGATTTTTACCTCTTCGTCACGGTAGTTATAAAATCCTTCTTTCTGTGTGTATGGGGGAGGGGAGAGTAACTAAAAGTAAAATTCTTCATGGCAATATAAACCTACATTTTGAATGTTCCATGAGCAGGTCAATATCCGAATCCTTGACTACAATAACGAATTTTGGTCTTGGTTGAGTTTCAAGAAGCGAAATCGAAGAAAATCTGATTTACAGGAAAATAGAAGTTCATTTTTATAAAAAAACATAAACTACTAAAATAATACATCTCCAAACATCAATTCATGAATGCTAGTTACCATAAGCCCAATTTTATAATGGTAATTTTAAAACATCAAGATCAAATAATACTTTTAACTATAATATGCTCCTGTTAAATTTAAAGTTCATTGTCAAAAAAGTCGTATTAAGACTCTTCAGAAAGAGACATTAATCCCAGAGTGCCAGTGTACCTATCTTAACTTTATTAATTTTTTAGATCTTATATGAAATATTGGTTTTATTAAAAAAATATCGTGAAAATTGCGTCATTATTGGTCTGAGAAATATTTTGATAAATATGTTCAATTAATCAAAAATGGGCAGTCGTGTGCAAAGTAATACAGTCCTTATCCGTCACAGTTTTTGAGGCCTCGAGAACTCGATGAATCGTACCCTTACAACTCACTGGAAAATTTATTATTTCAATCTCTTTCCCAAAATACTCTTAGCATGAATGTTTACGTAATATAAAATAGGTACAGCTTCAGTCTGTAATTCGGTAATTTTTAATTGACGTCGTACTAGAGCAACACAACGGGCTATTGACGATGGTCCGAGATCAGTCCCTTAAGGGAAAGATCCGAGAACAACAACTCGTAATTTTGAACCACGGTCAGATGATGAGGCAACACCTGAGCTAGCACCCCATTCTCCAAACTTCCACACCAACCCAACGTGAGGACTTTCGGTCACGACAGATTTAAGGTGCACCAGCCGCCTCTACAGCATACGATTACAAACATCCATGCCCGAACCCGGATTTTAACCAGGAACCTTCCGATCTGGAGGCTAACACCTTAACCACCAGACCGGTTGGTCTGTACAGCTTCAGCCTACGTTTATAGCGGCGGCACGACCTTGGCGCTTTTTGGCGCACTTCTAGTAGCGAGTTATGGCAGGTTAAGGCAACCCATCTGTATAACGATAAATGTGATTTTACCGTTATACAGATGGGTTATAGCAACCTCCGGTCAGCGGAAAGTTCAACTTTTCATTTTGAATATTCTAGAAACTTCTTTCAAAATCCGTAAAACTGCCGTTTGTTTTCATTGATTCATTTGAAATAATTATTTCCTTGGCTAGTTTAGAAATGCGCCATAAAAGCGCAAAGGCCGTTGCCACCGCTATAAACGTAGACTGAAACGATACCACGAAATGTGATGCAGTTTTTACGTTTGCTGCGTTTAACAATTCTACGAAACGTATTCCTGTTCAAGAACTTGCCATAATGCTAGTTACCATAAGCAAACACATGAGCACTCTTTTAATATGGAAGTGAAATACTTAGTTTTTATTATTGACTGAGCGTAGTCTGCTAGTGACATGGAGAATCACAAACGGACTGTTAATTGAGTCGTAATTCCTTTTTGAGTCATTTGGATTTACATTTACTGTTTCGGCAGTACAAGTAAAGATGGCATACTCCTTTCCATTAAATAATTTTTAAATCCAGTATTAATGGCGAACAGCAAACGTCAGTGTCATAAACATACTTTGCGAAAGATATGGAAATCATCCGAGTAAATTGAATACTTTCAAATTTTGTATTTTGAATGTCCGGAAAGTGATGAATAAAATGAATTCGAGCTTCTTAATTCCGAGAGAGGAAGAATACGTAAAACACCCCATTTCATCACGTAATACAGGCTGCGTGATATTTTCAACAATGGTACGTATGTGAAGGCTAGAGAAACTTCGAGCTCAGGGCCTATCTTGTTCGAAAAACCCTTTGTATGATACACAATATTGTATTATTATTATTTTTTGCCTTTATTTTAAATATTCCTACAAATTGACGATAGTTAATATGTTAATATCTTCAGAATTCTCACGAAGAAGGAGTTAGCTCAAACTGCTTTACAATGCCAGACTCGGTGAGAATCCTATCAATCCAGACATGAGATTGAATGAACTTACTCGAAACAAATATAAGTATCGATCTAATTAATTGCTTAAGGTTGATCGTTTTTAATTAAAAGAATATTTTCTAACTTCAAATCAATTTTTTTGTGTGAAGGTATGAACATTAAGCATCAAGTTAATACATAAGTATACATATAGTGAGATCACAGTCATGATAGTCATAGAATCAACTTCTGATTATCCGTTAATGGTTTCTCCCAACCTTACACCCGCGGTAGTCCAGCTGGAAGAGTATAACGGACTAGCAACCTGAGGGTTGCAAGTTCGAATCCTACCAAAAACCGTCGTGTATAAAGGGGGTTGGTGCACGTTATATCTGTCGTGGCCTCAAATGTCCTCACGATGGCGTGGTTTGGAAGTTTGGAGAGTTGGGTGGCAGCTCAGGTGTGACCTTGTCATCTGACCGTGGTTCAAAATTAAGTGGTGTCACCTAGGATCATTCCGGGTTGATCCTGGACTGTCGCTTAGGTGTGACCTCGTCATCTGACCATGGTTCAAAATTAAGTGGCGTCACCTAGGATCATTCCGGGTTGATCCTGGACTGTCGCTTAGGTGTGGCCTCGTTATCTGATCATGGTTCAAAATTAAGTGGGGTCACCTAGGATCATTCCGGGTTGATCCTGGACTGTCGCTTAGGTGTGACCTCGTCATCTGACCATGGTTCAAAATTACGTGGTGTTGACTTTTGAAATTTCCATAGGGGATTGCACCCGGACAGTCATCATTAGCCCGTTGTGTTGGTCTAGTGCGATTTTAATTACCTACTTACCTACCCGGACTATCGCCTATAGCCCGTTGTGTTGCTCCAGTAAGACGTTAGGTAAAATACTTACGAAGGCCTTTGTAGGGTTTTTACAAATATTTTTTAATTAAATATCTCCTTACCCCAACCTAACAATTTAATAAGCCCTATTTATGACTAAAAGATTCACCATGATTCGCGTCATGATAAAAATGACTTTTCCCCAAAATTTATTAAATACTGTCTCGATAGCTTTCATGTTGCAAGGATCTCAAAATCAGTTAAAACATCGCTATCAGCAGGTAGTGGAGTGAACCTCTGATGGTAACAGAAAAATAAAGCAAGTGATCTTACATCATCTACGGTCTTCACCATATTCACATTATTTATATAGGATCATAAGGAAATGTTGATGAAGTTAACAATACCGGACATCCCGAAGTGAAATCGGGACTCAGGATTTGATACTAGTAAGGCCCTGTTCACATGAGACATTTTCTAATGCGCGTTTTTGAGGTTCGTTTTCCGTAAGCATTAAATATTTTTTTATTCCTCCAATTCAAGTTTCTACCTTTGCGATCGTTGAAGATAGTGTGAAAATTTCAATAGATTTGAAATCTGCGGAAAAAGCATTTATAATAAATAGCTAAATAATCAAATGGTAAATAATTAAATAATCAAATGGTAAACAATTAAATAATCAAATGGTAAATAATTAAATAATAAATCTGTTTTTGGTATCGCTCTGGCGTAAAATTTTACGCTGATATGAAATCCATTGAAATTTTCACTGTATCTTCAACGATCGCAAAGATAGAATCTTGAATTAGAAGAATAAAAAAACATAATTCAATGCTTACGGAAAGCGAACCTCGAAAACGCAACAGGGCCTAACTGACCTATATTTATACAACCTAACATTAGAGTGAACAAGATACTGAGATAGATAGAAAACCGCGGTTTTGAAACGACTGAAATGCATGATTAGCCCAAACCCCGTTTTCTCAGAAAACAAGTGGCATCTTAAGAAGATCTGAAGAGTTTTGAGCAACACTACGATATTTACGTTTTGTGTGGAATGTAATCTGGTCCAACTGAGCTGTAAAAATATTTTTTATATAAAAGAAGCTAATGTGTCCGATCTACTCGATCTTCACCTAATAAATTTTTCAATCTGACTCAACAGAGCAATTTATACTTTTGTAACTTGTTATACTGTTGCCACAAGCCCATCCTTTGAACAAAAAGTAAATTCATAAACAAATATTTAAGACCCACACACAACAAAATGCTATGTGTTATGTGAACATTTTGCATTATAATTCCCTTCAAAGTTTGATTACCTGGGGGAATTTTATAATTCGCGGTGCCACCTAATACCGCGAATAATCGGGTGTTTGCTGGAGAGTAAAACTAAAATTAAACTCAGGAAAGAAAAATTGTTTTGCACACACCCATCTAAGGGTGTATGTAAGGCATGTTTATAGTTAATAAAATAAAGACTCAATTTGACAGGTTATACATATACACTATTTACCAATAAATATTTGGACACCCATGCAAATGACGATATCTGCGGTCCTGATAAACGTCACGCCCTCCGCCGTTAAATATCCTGTAGGAAACAACATTAGTCGCATGCAAGATGCCACGAAGTGCAGAGTTATCTGATTTCGAGAAAGGTGTAATCGTCGGGTATCAAAGAAATGGCCGATCCTTAAGAGACATATCTAGGGAGCTGAATTATTTAAAATCGACAATGGCCTATGTGATTCAGAAGTGGAAGGTGAGCGGTGATTGTCAGAATGTGCCCCGAGTCGACGGATCCACGAAACTGGGAGTTAGAGACCGACGGGTGCTGTCCAGAGAAATTAGGAAGAACCGCAATCAACCGATGGCCCACATACTCCAAGAGTTTCAGCAGGCATCAGGGAGTGTTTTTTAGATTAATACCATCCGTAAGGAAGCACACCTGCTTGGTTTTCATGGTCTTGCTGCCGTCCATAAGCCTTTGATCACTAAGTCCAACCGCGCTGCTCGGTTAATGTGGTGCAAAGCACGTCGAAAGTGAACCGTAGATCAGTGGAAATGGGTCCTCTGGAGCGATGAATCAAGGTTCATCCTCTACCGTTCGGTTGGCAGGATCTGTCGTCTGCCTGGAGAATGCCTCCTGTCAGAATGCATAGTGTCCACAGTAAAATTTGGCAGAGGTGGAATTATGGTCTAGGGGTGTTTCTTCTGGTATGGACTGGGTCCCTTGGTTCAAATTCTTGATAAGCTCAATGCCGAGGCCTACTGCACTATTTTGGATGACTGTGCTTCCTACGTTGTGGCAGTTTTACGGAATGGACTCATGTTACTTCCAGGACGACAACGACAGCTTTCATGTTTCGAGGTCCACCATGGATTGGTATGGTGACAATGTGGTTAACCGAATGGATTGGCTTGCCCAGAGCCCAGACCTGAACCCTATAGAGAACCTCTGGTACGAGTTTCATCGCCGAATTAAGGGGTGCAACAACCGTCCAAAATAGGTGAAGGAACTTACATGTTTTCTCCAAGCCGAGTGGAAGAAAATACCACAAACCGTCATACAAGGACTTGTGGAAAGCATGGCCCGTAGGGCTGAAGCAGTAATTGCTTCTCGTGAAGGCTCTACCAACCATCGAATATGAATAAATTTTGTTTTTCTTTTCTATCACAGGTGTCTAAATATTTATTGGTAGTGTATATGAACTGTTAAAACGTTCTATTTTGTATCTCTTATTTTGTTATATAAGTAAGAAAAATAAAGAATTTTGAGTTCACAAAAAGACAGTCATTGAAGCAGAGATTTTCAAATACTGCGTTGTAGCTTCTAAGGTTTGGTTGGGTTTTATGGCGCAAGGGTCATATTTGGCCAAGCGCAAGACAAACAACGTTAAGTAATGGGCATACACCCTAGGAAAGTTTTACCGACAATTGTAGAGAAAAATGCCTCCAAGAGAAATTTACGGAATTTGTACCTGCTCCGCTTTCAACCAATGCTACAACTCGCATATTGCTAGCACCGTGGGAAAACTCACAGAGTCACGGTGGCCCCGCTGCGGAAATCTTAGAACTTTCTGATAACTTATGTTCGGCGAAAAGATCATGTATTCCCCGTAATAAAATACAAGAAAATCATAAATCTTTTGCCGTTTAGGGTATCTTGTATAAAACTGTTGTCAAACGTAATATCATTCGTTGAGATCGTTGTCGGGATAATCCGAGACGGGATATGGATGTCTTGAAAAATTTAAGGGCAGCTGTGGGAAGATACATTTTGATTGGAAGTGGGATGACGCATTTCGATTCCCGCTAGAAAAGATAAACAAATTCTAAAAAATAAGAATCGCTTCTGCGGATGAAATTTTGTAAAGTAAAATATTTGTTTATTTGTTTCTCTTTTTGTTCAGGAATGTTAACAGTAAAAATTAAAAAACTTCAAACTATGACAAATAAAGATGTACAAAAATAGTCAACAGCTATTCGGATGAAGCAAAATATCCACCGTCGTCGAGACAGAAATAAACGAGAGGAAAAACGTGAATTCAAGTATGTTATTCTGGCATAGATTAGTTACAGTATTAATAATTTCTTGTCAACTAAATTTGGATATATAGTTAATTACATTTTTATGTAATTAATTTAAGAGAAGTTTTTAAACAAACGAGCTGCTGGAGATTTATGTTTAGTTAAAACAAGTCGTGGAACCAAAAATATTTGAAAAAATGCAGATTAAATTGAAATTTTTTGGATAATTTTTTTTTGTATACAAGTACTTTTTTTAAATGTTTGCTTCGTTTTCAATCTTTTCACACAAGCGATTTCACCATGGAAACGCACTTTTAAAATTCCTATGCTAATTGTATAAAGGTTTTTCGAGTAACCACCCGACAGATGTTCTATAGTACTGCCAGCTGTCGATGATTGTGTAAAGTTTGTTCCAATACATTCAACGGCAAATGGAATAGAAGTTTTAGCAGGTACTTCGCAAAGTAGATTGAATGGAAGTGTGTCTGAAAAGGTTGATTGATCATTTTTTGGGGGTGAAGGAGGGGGTCATAAATGCATTTTATAAGGAATTTTGAAGTAATCTTTAAGACGTAAAAAGCTTAGCAAACATAGCAGTCTGTTTTGTGGGTTGATTCAGCTCTCTATAATAAATTACTGGTGAAGATTGAAGTACTAGTTGGGGAAATGGAAAAAAGTTCGCTATTGGAAGTTTTCATAGTTCCAATTTCGACGACGAAACGAATTCGAAGGCCTCTCACGTGCCGGTCTCATTTCAAACGTGGGTGGCGACTGAAGCTTGATCTCAATCTCAGAGTGGGTGTGGATTCCCAGAAAGAGACAATTAAAGAGATCGACCTTGCTGAGGGGTAACGTTTCTTTTGTCTACAGACGTGACTCAACGCTTATTTTTTTTAAATCATTCCACGTGAGAGCTTTCAGAAATATATAAAAAGTAATTTAAATTCAGGATATTATAAAGGCTATCCAGATTTCGAAAGCCTTCAATTTCTAAATATGGGGAAGATTGTACAGAATTTTAAATTATATTATTTTATTTATCTGATGAGAGAAAGTGTTTTGATAGTAGTAATTAAATAGAAAGTAAATAGTTTTTTATGTGAACTTTATTATTTTCTAAGTCAATGCACAGTTTTCAAATATACAGTTGCTAGCTGTAAAGACCATGGATTAGAATGAACGGGCTCTAGAAATTACTTAGTATTGCAATTCAAATGCTTATTAGTATCTGTTGCGGAATAGTTGTAAAGTCCTGCTGGAGTGTGCACTCACACATATCCTCAATATACTTCATTGATCATGAATGTTTATAACTCAAAAATACACAGACTAGTAAGTCAATTAATAAATCTCACAACTCAAAAATAGATCTCAGTCTCAGTAATTTACGAAAGCTCGGTTATACAGAACAACTCAATTATAAACATACTTCTCAGAATTACATCCCAAAAATTATAAACGAGCCAAAACAAATTACAGGCGTTGCCGAAGATTGAAAATTATCTGAATAACCCAGCGTTTCTCGGGTGTCAAATAGGACCGCGACATTTCCCTGTGTTAACACAAATACGCAAACCCTGTAAAACGTGTTTCCTATCGCGACATCTAAAATATGACCGCGACATTTTCCTGTGGTAACTCATACACAAACCCTGTAGAACGTGTTTCCTTATCCATGTCCATTTATTGCAGAAAAACAAACTTTAGATTTTAAAACTGAGGCTTCGAAGGGCACTTTTAGGACTACCTGTGTGTTAATTTTCATGGCTACAGATTGGTCTGAAGGCAGGTAAGAATTAGCCTGTGTTTTCAGCAGTGTTCAAAAGTATAAGTATACCAAATTTGGTGTGGATTGGTCAAAAGGCATAGATTTGTGTACATATTTTCCATTTGCCCGACTCCTTTTGCTACAATGTATCGCAAAAATATAACTATAACAATTTTTGTTCTAACAAAATAGTAAATGACTATTTTACAGCTGCTGCGATAAAATAAATTGGCACCATTTTGCATGCATTTTTTTTTTAATTTAGAAATATTTGGGATATTTTTCAGTCATTTAACGGTTTGGTTTCACTCCTTAAAATAAGAAATAGACATGCACAATGCACATCAACACTGAGGCCCTAAAACCAGATTAGATGACGGACCCATTGTGATTTACAAAATGTATTCTAAGTACTAAAAAGAACAGTACAAAGTTGTCAATGCAAAGTGTACTACATTTTTCTCTTCTTTTGAACTCATACATAGATTAATTTTGAAAAAGTACAATAACAAAGAAAAATATTTACATTTTTAAGCTTAATAAACGGATTGCACCTTAGAGAAGAGGAAGCTTTCGGAATTCTCTAAGCCACTTCAACTTCGGTTTATGGTGCCAATAAAACCTTAAATAGCCCTAGATAGCCGGAGTCATGGTCCATATCTAGGGCTTTAGAATTATGGCTCTGGATATTCTTAATGTGGAACCCGGAAAGATGTGTTTCTTCTTCAAAAGTGGAAATTAAACTGGCAACATATATAAAATAGTCCCATAGTATGGCAACTTCATTTAATTATGCAGAAAAATTAGTTTCAAGTGCGATCAGGATCATCGAGACTGGTGTAAACTGCGTTTTAAATACTCATAATCATTTTCATCGCAATAACTGCGAAATAATCATCTATCATTTTGTTAGTAGTATTTATATACAATGTTATTTAATAATCAGGGATCCACAAACTCCTAGATGTCCCTTCCATTTTTTATAATTGGGACCCGGTCGCCAAAAGGTAAGGTGTAACATGTACATAGATAAAATGCAGTCAAAAATGCAAGAGACTCGACCTCACTTACGGTACAGAAAATTCACCATGTCAAGAAACGGGTGACAAATCATAATGACCCTAACTTCTTGGATCCTTCTTTTTTTGGTTTCCCATTCCCAAAATGAGAAATAAAGATCAATGTTGAACCTACTGGCCGAACAATACTGTTTGCCCAACTCAGTTAACCTTCTCAAAGCAAATCTATCGACAAGGCCTCCATAAGGGGACGCGCTTAACTTGTTATATTTAATATACTGATTTGCATGAACAAAATAAATTGCTCCGAAAAAAGTCGTGTGTTTCTAAAGCAACTGGGTTCTTACTTACCCTTTTATTCATATCCCCAAGGTGGCACCACTGGTAATAATTGTAATATAACAGCTGCAATGAACAAAAAAAAAATATTTGCCCATGCAAGAAAACAGGGTGGGCAATTATTTGTTCATGAAGTGCACATCCGTTCCATATACCCCAAGTTAACCTCGTCCCCATGTCGATAGATTTACTTTGAGAAAGTTAACAGAGTCGGGCAAACAGTATAGTTCTGCGAGTACGTTCAACGTTAATCTCAGTTGTCCATGAACTTTGAAATTCCATGGAAGGAACAGTTGCACATTTTCACCGCAAGTTCAAGGTTTCGAGTGGGGCTTTCGAAATTAGTTCTGCATTATCTCCCTTGAGGTGGAATGGCGTACACAAACAGTGAAGCCTTTCTCGCCACAAAGAACATCAAGTGGAAATTACTTTGACGCTATTTATTCACGCCTCCGAGAAGGGTATTGTTTTTCTGTATTGGATACCGCATGTGCTCCATTTGTGAGGAAGCACGGCCCATTATTCGCGTAGAAAGCACACCGTGAACTGGTAGCGAAACATGAAAAGTAAAGAAAAGGAAAAGCTTTTTCCCGCTGATCAATTAAACGCCTTACGCAATGAAACGAGTCCGAAGTTCAGAATATACCTTAGGTAGATTTGTTCAGACTTCTGTAGGCGGTATTTTACGACTGACGATAAGGTTTCTCTGTTTCTGTGTAGGTGTAGAAAACAACTCCCACGATCGACAGATGCAGTTTTTACGAAGATGATAGTATTTATAGGTTTACGGATGTCTAATAATTATTTTTATATAATTTCTTCTCTGGTATTTGCTTAAATGCATGTTATTCGCATCTGTATACACTGGTGTGGATAAGAGCATGTAATGTCGATGTTACAGGCATGAAAAAGAAATCTGGATGTTACGAAACTAATATATATATATATATATATATATATATATATATATATATATATATATATATATATATATATATATATATATATATATATATATATATATATATAAAAGCGAGCTGATTTGCGATTTCCGACCGCTGACGTCACAAGCGATTTTTGTCCGAATTTCCTTTGGAACCTTGCCAAATTTTCCGATTCTAGCGTGTTTTGATTTACGTTGTTGATAACAGCCAACTCGAGGCCATCACGGAGTCCGTGGAGTTCGTTTGCGAAGCAAACCAAATGGGAATACGTAGCAATCACCGGAGGTTGGCGAGCGTTAGCGATCAGTGGTCACACCTGACCCCACGAAAAGAACTGTCACGGGCAACGCCGTGCTAGTTATAAAAGTAAGTGTTTGTTGTGTACTGTAAGCAGTGTCCTGACGAATCTATAGCACTTACAATAATGAAATTTGGCACACAGGTTAGTCCTAATTTTTTGAGATTTTTGTATCGCGCCCGAATTTTAAAATGTAATCGAAAACATTTTAAAATTAATTTATTAGTTTTTTTTTTCACCATACTTTCTTCTTTGCGGAACGTGGCTTCACCCGCATCTCGCATGAAGAAGGAACGAATTTTGCGATTTTCGACCGCCGACATCAGCCTTTGGAACCATGCCAATTTTCCGATTCTAGCGGGTTTCGATTACATTGTTGATGATAGCCACTTCGAGGCCATTACGGCGTTGCATGTGATCAGATATATCTACTAGGAAGATCCTTCCATTGTCAACTTCAGACCTAGTTCCAGTATTCGGACTGGACTTTTACACTATAGGACTTCCACTTCTGTAATCTGGAACCCAGTGCCAATTTAATGACGTGTACGAGTAGTTTCAGTTTAATGAAGGCAAGGGTGTGATTAGTGTCAGTTTAGATGAGGGGCTCTAGAACCAATTTAATAAGGGGTGCACATTTTCAATATTCATTTTAGAATATATCAATAATCATAATTCAATATTCATTTTGGAATATATCAATAATCATAATTCAATATTCACATTATATCACCACATATTCAATTCATTTTAGAATATGTGGTGCCTTTGTATCAGTTTAGATGACGGGACCTTCATTAAATGAAATGTTATCCATGTTGAATTTTTTTCTTCTTACTCTTTGCTCACTCGTACAACAATATTAACCCTTCTTTGCATGATTTTTTCTTTATTGGTGAAATAAATCAAGGTGATATAATTCATGTTCAAAATTAAAGGAAAAATGGTTAAAAAAAATCTTAGTATATATTTATAGTATAAATTTAGCAAAAAACAATATGATGGTATCATGTGGTATTTTTTAAATTAAATGCAAACTTTTTCAGAAATTGCTCTAAAAATAACAGAAACACATGTTACAAACCTTTCTTCCACTCATTTTCATTTTTTTAGCAATAGAAACTCAAATATAATAAAACAAAATTAAAAACGAAACCATACGTTTATTGCAACTACAACAAACAGCGGAATGACAACTTCAAGCTCGTTTTACTGATAGTGACACTTGCTTATTTTTGACAGCTATGTTTTTTTTATGCAATGGACATTAAAAAGGTATCCAGACACGATCAACTTAAAGTGAACTTGTTCTTTTATATAATTTTTGGGCATTCAATGTTATGATGAAAATTTCCACCATTATGCAAAGAAGGGTTAAATAACAAACAAAAAAAAACTATCTATAAATTTTACACTTAAAAAATACATATTATATACTACAATAAGAAAAATGTTTCACGTGTTCCCGACACCCAGGTAACCCCTTCCCCACGCAGCGAACGGCCCTCATCGGATGTTGGATGTGTGTACATTGAAATGATTCGCAAAAAGCCCAACGCGATTTGTATGCGAGTTCCGTTTTTATTTTGTAATCGATCCCTTAACATTGACTGGTGTTGGTCGAACACGACTGGGCGACGTTGGAACGGGTCAAGTGGAAACTGCCTCCACCGAAGATCAAAAAGTTCTTGCAATATCATCTGCCTTCTGAACTGCGGGGAGAAGGCCCGGAGCACTCTCTTTCAATCAACCGACAGGTCGTCACAAAACGCTTTAAGAACCTGACGGGTTGGTGCTTGACCGCACAGTTTATCTTCCGAGTGGAACTCTAATAGGAACACTATGTGACATGCATTTCTATCTAAATCAAGCGAAAGGCAGAGAGTTTTGCAAGTTACCCTATTGTTAGGAAATGCAAATAGCAGATTGGGGCATTTGGCACAAGAGAACAATCAGGCTTCCTGTGCTCGTGTGCGAGTTTTTGGAATAGTTATGTCAATGGACTCGCCAATTCACGAAAAAGCTGAGAGGGACAATTTCCTCGCAATACATTTTTAGAGCAATAAAGTGTTTTCTGAAAGATGAAATATATATATATATATATATATATATATATATATATGTGTGTGTGTGTGTGGGGTTAGTGGGTCGGTTATTTTTATGTCTAGGGGTTGTCTCTCTCTCTCTCAGGTAGAAGACTTATTTTAGAAAACAATTATATTTATTAACAAAATTACTATTTACATTACAAATAAGATAAAATGACATTAAAATAAGAATTGATAAGTTGACAGCAAGAATCAGTTTCAAAACACAAGTATTTTAGAAACCTGTCATGACGGAGGAATTGGGACAAAATAGTTAATCTAAACAGCTTAATCTATAAACGAAGGACTATTTAAAGTCAAAGAAGATTTAGTTTACAAAATTGGTTATTACCGCGAAACGGAACAACGGAAAAACACACCCATGCTGGCGATCGAAAAATGTCTGACTGCTCAGACTCTGTGAAGGCTCCAGACCGTTCTAGAAAGATAGCGCAACTCACCTGCGCAGTAACAGAAATTTAGTACTAGTAATAGAATAGTAGTTTGGTCCGATTCGTGCCGTCATCTACCGGCTTCGGTAAACAGTAGAAATTACTCACATGAAAATTCCTACATATATATATATATATATACACACACACACATATACATACATACATAGAATACTCAATATTTTTTTTTTAGATGGTCTGAATTTGATGTTCCATTGCTCCTGGTAAAAAAAAAAGCCGTTTTCGGTGTTATTTTCTAAAGATTTTTCGCAACTTCAAACCCAGAATGTGAAGATAAGCTGCTTGGGAGAGCAAAAAAAGTTTATCGATTCATTTTTAGACCACAAAAATAATTATCTCTTTTGGATAAAGATCTATAGATAAAAATGTCTGGTATGGTATGTACCTCGGGAATCACAATTATGCAAAAAAAAAACTTGAAATTCGTTTTTGTTTTCCTTTATATATGTTAAGATTTCAGCTTCGACAGTGAACTGAAAGATAAAAAGACTTTTCTATCACCGATAAAATGAAGGAGAGAAATGTAAATCAGGAATATATTCTGTTCCGTATTTGTTGGTAAAATGTCACTTTAATTTAATCTGTCAAAAACTTGGCATGCAAGGTAAAAATTGTAGTTAAATGTTTTGGAGAAAACAAATTTTGAAATTGGAAAAATAGATTGCTTTGAATAATTAAGTTTAAGAAATAATTAGGCATATTTATTGCGAGGAATGATGTTATATATAGAATAGAACTTTTAAACCTTGACAACTTAATCCTCAAGTTTTCATAGCAATTTTTTAAGCTGAATTTTTTCCGCTCAAGAAAATTACGAAACTTTCCAAAAGATGTTGATATGATATTCTGTTCCCAGAAATGTAAGCACTCAGTTCACATAAAACAAACACCTTTATAACAGGATTAACCAAGTCAAAGGATTTACAAGGTGTTCTCAAATTCCTTTTGTTGCAGAAAAGAAAAGAATCTTGTAATCCATTCTTGTTACATCAGTTACGAAAGGCTTAGAACGAAAATCACCTTCCCCTGCATTGAAACCGTTCCAAAACAGCGGAAGCAGAATCCGAGTCTAGGGTCTTCGGGGAATCGCACCAAAACACGGCCTGTTTTAGAAGGCTCTTTTGACACGCCAGCCGAGCCCATGGCCAACCTGTTTCCTCAAACTGCGGAAGCCTCAAAGGTCAGGAACGAATGCACAAAGGTTCTGCATCGTCTGCTAACCCGAAATAATTATATTCCAAAAAAGAACATCTCCAGCACGTCTAGAATGGATGAGTTAGTGTGGGTTGGCTATTGGTCCGTGGGGATAGCAGTGGCGTTTCGTGACTATTTTGACGTGCATACGATGACCTTTCGTCATAACGTAGGTGCAGAAACGAGTGAAAAATTATGATACCAAGATGAATAAGGGGGAACTGCATATTTCGATCGAATGAGTTTTCCATGTTCTTTTTTATTTCGAATTCTGGTCGACCTCGAATCCCTCATAAATTGTTTCAAGATTTGTTTTTAACAGAAAATAAATGAGAAAAGTAGTTGGATTTAAGTATATAAAGAGTGGGTTGTATGAATATTCATGATATATATCAAATGGAAAATATTCTCTTGTAACCGAATGTTTTACTCGATTTATTTTGTGCTTTTAATTTGCATTTTTGTTTAAATGAAATCGTGCTTTCTCATCGAAATCCGATCCCTGTCATATTGATATTCACTCTGTTGTATTGATATTCACGCAATCTTTTGATAACTCACTCAACTTAAATGTATAACTAGGTGGAAGATAATGTGAAAGAGAGCTGATTGATAATTCATTGATCGATAACAAAAGAAAACATAGAAAACACTAAACTATGTTTTACGCTCAGTAATATAATTTGGACAAAAATGAGCAATGTTTGAAGCAGCACATATAATGTGGTACATAAAAAAAAATCAAACTTCTTTTTCTCAACATGGGTTTTATCTTTTATATGGAAACACATTGATTGAAAAGGAAAAACAGGTGAGTTGGTGCAACGACAGCATTTGAGACAGAATAAGGGATCTTAATTTTTAAATTTAAAACAAAATTAGAATTTCCATATTTCTTGTTAGTTAACAAAAATTCGAACAAAGTTGCAAGCAAATTAAGTTTTTCTAATGTGAAAAGTCGATTTGTTAAATAATTTACACATAAATATATACATCAACATTTAAAAATACCTTCCACAGTTTCTTGTTCATGATTCTTTCCTTGTGTCATTTTGTAACATCCCATCACGTGATTTTAAAATTTTTTGTGCCTTAAATTCTCTCTGCCATGAACTTAGATGAAGTGGAAAAGAAGCTCCAGAGGCGGATTAAGAGGTACGCGGACTAAGCGGCCGCGTAGGGCCCCGGAATACGAAGGGGCCCCGAGGTCTTAAAATCTCTTTTCATTAGTGTTCGAGGAAAGATGTGACAGCGTCTTTACAATGTGCTTCTTTAAGTGCAGTGAAAAGAGTTTCAAAAAAGAGACTTTAACTGGAAGTTGGATAAAAAAAATATAATTTACAAAAATGACATTGATTTTTGTACTTTTGAAGATGAATTTGACAATTTTTTAATGTTTCTAAAAGAAAACGAGGACACCATAAAACCCACACCAGACATATATTGAGCCTTCAAAGAAATGTTTTGCACATTTGCGAATTTTGAAACATTATTAAAATTTTGTTAACAGTTCCCTTATCTGATGGTCGTCAGAAAAATGATCGTTTTTTGTTTTAAAGCGTGTAAAAAATTAATAAAGGAGTACTATGGGTAAAGAAAGATTAATTAATATGGCCATTCTGTATATAGAGCAAAAAATTTAAAACAGAATTTATAATGCCGAAATAATTGACGAATTCGCAAAAAATAAACCAAGACAGAAATTCAATTAAAAAATATGTTTTATTAATAAATTTATTTAATGTATTATGGTATGGAATTTGTTATTTTCTTTTTGCTAATAACTTAATGAGAGTTTTCTTGAAACTTTCTTCTTCCTTGAGTTTGAGACCCCCGAAAATTTTACCGCTTGCCCCCCCCCTGACTTGGTCCGCCACTGAGAAGCTCAATGTGTTCTAAGAAGACAAAGCCTCGAAATTTTGTTGAGACCAGTGAATGAACTTTATCAGACTAGCGTCACAAGAAAATTGCGGAACGCTTTGACGTATTTGATTTTATCTTATCTTGTTGTCACAGGTATATTGCTGGTATTTTTATATACGAGATATTTTCATTACCACACCGGAGACATTTCTCAGTTTCTATGAAGTAGCCAGCACATTTCTCAAACTGTATTAGTTACGTGAAAAGAATGATTCCTACTTCAATAATGGAATTTTAGAATGCATAAGTGAAATTCCAGCCAGCTTTCACTGGCAGTATACGGAAATAAGGGTAGTTGGAGAAATAGTCTTTTCACTGAAATAACTTATGTTTCCCGTACATTCTTATGGATTCGTAATGTTATTTCTCATAGCGAAAAAGTGATTTTCCTCTTGTAAGATGCTTGAAGTAGAAGTTTAACATACGCTCAAGTATTCTCAATGAGTGTTCTGTGTGGGGGGAACTTAGCCACCACTATAAACTATAACTTACAACATAGTAGTGTATATAAAGGGCTACTTATTCTCACCACGAATTGCATATTTTAGGTTGACTGACATTGTAGTCTTTCTACGTCCTACCACAATCCTATTGAAAACATGTAAAAATGTTTTTGTGCAGCTTTTCTTGAGCATGATTTCGTGAACCGACCATTTGGGGAATTATCTTTTAGAGATTCAGAACATCAAATAGAGGTATGGTTTAAGTAGAAAAAAACGTAACTGGCGCGCCAATCGTAATTATCTTCTCAAATTATTTTACACGGATTCATGCATAAGTTGGGACAAGCATTCATTTCTGTCTGTCAAAGATGACTTACTTTCAAGATTTGAACTTTCAAATATTTTATAAAAGTTTCGTCAACTTTCAGTGAAGGTAAAATGAAAAGGTGAGGGTCAGTCTTAGGCAAAACACACAGTGGTCCAACATCACGCACCCCGGCAAGGAAAGTGACACAAGTCAAAAAATAAAAATGTCGATGCTATATCATTGAAAAATATGTATGAGGTGCCCCAGCGCGTGTTATATTACTATTCTATAGAATATAATACAAGTTATCACCACAAATACTTACCTAAAATTTAAAAGAAGCTTATACAATTTCAATCTAAGTTTTATAGTATCCTTTAAGCTGATGTTTCTCAAATTCTGTAATTTTGAGTTGTGTCACTTTTCTTGCAGGGGTGCGATCAGCCAAGTGACTGAAATTGGCTGAAATGCGCATGCCTATCAAGATGTTTTCTGTACAAATACGGAGTAAGCATGCACATGTCATATGCTTATCACATGTTGCTCCAGTGTGTAACAGGGTTTGTAATAATGCATCGAAAAGTGTGAATTTCAAATTCAACATTTCCCCAAGATAGTGCACTTGCAACTAAGAATTTCTTTTACATCTTTTTAAGGCGAACAACTGTATAAGATCACGAAAACGATCAATACTTATATGATACATATTGATATCTGTTCAAATAAAGGAATATTGCATCTTTACGTTAAGGAGTCCTCGTCCGTCAAGAAGAATTGCTATCATGTATAGTGAATAATTAGGTATTCCCTACACTTTGGTAATTCAGTTAATTTGAAAGTTTCAGAAAGTTATAGACTACAGGAAAAAACACATTTACAGAGTGCAATTTTTTTCACAAAGGCAGTTACAGAATGTTATCGTTGGAAACGCAGCTGGAAAGCCGCAATATGTGCGTTTTAACTAAATCAAGCATGGGTGTTAAATTCGATACTCCATGTAATTGGAAGATGGGACGTGTAAACGTTTCGACTATCAAAACATAGTCCAAGACGATCGAAATACACGCAACGCTAACGACCATGAATGGTCATCCAGGTGAAGAATGTCAACGTCATCTACCTGTACACAATGTTTGTAAGAAGACAGGTGGATAGGATTTCAGCTGATATGCGTACCTTGTTGTGTTCGTGGAAGTTTATCCGCACTTTACAGTAAAACAACTTTCAAACTGAAGGATGAACAGCAATATTCCGAAATGCATGTTCAAGCTTTAAAACTCCAAACTCCGTACAGAAAAATTATTTCGTCTAAAACTTCATTTTTATCTTCATATTTAATTGAGTATTGACGTGCAATCGGTTAATAAGGTGGTGTTTTTGAATTTCAAAGTGAAGGATATCACGACGTCACGAATAAATTTAATGCCAAAAAATTTACCAAAAAATTTACAGAAATCATAAATGGAGAATCGGGTCTCAAAAAAACAATATTTTTTCTACGGGTTTACTATTTTTCAAACATATTTTGTGTTTACCATATCTATTTAGTTGGTTCCACCCTTTCAACTGAGCCATATTCTTCAAAATCAGACACTTAATCACAAATCACTTCAACATTTGAGATTATCCTCAAAATATTAAAGTATACTCTTAAAATTGGTAAGACTTCCCTCCATTCTGTCAATTTCATTTAAAACATTGTGCTAACAGTATGAATATTTGCGATACGTTTCATTGACACTGAAGCAGATCTTTAACCTTCCTTTCTTTGAATTATACCGACGATCCTCAAAATAAGTACCACGACATAAACGACCACGGCGCTTTCACAAACTGGATTGGAGTTGAAAAGTGATATAAATAAACAAAGGATCCCAGTTAATTATAAAACAAAAAATATAATTCACTCGGCGAATGTATTAAATACTTCGAATACCTCGATGACAGCCATGAAAAGGAGTAAAAGTTAATCTACATTTTGGAGTGAAAGTTCACGTTCTTTCACGTCCTTTCGCGACGTTTCAGGTGTTTGCTGAAGCTTGACTTCAATTTACTTCCACGCAATGGCAGAGGCAAGTCACGTGAATCTGCCATTGTTGGCCACTTTGAAAATTCTTCTGAGAGAATTGAATTGATACTTAGACTTGCAAAAAACATGAAACTGATTATGATCCATTTTCTATTAGGATTCAAACAATGGATGAGATTCAATCCTGTTCCGTCATTTTTCATTTTATATGGTTAAAAAAGTACTTAAGTGTATTAAAAGTTAAAGTGAAATTTCATAGTTTTATTTAATCTTAAGTTTTTTAGTAGAAATTCTGAAGGAAGATAAAGCGGCATTCAGACTTGGACAAAAGTGAAAGATTAATCCATATCTGGAATTTTTCCTTCCTACAAGTATAATGAATTCAAAATAGTAAAGAAGCATTAAACAAATATTAACACAAAGCCTAGTTGTCTTATGCATAACATTCCTCAATTTTCCTGAGAAACACGACCAAGACAAAAACTCTAATTGGTTTGATGTTCATCTTTTTGTAACATTTGAAGCTATTAATAATAACATCGCTGTCATGACTTGAGTGAAAGACAATTTTACTTCATACTAAAGGTTTTATGGATATAGCTGAACTGAAAAATATTCGCTTGCCCAACAGTTTAAGGAAAGGTACACCATCAGTCTCCGATCCTAAATAAGCTGAAATATGTATGCATACCTATACGCTTTCTGTACTGAAGTAGAGTACGTATGCGCATGTCAGATCATGATGTCGCCATGCTTTAAAGTTCCAATCAGTACCACGAACATCACGAACAAGTTAAACTGGAGTCAGGACCATTGAGTGAAATCTGATAATGATTCACTGAAGATGAAAAGTTTTGAGGATCGGTTAGCTTAGACTGCTTGTCGTCAAAGCACTGGATCGAGAAATACATCAGAAGGCAATGACACAAAGGAAAAGGACCCGTTTGGTGGGAGTCATCTTGGTAAGGGCATTCAGAATGCTGAATGATTCCATATGAGTCACATTTGGCCATGCAGGAGTGACCATTAAGATCAAATGATGCATTGGAAGATTATGAAGTCGAATTGCACTCCGCCAACTCCACAAGGACCATTCCCGAGTTTTTAGGAGTGAAATGTGTTGCCCACAGAAGTATTGAATCACCTGATATGTGACATGAAAAGTAGGTGCAATGATGCTACAATGAGTAACTTCGCCCATTTTTTAAAACAGACAAGTTGTTTATTTGTAAAAGAAAACTATGAATGAAAAAGGTCTGCAACAAAACAAACATAACATGATTCAGATTTTTAATTTTTTTCTATTTCAATTTTTCATATCGAGCTAATGTATTCGATAGGTTTCAAGTAACCCTTTAGAAATGTGTGGAGCAAAATGGCGTTGATCTTCGGGTTAGCTTTTGAAAGCGGATGCGCTGCCATAAACTCTTCAGTTGATATCCGTTGATAAGGTTTTGAATTGTTAGCTTCCTTTCTCCGATTCCGTAAAGAGGGGGAAAGAAATTCTTTCAGCCCGAGGGTGTCCAAATCACTTTAAATTTCTTTTATTGCATCTCTCAGGGAATGTTTTTCTTTCTAACTTATTCAGGAATGTCGAATTTCGACACGATAACACAGTGCCTGGGAGGTGGGTTGGTAGACTATTTGGTGCAATTAGAGCAGAACGCTATGCCTTCAGCACAAAATATACCTGGGATCGTTTTGATGATCCACGGTGTCAGATGATACTGTTTGATATAACATAGCCCTCCGTTTCAATAGAAAAAAAACTTAAATTTTTTTCTGCATTGCACGTGGACAACAAACAAATGGTCTTATCAGGTAAATTCTTCATTCATTTTTGGTTTAAATTCCAAACGTTAGAGTTACTTGTGTTGGGGGATGGAAGAATTTTAATAAAATTGTACATTTTATGGACTTCATTTTAAAACATCTTCGAAGGAGCAATGTTCACAATTGAAAATGCGTCAACAGCAGTTCCTCAAATTTTTGGCAATCCTTGTGCAACATTATAATTAACATTGGGTGCCTCTTCACAAATGACCATCGCTTCCCGGCCTTGCAGTAGCCTATGATTGGCAATCGAGTGCCCGCCGTAATTTTAAAAAAAACAAAAAAACATTCAACCCTTTAAGTGGTTTCGACGAAATATCTCGTCCATCACGATCTGACCAACTTTGTTAAAGTCGTGATATCTCGTCATCAATATAGTGCCATTTTTTTATGAGATATAAAGATTCAGATCTGGTCAGTTTTTTTCCAATGACGAGATATCTCGTCCATCAAGTTCATCTGGTCAGTTTTCTTCCAATGACGAGATATCTCGTCCATCAAGTTCATCTGGTCAGTATTTTTTAATGACGAGATGCCTCGTCGAGACAACCAACAGGATGATTAAAGTGTACCCTAATGTCATTTTTATAAACCTTTCACCTACCATCTCAACATTCTACTTCTTTTAGGGGTCTAAAGAAGACTTCATCGGTGAAATTTGCTGTTTGATATCGAAACTGATCCGAACATACCTTCACAAGCTATTGAGGAACCTGAGTCACTCCACCACCTCAACAAGCTATTGAGGCGCCTCAGCAATTCAAACATCCCCTCTACAAGCAAATTAAAACAATATCGAAGAACTAAAAGCATTGACGCCTCTTTTGTTTACCAAACACATTAACGATTAACTTGACCTTACTCCAACCAGAGTTTGGGGTCCCAATGGGAATAGGGCTCGCATCCCACGTTGAGAAGCAGGAACCTTTCACCTATTCGAAAATCATTACACCATACGAGATTTCCTGCTATATGCTACACCCTTCCATCAATCTCTTCGGGTTGTAAAGAAGACAACGCCCCGAGATAAACAATGGCCGCGCGAACTAATCAACAAGCGTTCGCAACAAAAGAGGCGTTCTCTCCCCAAACAGCGATTATTAGTCTTCGAACTCCGAGAAATCTAGTTTCGAGAGGAAGGAAAAAATTTCCTGTGATTTTTTATTGATACCATTCTTTTTCTTCTTCGAAGAAAGCAACGCGAAAACTGGTTGTATACGAATATATGGTGTTATTTAATGAAATTATGGAACCGTCGCCAGTTTGCGTGCAGAATAAGCAAGCGTGTTCTGTCGAGATTTGTTTCAGGTAGAGTTGACTTCGCATTCTGAAAACGTAACGTTTCGCAACACGTTTTATCGAGTGCTGAGGAAGCATTTATCTAGCGTGAATGATAGAAGAGCTGATTTCCTTTTCAACCGAATGTCATGTTTCTAATCTTTTAATCAGTTCGTTGAAAGGAGAGAATAGGAATTTTAATTATTGTACCACACACACACGGAATCTGTCGCAATTGAAGTTGGATGAATGAACAAAAAGGGTACGTCCACTGAATGATCAATTCCTTTACATCGTGCAAAGCGTGATTAGTAGCTTCAAAATAAGAATTAACTTTCCATACACCGAAGATAACTTCAGGGTCCCCATGTCGCCAGCATCTTGAAACCAGGACCGAGAGCAAGAAAGGGTTCTTTAACCCTCAGAGTGGTACATACGCATTTTCTGTTCGGCAACATACAGTCCAGTCAGTGTGAACCAGTTTTGATATTCCATGCCTACAATTTTCCCCAGAATTCTTTTAAGCAATAGGTGTGACTTTTCAGGCATTAAAGGTGATGTGAGTTAAAACCGCAATCCTACACTACTCGGAAATCTCGTGTGTGTGTGACTTCAGAGGGTTAAATTTATAATAAAGCTATGTAATACTACGCATAGGAATGGTTAGTTGTGTTCAGTTTCATGGCCATGTTTGGCCAATCTGAGCCCAAAACAAATCAGGTATTGTCTAGCAAATGGACAAAAGTCTGCATTTGTAAACATTGAGTACTTGAGATACAAATTGGTGTTTCATGATGGGCCTGTTATCTCAAACTAGAAGCAGAGCTCTCATCAAAACAATGTAAAGATTTTGATTTAACGGGGATCGGAGAGCAGGTGAAGTAGGTTTGAATAACTTTATGAGGATGAAATGCTACCAAAAAAGTACTCAACAATTCCATCATATTCGTTCCCATGATATAAAATATCAGAAATAGGTTTGTTAAAGGCAGCTCGTACACGAGATTTTGGCACATGATAAGAAAACTATTAAGTACCCTAGTTATATACTGAAACCTAAGGACGAGCCTTATAAGAAAATCGAATGGAAATTGCTTGTGGCAAGAATGTGCAAACGAAAAATAGCACTGGAAGTGAAATGAATTTGTAAGGAAATGATGAGCCAGACGTAGTCCAACATGAAAGTTTTGACAGGTCTCGGCATATAATCTAGATCCAGGTGATTTTACAAGAGGAAAGAATGCTTAGCACAGGGTTGGAAAATCTGGAAAAAATCCAGAGTTAATAATTTTGCCAGGAAATTTTAAGTCGAGCGTAATGTGATTTCCAGACTCTGGACTGATTCAAATCAATACTGTATTCCAGGTGCATGCTGAGGAGTAAAGCTATAAGTCTATGTGGTGTGAATGAGGCGAATTTATCGACTGTCAGGAGGAAGTTTAATATAAGCTACATTGGATGCAGTTGCAGCCGTACACTGAAGAGTTGAAACCGTTCTTGAGAAACTTAATTTCCTCTTAAAAGTTTATTGAACACAGTGATTTAAAAAAAAAAAAAACCTCTGGCAAATTGGTCTATTGTTTGTTACAAAATGGCAATCGGGTACCTTCGCTTTGAACTGAGGACATTCAATTTTAAAACAAAGCGTATGTTGTTTCCCGAATCATAAAATTGAATTTTTAAAGAAAATATATATTTGCTTTACCACACGAAAAAATATTGATTGAGGAAAACTATGAACGTAAAACTATTCATCTTAGATTCGTTATTTTTAAGATTTGAGTTTCTGTGATTTTAAAGGAAACAAACTAAAGGAGGTGCATTCATAACCACTCCCAATCTAAAAATCGACTTTTCTGGTAGTCACTTTCATATCACCTTTGTAGTTTTATCTTTAAAAAGGGGTACGATGTATATGAAATGTATTATGTGGATATATACGATTTTCGTTCAAAGTTAATTGAAGACCGTATAAAATGTCGAAATGGAGCTAAAACTTTATTTTTCGTACACTTAAACGAAAGTTGTACTCTTTTTTATGAATGAGGAAGGGTTACTCTGGTTACTTTTTGAATTAACAGTTCACTAATTCAACCAGAGTAACGCTGAGTAATTAATTCAGCTAGAAAGTAATAAAAAACTAATATTTTGAAAATGAAAAACAAACTGCAGTTGATTACAATATTAGGTTTAGAAACATAATATCGAATTTTGATATCTCTGTTAGAACAACACAAAGTAGCAAACTGATTGATCTGTTTCTCTTTTCTTTTAGAATGCAACATTTTTGCTCTTGTTGAAGTTATAAATGAATTTAGAACTTAGAAACACAATTCTGCACGAATACATTTTTTAGTTAGACCCACCTGGGGAAGTAATTTCCATCAGTTTACATGACATGCTACATTCCCGATTAGCTTCTGCTTTTTTCTAAACTTTCTTTTTCAACCTCTTTTTTTAAGTTCTTTTCAGCCTTTTTGTTTTCTCATAACCCCTCTTTTCAACCCGCGTAGAGTACTTTCAATAACTTAATGTTATCCCTCGTGCAATGTTTGGAATCGAGAAAACGTTAAAATAAAATAATGTTTTCTCCTTTTCGATCCTCTTGGTGCATTTATTTCTATATGTCGCCTCCCGCGTAATAAGTTTGGAATACAGAAAATATCTTGTTAGCCAAATACGTTCGCAAAAGAGAATGGAATTACTACGCTCGTTTCACTCGTTAAATAACTCGAACATAATTCCATCTAATAATGCTGTCGGTCTAGAATATGAAAGATAGGAATATTAATTGGGAGGTAGTATTAAAACGGCCTCGCTCGTGGCAGCATTTCTGGTTTCCAACACACCTCTCCAAGTGTCACTGCCCCGCAAATCATTTCTTCCAAGGCCAAGGCTGTTTGAGACATTTTAAATATGAATGGCCATCTCCAACTTACCATTCAGGACCGCACTCGTGTGTGTTGCCTGACCGCACTTACTTTTACATCTCCGTCTGCTATTTTTCTTTCTACTCACATGAGCCGCATCCAACTTTTTGTTCATTAGCGTGACTCAATTTGCGATCAAACCAGCTCCGTTAGGTAGTTCGAAATATAATCTAACAATTTATGGGCTATGGTTGTTTCAAAGCCAACGGATGCTGAAAAAAAAAAGCTACAGAGATGGAAAAGATTGTGATATTTGTTCTTATCTTCAAATATCATAAGTCGTATGTTTCACTGCCATGAGCTTAACGATCGTTTTTAATACCGGGTGCAATTGACTGGTCTCTTTTCGTTTCGAGAAGGAATTTTCAGTTTAGAAATTGAATCTGATTGATTTTCTGCTTGACAAAGCTAAACGTTTTATTTTTTCTTCCCCTATGTGAATCTGACAACTAACCAATCAACCCTCAACATCAGGAATTCTGAGAAAACGAATGACCGTTCGATTTTTATTTTAAGATTGTTGGAATAATCAAATTTGTTGTTTTAAAATTTAAGACAAAAAAAGATTTCACCCATAAGTAATTTTTTTCCACAGAAACGTTATAAAATTCTATAGAAATGCCTGTTTTTCACAGAAATTCTTTTTCTTCACACAAAATTGCATGTGAAATATTAACTGCAGTTTATGATGGTTTCGAACAAAAATATGAATATATAGTTATCACATTTTAACTCTTAAAATATAATAATCGCTGCTTAACACATTTGCAACATAATAATCCAAAACCAAACTTTTAAAATTTCTTCCCAATGATTCTCTTTGATATCTCAAATTAATTCACAATGTGTGTACAATATGTCACAATTTTGTCCGTGACATTTTACTTTACTCAACTCATGAAAATATATACATTCTAGTTCACATTTAAATTTTGTAAAATATATGAATTCATCGAGAGAAATAGAAACATTTCGAGAAACAGTTTGTTGGATAATACAGTACACCTTTGAGACATAAAGTTTACGACCTTCGACAAATTCAGAAAGATGCTTTTTTATTTGACTTTCCGAATATTTTTACAATGATATGAAATGAAATATCGTTTTTGCATACGTTTCGAAAATTCCATAACAAATGGAGACCCTATTCTCATATATATTAACAGATTAGTAGCATTCTTTTCCTAAACATTTACGTATTTTTCTGAGCATATATTATTTGCTGTAACCTTATTGGTCAGAATTATCAGTTTCTATTTCAGTCATATTGTTGAATCTAATGCGGGCATTCTCTGTGGAAGATAAAATTTATCGAACAGAGTTGATCCACACTAGCCAATATCAATTCATAAACCATGTTTATGAGTTGGCAGAGTGTGGGTCAACTTTCTGTCTAAAAATGGCCTTTTCCCATGTGAAAGCAATCAAGTGCAACATGTGCGCTTCATTGCTAAGCTTCATATGCCACAACAATTTTCATAACTTGTGAAGCAAACTTCCAAGCTATTCTAAAAATAAAACATAAATGTTGTTTTTTTTGTGTGTGAATACGTCTTTAAATTCGATCCTATTTTGAAGAGTCTGTACAAAAAATCCAGTGACAAAAAAAAAATGGCCAGATTTGTCGCGCTTATATCTATCTCGTAGACTAGAATGAAAATCTAACGATTTAAATCTTGCTGAACCGTATCTGTGTCCGTATCTAAAATAGTGTGAAGTGTGAATAGAATATAGTGGTGAGGGGGAGCGCTTTGTGCTTGAACACACACTGAAAATGGCGCACCGTGCAGAGTTAGGGTAGTGTGTAACTTTGGATTGCAGAAATATAGGTTATTGAAAGTGGTGTCAACATGTAGAGAATAACAGGATCTGTGATTGTATTTAACAATAATAACCTTTTCAAAAAATTTGTAGTTATAAGCCGATATGAATAAAGTTGAAGAAAGTTTTTATGTCGGGAAAAAATGAATAGGAAATATGTACAGAAGTGTAAGAAATGGATAGAATCGGAAAGAAAAATTCAAAAGAAGTGTAAAAAGCACAAATTGTCTAATGTAGAACAATGCAGGTTGTTTAATGCGCGAAACGCGTCAACGTTGGCGTGAGAACTTCGAGTGCGCCGCCGCCTGATGGATATTGACTTGAATGTGATTACCTTCGAAAGATTCAATCAGGAAAATTGTACCTAAAAATTTATTCCAGATTATTCCAGAAATTACCAGTTGTAAGCAATGTACCCATTATGCTTGTTGGTGATTTCAATAGTGATGTTACTCTAAAGCAAATCGCTTATAGACTATATGCAACATTTCAACTTGAAGTACATTTCTACATCACCCCACTATTCTAGGCAACACTTGCATAGATTTAACCTTTGTAAGAAACATCGTTGTAAACACTATTCCGGATGAATCTTTACTTCTAACACGCGGCCTTTAATAAATAGAATAATACTTCACCCATAACGTACCAAAAATTGAAAAGTTTGCATCTTACACTTCCTCTAATATCATAAAGAGGGATTCACGTCCTAAACGATACAGTAACATTAAAACTAATTACAATCGGTCGATGGTTAGTTCTTTTAAAAATGTTCCTAGGCAAGTATTAAGAAGAAAAAATTTCGTGGTGGACTGATCTTTTGTACAACTTTCCATCTCGATCCAAGTCCATAAAGATAATACGAATACATCACCGTAGACCTGCTTTAACAATTTTAATGAAATTTAGAAGACTTGACCAATTCCGAAGCCAGCTTGAATATGCATGCTTCAATTTTCCCCGATTCTTTTTACTGTATTTCTCTGAACATTTTAAGTTTACCTCATTGCTCGCTTTTCTACTGAACTAGACTATTGTGCAGAAGCTATTTGGTGCTACTTTCATATGATATATTTTAAAATCGATCCTCTAAGATCGATAAATACTAAAGCATTTGATATTGGAAACTACTCACAAAGAGAGAAATGTAGGGAATTAGTTTATTTTCTTAACACCTAGCTATAATTTTTGTGATTATTTGAGCATTACCTATTGCAAGATTAGAAAAGATTAAATTAGTGATGGATTAAATACGATTTCCTACGATGCTCTAAGACCTTACTTTTGAAGCGTGACCTCATGAAAAGTAATACGATTAGTCCAGTAGTTCTAATCTTCTTGAAGGTTAGGCATTCAGAAAACACAACAGTTTCTGACTGACAAATTTAAGTAAGAGCTTTAAAATTCCAATCTCTCGTTCCGTCCAAACTATTAACCAGAAATTTGTTAAGGGTTAATGGTCAAAAGAGAAAGGCTTCCTCCACTACACACGAACTCTTGTCCATCACACCTGAGTTCTCCCAGCATGTTACTCAGCTTATTGTTCCGTTACAAGATGACAACCCTAATGAAACACAGGCACACGATTCTTCTTTGTACCGATAATGTATCAGAACACAATGTCCTAACTACGTTTCCAACAATGCCGGCTGCCGCCATTGTGTTTTCGAGCGTGCAATTGCGTAATTTAGAATATTTATGTTGGGAGCATACGCGTTCTAGATTCACCCTGCAGTTCGCTAAACTAATTGTAAGGGAGGTAACATTAACAGAAAAGTTATGATGACAGCTTGTTAGAAGCGTTCACTCTTTATTCACAAAGTAATAGAAGAATACTTGATACAGAAGAAAGCACAATACCTAATATTCTGAGAGATAGTTCCAAGAAAATCAATAATTAGGATATCCAGGATAATTGAATTTCTCTCCAACAACACTGTGCTATCAGCTTAACGAATTTTGAAAGTTGAGTGTGGTTAAATACCAACTCTATACTCTTAGTATTAAAAATTATGAAATTTGAGAATTTAAAATAAATATATTTTGTCACACGTAGAACTTTTTTGTTTTAAATTTGTTCAAGAAAAATAACTATTAAAAATAATTTTTGAACAATGATATTTCAATTACTACTTCAATTTAAAATACATTAATGATAGTTGAACGGATTATTATACAAAGTCGCATTATAAAAATCCCGTGACAGCTCATCGAAACTCGGGAACATAAGCATAAAGTAATAAAAGAAATTCGCACCTATCCAGTGCCTTAGGTCTGGAAAACTTGTGCGTCAAGTTTGTTATTAAATGCTTCAGAGAAGTTGTCAACTGAATATAAGTGAGTTATGCAACAACTTTGCTTGTTACCCTAGATCGACCTACACTGGTGTTCAAAATTAAGAGAATTTTCACTTGGGGCGGTTATCTCCGGAAATGCTGGACATATTTAAATGAATTTAGTTATGTGCATAGGTTGAAACAATACAAAAAAATTAACCATAGAACATGTATGGCCAAATGTGGCCCTTGCGCCAGAAAAGCCAAAACCAACCAACTAATCAAGAGAAATGAGGGATAAGAGGATTAGACAACGGATATGATGAGAAATAAAAAAGGATAATAAATAATTATATCACTGTAAAGCAAGTATTTTAAGTAGACGAATTCAGAATCCGGCCGATCAGTAATTTAAATCCGAATAAAACATATCGAATCTAATTTTACTCATGAAAACTAGTATTATCCCCATCATTTGTTTTGTTTAACTGAGTTTTATGGCCAAATAAGGTCGTGTAATATACACACATGAAGTTTTTACTGACGCAGGAAAAAAATACACCCATGGGAAGTGAATGGAAGTGAACCTATGTTGCCTATAACAGCGCAATGAGCTGATCTACTGAGCTGCCCCTACCCCCAATCATGATCATGTCTGATAAACCCATTATATTTGATACTGCAATTTTATGTAATACTTTTCAGTTCATATCATGAGTTAGTTTCAACATATCTGGTTCATAACTTGTTTACCAATTGAAATGGATTTGGGGGGTTTATGGCGCAAGATCGAAAAGCGGAAAACCTGCGCCAAACTTGTTCATCGAAGCTTTCCAAAATAGTTTTCGCCAGCGATCGAAATTGTTGCTGATCCAAGTTGCACACGATTACAAATCTTAATGTCGGCTCCACCACCACATGTGCGTTTCAAACACCAACAACAACGGAATACATAGATGAAGAGGTGAAATGGCCATAGAGCCAGTTCAGAAAGGAAACCACTAGCTGGCTACTTGATGCGTGGCAGAATGAATAGGACGAAGGGGAAACAGGCAGGACGGTGCATGATGTGTTACCAAGAGTGTCACTAAAATCTACAAGTTGGACCAGAGAAGATACCCTCTTCTTCACAGGACATGGCCCATTCCCATCCTACCTAACGAGGTTTAAGAAAATCTAGTCTGAAAACTGCTTGAAATAGGCAAACCTCTACATTACATCACAGTTTGCCTCCTCACAGCCTCATGGCATATGAGAACGCCTGCAAACCACCTTAAAATTGCATGTCTCAGGAACATTGCATAGAACAAGGTCTCGAGGGTAAAAATTATTAACATGGTGAGATTCATTGAAAATCATCTGGACTTGATTATCCTAAGAAAAACGAACTCTTTTCTCCCCTTGCATGTTGTATATATGTAGTATTTAAAATGTAACCTAGTACTGTACTGATTTAACGTAATTACTGTATAGATGTAATGATATTAAGACATTCTGGGTAGACATGTCACCTCGGTGGACATGCTCTACTCATCCAACCACACTTATTTAAACTGTTACAGTGTCTCACGACACTGGGCACGGAAGTGTGTGTTGGTGTCAGTTAGTTAGTTCTAACGAAGCGATTTCCTTTGCCGAAATTGCTTCTCCCTCATCAAAAAGCGCCGACATAAACGCGCACCTCTCCAATAATCACGACTATTAACAAAAAAATAAACATAACCTTGGACAAGTCACATCCACCCGCCTTTCGAAGGCCCGTGGCATGATGAATCACGCGCACTTTCCGAACACAGCCGCGACAGACACGCTGTACCTGTGTGCTGAGCCTGTTTACATACACCACTCCAAATAGGCAAACATAGAGAGACGGGCTGGCTTTTCGAAATGATCGAGTATCGCACTCTGCCATGCATTGAGGTTAAAAGGAGGTCAACTTGAGCAAACATGCAGATAACAGGTGCATGGGAAATGAGAGAAGTGGGAAAAACACAGACTGTTGTAAGGAATGGAACTGAATATGTGCATTTATAACTTTTTTTATTCTGCACATTGACCAAAAAGTACGATAGACACGACCTGTGTGGGGTTGGTAAAAAAAAAAAAAAAAAAAAAAAACCTTTCTCAAATTTACTATACATAAAAAGTTTATCCCACTAAACGGGCTATTGACTTCTCTCCAGTTTCATAGCGTAGCATGGAAGCATAGATGCCAGTAATTAATAAAATTCGGTGCCAAAAAAATAAAAATAAAAATTGAAGTAAAATCGGCGCATTTTTTTTTAAACATAAAGTTAAGTTTGAAACTTTAGTTCCTATTTTGTTCTTAATTTGCGTTGCAAAAAGTCAACTAAGCACTGTTGATGTCCCATCCTTTCAGCATCAAATGGTTTTTTACTATGATTAATGATGTTTGTCTACGGAATGTGAGCACCTTTAGCACTCTTCTCCCGTACCCTATGCTTCTTACTGAAACAAGCATCCAGTTCAAACAATCTGACCGTGGTTCAAAATTATGAAGCGTTGCCATCTGATCTTTTTCATCGGGATTGATCCCGGACTGCCGGCAATAGCGCTTTGTGTTGCTCCAGTGTGACGGAAATACAATTACCTACCAGATACTAGGCACATCGAGTCCTTGCGACTAGTCTATTATCCTCCCCTCATTTGCCCACCTTTGTAAAAAAAGAAACCTACCAAGCTCTGACAGCGTGTGAATCATCCTTAGTTAAAGCAAAGCTGTATCTGAAGCTAAGAGTATAATATTTTTTCGCTTTCTATCGAATCCTGGCATCCCCAGTTATCAATGTCACGCTATGCTAGTGCTTTTCTCGAATACCCAACGAGGCACATTAGCTATGTCTAAAGTCTGCCCTTTATATCACTATTTTCCGTGGAGTTCAAAATTATTTTTCTAATATTCGAACAAGGATAAAGAACCGTGAAGCCAAGGCTTATTTGTCTATCAATCAAACTAAATAGGCTTAATAGTCTGCCAATAATTTTAGTCTTGTGGAACTCTTGCACCAGGCTTGTGACATTTTCGAATTTCATGACTTTAAAAAAAAGGATGGCAAATTATTCATAGCTAATTTTTTGAAACATTTTTTCTTGAAAATTCTATTTAGAGGAAAAATACGTTGTTTTAAAAATTTAATGTCTTTATTATAAAAAAAAGGTAACATATAACCAATTTTCTAAAAAATAGTAAGTCTATTTCTAAAAAAAATCACCATTTTCAACAAACTCTAAACTAATAAATTGCTTAAATATAATTTCAACTCGAAAAGCAGGCAACTTTAAATTTCTGCCACCATGACAAAAAATGTTTAATATTTCAAGACCTAGTTCGAATATTTTCTAACATTAATATTCTTTCTCTCATTAATATAGACTAAATTCCACAAAAAATGTACTTTACTCCAGGCCTCGAAATAGATTTTTTAATACAGGTGCACTTTGTGCACCTAAGTTTTTAAATTAGGTGCACAGGTTATATTTTAGGTGCATATTAAAAAAAAACGTAATGTACGAGCATAAATGTAATGTACACTACTTTATTAGTTGGGTATGTTTATAACAGTCAGTAGTAGATAGTAAATAAAAATATTTGAACATCTAATTTCTTACTTCTCTGGCGCATTGCTATCGCAACAGTCGCTTCAACAGCGCCATCTGGAAAATGTTTCGATCCTCGGAAAGTTCTGGTGGCAGTGGCACAAGTAAACCTTCCTCCTGTATAAACACGTTACGGACCAGCGATTTTGTTTCGCATAGTGTGTATTTAGGAATTTTAATTACGTTCCTTTAGAGCGAGAGTAATATGTTTTGTTCCAACATTAAAATAACATAAAACACGTTTCGCTCCTTTTTTTAACGTTTAGTGCACTGCGTGCACCTAGCGGGAAAAAATTAGGTGCACAATTTTATTTTCATGTGTACAGTGCACCTGTGCACCCGGGTATTTCGAGCCCTGCTTTACTCTATGCATGCAGTTTCAAAAAAAAAATTTAAGGTACTTTTTTGCAATTCATAGATTTAGTTTTGCATCAATTCTGAATATTTTTGTGAAGAAAATCAGAATGTAATCAAAAATAGGGGTTATATAAAAATTGAGTTTATATAAATTTTAATATGGAGACGGACCTTTGTGTGTACGAATTAAATACACCTTAATTTATGGCAGACATTATTCGAAGTCTAATGAGTCTTCTCATTCGTTTGTGTGACTCCAGGAACGGGAATAATAAGAGGTTTTCGGATACCTTTTTTTAACCGGTTGTACAAGTGATGGCGAACCTTTTGAGCTCGGTGTGTCAAAAACCGGAAAAAAAAACCAAGCTTAACTTGGGTGCCGTGTCATATCTAGAAATACCTATAATTTTATAATATTTGCAGCCCTAGTAAAAAAATTAATATTTGTGATATATTTTTTTTATTAAAAAAGTAAAACACAAACAGTGTTTACATTTGTGACTTTTTTGTAGCTAAACTGCACTTGCTGAACCTTCAATTGAAGGTTGGTATTTCGTATACTTCAAGCCCATGCAAGCACTACTAACTTCATTTGGCAGTCGGTTTCTTTTATTGGTTTTAATATTATTTAACGTCGAGGATAAGGTCTCACCGAAACACGCAGAAAGAAAAATTGAGAGCAAAGCCATCGCTAGATTTTCTGGGTGCTAATCCGCTCCGGTGCTAAGTGTCCGGTAATCCGCTCTAAGCACTCCAAATTTCTTGTTCGTAGTGGGACTCTTCATTCTCTAAACGATTTCTCTCCAGATTTTCAAGTTTGAACCTCAAGTCAACGAACACTTGATACCAGATGCTGTCTTGAAATTCTGCAAGTTGCATCTCCAAATCATCAAGTTACATCCATTGGAAATCATTTAATTCCAAACATCTGTAGACTACTACATTCTGATACTTAATTATTTTAATTGTCTATTAGAAGCTTCTAAATTGGTTATGTATTTCGCCGAATCGGTCAAGTAAATAGTTTACAATATTCTGGTACTTTATATGAATGGGCTCCATATCATTTTGTTCTGTTGTGTTGGCCTTCTTGAAATACTTTTTACTCGAGGAAAGTACTTGTGAGTTTTAGTCTTTGGCACTTTATTTTGACTTAGCACTGTCTCTGTCTCTTCTACCCCTTCCTCTCTTTCAAGTAAGTACAAGAACCCTCCCGATCGTTCTACGAGAAAATAAGTGCCGTGTGTGTTGACTGTTCTTGATCGAGAACCGTCTGTAAACGATGCGTGTCACCTAAAATGTCTTGGCGTGTCACCTAAAATGTATTGGCGTGTCACCTAAAATGTCTTGGCGTGTCACCTTTGCGCACGTGTCATAGATTCGTCCCCCCACCATCACTGGGCTATACAAACACTCCTTTCTATTTGTGTAGATCAGTCTAGATATCTATCTGAAACTCACAGCCAAAGCCAGCAAATAACGCCAAGGATTATAAAATTAGAAAAGTTTGCTGCAAAACCATAATTTTATAATAGATTATTTGCACTGAAACTGAGAACATATATTTTTTTAATTTAAATAATTTATGCGAAATTAAAATTATTATTTTGCATTTGCTGATAAAATATGAAATTCTCTGAAATATAACGCTTACATGTATTGAAATGTTTTTTTTATTTTATAAGCTGTAAAACAATATTATTTGAATTAAACAAATATTCTACCCTTACACATATGGATTCTTAAATTCAAACTAGTTTTGACCATTTGGAATTATCTCTAAAAAGTGTATATACCTATATATGGCGACCAGTGGGAAAGCTAGACTATTTTTGGAACCGGGGTTGTTGCCGTCATTCGTCAGAAGATACATGAAACAAATTCGAATAAATTATCCTGATTAGTACTATACTAATTTTCATCGATACACATTATTCTTAAAAGTGCTTGTTATTGATTTTTTTTATTGACACTTTTAACCAAGTTATTAAAGTTGTTTAACATCAGTTGATTAATAAACAGGGTGTAAAAAAATCATGATTTAAAAAAAAATCAATTAATGGGATTTATTTGATTTAAATCAAAAATCGGATTTTTTTTATTTAAATTTCTGTAGGGCCTATAAATTTGTTGAATAAAAAATTGAGTTTCTGACATGACATGTAAACCAATATTTATTTTAAGTAAACAATCAGAATTTGTGATATGGTAAATTAATATTTATTTTACTAAAAATCATTGTGTGTTACATGGTAATACATTTAAAAAATGAATTTTCAAAACAAGAGCAAAATATAAAACATTTGTTAAACTTTAAAACACGAGTTGACATCCTACATAGTTTATCTTGAGTAAATTAACATCATCATGTTAACAAATGTATCAGTAAGTGTGAGACCTAAATTAGTCTGATTAAATAAATATTTGTTATGGGTCAATACTCTTAAAGTGAAAGGTGACTGTTTCAGAGTGCATTTTGCAAAATAAAAGATGTTCATAGTGTTTAAACTTCCATCCTTTCAAAAAGAAAGCTCAGTTGAATTTTTTATTTAGTTATTAATCACATTAATTGTGTTATTTTGTATTTATGTCTCAATTAAAAAAAAGTAGTTGAAAAATCACTATAGCTAAGCCATTGGTCAATCAATTAAAGGGGTAACAAGTAGTTTAGGCCTACTTTATGGGGATTTTCTTTGGCTGTCTTGACATTTACGTAGATGTAGGCCTACTGCTTTATTGTTTGTAACATAAAATTATGCATGAACATTGTAAAAACTTTAAAATAGATGTCAACTTATTTTTTACTTTACTGTTTGGCAGATTCCCTGACTCAACACTCAACAGATTACTTTGTCCATAGACACCTCAGATTATTTGCAAGTTTCCAGTGCCAAACATTTTTTTTAAAAACTCATCAGTACGAGGTGTAGCCATTAGTGCTGAAATCACCATGAGTGCAGAAAGTTCAAAGCATTTGACAAATTCTGTGATTTTTCTAGGGTGTATTTACTTAGTTATAAAAATGTAAGATTGGTTGTGATTTGAATCAATGATTTTTTTAAAAATCATTTGATTAAAATCATGATTTTAATTGTTGATTTAAATCAAGTGATTTAAATCTTGACACCCTGTTAATAAATACCTTAAATCAGTGCAGTTTAATGGTTTCGATATGGTTTCAAATGCATTTTATATCAAATTCCCCTTTGTGGTGCATTTTTTTTCTAACGAGAAACAGTTTTGCTCCTATAGCTTCGGTCATTAACACAGCAGGAATCTTTATAATAATAGCATATATTACTGATTGAAATAATTAAGCTCTTCTGGCACAACACCAAAAAAAATACAAAAAAATTTGCAGAAACATTTTTTAAGAGAAATCAGATGTTGATAAATATATCTGAAATTTAGACCCTTTAAGTTTAAACATTAGTGGCTATCTGAAATTTCACCCCTTTAAACATTGGCACCCCCGAAGTCTGATCCTGTTGTTCTCCTCCTAGTTTCGTGCCTGATGCCAATAATCACCATTCTTCAAAATGGGACTGGTCTCTGCAGGGGCGCCAAGTTTTAAGGGCCCGACGTCTTAAGCAACCCTTCCGTGTTTTTTATGGTTTTTCCTACAAAACATGAGGGATAAATGCTATAAATATACGGGTAATATTGATAATTATATTTGTCAACCTTCAAGGGTAAAAAATCAAAAAGATTTTGACGATATAAAAAGTAACGCTGAAGCTCAATTTGACGCGCATGAAACTCATCCATTGGAACAATTGTACACAATGCTATCAGAATTACGTACGACCTATGAAGAAAGTTCTTGCAAGGAAACAAACATCATGTCTGCTCGTCAGAAAAGAAAAATAGCCGAAACACGCAAAAATAAGCAAACTTTTTCCTAAGTGTTTTTAGAGGTTTTATGTTTTTATTGAAAATTATAGTGCCAAAGGTTTGCGAAACGATAAAGGAATCAGATTCCGATAGTATTTATTTATGGTTGCACAGCTGGTGAAATCGATGTCACTATAAAAATTTCCTCCAAGGAAAAATCCGGAAAACTTGTTTCCTTCCTGGAAGACCGGAAAAGCAAATGTTTTTCGGAAAAGTTGACAGATACGGATAATAACAAGTTAGCTTAAGTCTTATTTGGACGCTCCCAATAATTTCCCCAGTTGGCCCTTTTGCTCTAACTACAGATAACTTTGAAGTGTCTCCTTCTAGTGAGGCTTTAAGAATCTTCGACTTCCCTTTTTCGTATGCCATTTTATTTTAAAGAAAAGTTTTAAAAGGAATAACAAAAAAATTTTTTTTTTTTTTTTTTGGACTTTTTATCGATCCCAGTCTTTACATTAGGACTTTTCCCATGTCATGTCCCGCCTATGTCTATATCTTCTTAGGTGGAGAATGACAAGCACTTGACGTACTTCACTCTAAGTGCCTCTAAAGCTGTCATGATCCCATGTACATCACTGTTCCATTAAAATATTTGACACTGGTCTCGATCAAAAAATTATAAGCGAAATACGTATGTTTTTTTGAATAATGAAACATTAGCGCAAAAGTTTTGAAATTCCTAACTAGGGAATTCAAGTTTACAACTTTCCTAAAATATCGAAACGATCTCAACTTTAGTTTGTGGAGAAATGATATGTTGAAATACGTATGTTTGGAAACTGGTTATTATCTCACCTAACATTCCTAAGAAGGTAATAAATGTCCTGCGTAGTAGTTTGCACTTGAATAACAATAATTAATTTGATGCGTCTGAAAACTGATCAAATATAAAATTTTGTACTGACTAAAATAATTTTGATTCACTTGATGGAAATTTTTTCTTTATACATTCTATTTTACATGAAAAAATATAAATTCTCACTATACACATGCATTATCGTTTTTTTTTTAATGTTTATGTTCTATGTTATGTCTATGTGTATATACACTGTACGAAAAGAAATATCTACCTTAAAGCTAAACACACACCTTCAACTTTAGGTAATATAGTTCTCATACTATAAATTAACCTTACGGAACTCTGAACCCCTTAAATTCCAGTATAAATCTTTATACCTAGGTAGAAAATTTTTTTTGTCTATTCGGTAAATTTTTAATAACAACTTAGTAATTTTTATTATTTTATTTTAAATACAGCGTATAAAAATACTTTCCAATGCTTTGATGCTTTCAAAATGTATTCACAGAAGGACATCGGCACTTTTCGATAACAACTTTCATTACCTTGAAATAATTTCTCAACACAATTCAAATTCAGCGAATTTTTACATCGGCCCTTTTCTTCCAAGGTACAGAAATATTCTCTTATAATCAGTTTTATTATTAAACAATATTCAATGTGAACACTACATTCAGTATATTATAAACTACCTGTAGAAACGTCACTAGAGATAAAATCTTTCCAACCACATCCAATCAAAAGTATGTATTCAGCGTTTTAGGGTTACACTCAGGATATCTATCTGGCTGGTAGGTAGTTAATTAACGTCGCACTGGAGCAATGCACCTGGCTATTTGCGACGATCTGGGATCATTGCCGAATATTTTTTTGTTGGGTGTAATTTCAAATATAGATCCAAACAGACCACAAATGCGGGAGGTTATGATTTCCAAATGTATTTCTTTGAAATCTAGAACAGTTTAAAGCAAATGAAAAGTGAATGGAATTTGTTTTAAAGAGCGTGCTATTTACGTAGATTTAGAGTAAAAATCCCCTCAACTGTAATCAATTAAAAATATTTTCAAATGCTTAGAATATTTCATCAAACCCTTTAAATGATGGGGCACTTAATATATGAATTCATAGAAGTATTCAAAATATCAAAAGAATCTAAAAACACGATGTTTTAAAGAAAAAGTCAATGAATTAAGGATATTTATATATTTTTTCCAAGTCTAGGGAAAGATTTAAGGCCCTCCTAGCCTCTTTAGTAGGCGGGCCTGGCAGCGTTTTTCCAAACTTTCATATTGTGAGCTATATTTTTTAAACATTTTTTGCAAACCACCTAAAATTTTGTATCGTTTCAAAAATATATAACAAAGGGACAGAGGGAACGGAACAGAAGGAAAGGGATTTCCACCTGCTGTAGCATAAACTTTAAATGTACACTTGAAATATATTACATCTCAGATTTTTACCCATAAAAATAATCCTTTTAATTATTTACATTTAAATTCAACGCAGTAAAGTTCACTGCGAAGAAATGAAATACACAAACAAACACTTATTTATTCACAAAAAAATTGAAAATCGAAAACAAATGAAAATTACAATTTAAAATTAAACATTTGTTTGCTTACAAAAAATATTACCAATATCTAATTTACGTGGACCCAGCGCTCAAATTGACTGATCGACTAAACAAAATTTGTTTCGTTAACATATTCGATTATTATTGTTTTGTTTAGATTTTATTACAGCAGCGGGTATATTTTATTTGTACTATTTTCTGAGAGGAGCTGTATATTTTCCTGAAACCGGTCCCGCGGATCACAGTTTGAGAATTAATGGGAAAAATAATTTACTAAAATGTAAAAATCAATTGGACTTAACCCTCTCCCAGATAAAAGTTTTCGCGCGCACTTGAAAGAACAAGAGCAATTTTATTCGCCCAGTGTGCACAAAAGTTCTTTTATAAAAGAAAACTTTCCAACACTTACCTCCCAGTTCGGTCTGGAGGTGTTATTCTCTTCGGGCCAGCACAAGTCCTCTGACATGCTGGTGATGGTCAGCCAGTTGGCCCGGCGCGGATCGGACACCGATTCCGTCAACATTCTTTCCTCCTTTTCCAGAAAACTGTCACAGGAGATCGGACACGGAACCACACAAATGAAATGTGAAGGCGCTATTAGGAGCCATGCAAACAAGACGGTTGCGCCAACCGATTTGAGAAGGTGCTCGACAGCGTCTTACCACGCTCCCGCGTTTCGCCTTGTTCTGTATTTTGGTATGGCAGGTGCATTTGCAGGGTTGTTGGAAAAAGAGGGTCGCCAATTCATCTTCGCCCGAGACGCCAACGGCCGGTGCCGTCAAGGTGGATAATGGGGCGTCGAAAGAAAAGGCTCTCGCAGCGGTTCTCTTGATCTTCATCGACCCTGAATTTTCAGATGCGCTTAGGTAAGGGGTGATGCTGGGGATTTCGACAGTTTTATCCTTCGATGTGGAAAACCAGGACGTACCAACTCGTAGCCCGCCTGGTAATTTTTTGTGGCCCGGAAGGTCACATAACAGCGACAACAAAATAAAAAGATGATTACTTAATTAAATATACGCTGTACGGTAAAGGACTAGATCGGATTCCATATACCAATGACCTCAAAGCTTGGGAATTTCGAAAAGTTGGAAGCAAATTTCGTATTTTTAAATTGTGATGTTTATAGTTCTTCGTTTCTCATATCAGTGCTGCATATTGACATGACGACCGCTTAATTCAGTACTTCTATATTAGAATTGCTACCACTTATGCATAATCCTTGCTGCTGTCGGTTGATATAATACATTTGTTACCTCATTCAAAATTTTATTATTTTCAAATTGATAAACCATTTAAATTACTGCATAAAATAGATTTTCCTGTCTGAAATCACATCATTTTTCAAGATATTTTTATTGAAAGTCCTCCGGGACATCCTTGAGGCACCTAGCTACCTCGAATGTCCTGATTTCCTTGTGAGCCTTTCCGTCACTGAAACTATACCCAATCAATACCGCCGCAAATTTTGTGTGTGTGTGTGTGTGTGTGTGTGTGTGTGTGTGTGTGTGTGTGTGTGTGTGTGTGTGTGTGTGTGTGTGTGTGTGTGTGTGTGTGTGTGTGTGTGTGTGTGTGTGTGTGTGTGTGTGTGTGTGTGAGGCAAGCAAAACCAGAAATACGCAAACTAAAATAAAATAAAACATTTTTTTTAAAAACTTATTCGTATTGCAACACTGCTTTTCACAATTATTCAATCCGTCAGTGTTGAAGATGACAACAGTGACTTGAACTCAATAAATTTGTGAACATTTCTTCCTGAAAATTAACTTTAAAAAAAGTAACTGTTAAATTTCAATAAGGGATGAAAGTTTGAGAAATTTAATACGTTGCATAACTAAAATAGAAGTAGACACTAAGAGAACAGATATAGTATATATATATATATATATATATATATATATATATATATATATATATATAACTCAGAAGACACTTCGGATAACCAGAAACTCGGATAATACGGATTAGTAACATCAAAAAACCAATACAAAACTCAGAAGAAATTTACTTTTCTATATGTTAGCATTACTGCGATCGAAAGATTCATGAAATAATGTGGGGTAGTCGTCTCTTCTTTCTCCCGGTTCCATAAATGCCGTAATGTTCAATAAGGATTGAGCTTAATGATTTTTTCGACTGTTTCCAATGCTATTGACGTATTTAGAAGCATATTTTACTCGAGTGATTATCGAAACTTCGATTTTCCCAGACATAACTTGTTTTAGCGAATAATACTTTTATTAATCTTTAATTACAAAATATTTTTGGGAAAGATTTGAGACACATGGACTATTTAAGGTATATTCTAGGTAGTTGAATTAACGTCGCACTGGAATACGGGATATTGGCGACCATCCGGGATCTAAAAATATATTCTAAAAGATTTAATTAATTATGACCATTACTTAATATTTAGAATCACCGGCCTTCTTAAATAAGATAGACAGAGCATGTGGGAGGAGTCGCTGGCGTAAGGTCTCAGAAGTCACGTGGACTTCAGAATCGACTTGGACCGATTGTATATCTGAAGTCACACTAGTGTTTTTAATCACACTGGTACGACAATAATCACATTAACCGATCAATATTTTGTTCCAGATTAGTATTCAATCTTTTCCCCACAACCACTTGACATATCTTCATACCGAGCGATTAGCAGAAATAACACGAAACTGCTCGCACATGCTCCATCCATTTCATTAGAAGGTCAATGCCCATATAAAATATGCTAAAATGTCGGTTTTTAAATCTTGCTTTTAAAACTTTTTGTGTGCTTCGCATCATCTTTTGATGAATAAAAACAATGAATTCACATTTGAATCATCAACGAACACAAACATTTGAATTATCAAAACCTCTGAATCTTTTGTTATTGATATTTTCCCTTTTTATTCCTATGAATAAATACTGACCTCAGTGACCTGCCTTTCCCGGAGCCTAAAATACCCGTCAGATTAGTTTCTTACCAATTAACCTTGTTATAATTTACAAAGATTTTAAAACTTTACTGGATACAACGTTTTTATAATTTAGAGAATATAAATGATAAAATATCCTACCTAACCTTTTATAACTTATTTTAAAATTTAAAATAAAAATTTCTTTTCAAAATAATTGTGGAAATTTTTTATTAGTTTTTCACTACGAAAGATAGTTATTTTAGAAAACTAAAATTTGTAAGGTGAAATTATATACAGCTCCTTTTCAATATTAATAATCAATAGTTGATTTTAAAAATTATGTTTTTCAATTGGAAATTGAATTATATTTAAATTTATCATTTCTAGCTTAAATTTGTTATCGTAAATATGCTGTGTTTCGCCGCTTCACGTGGCGATTTCGATTAACTTTTTGTTTCGTATTGAAACATCAAAACTGTAAATGCTAACCTCAATCAGGTAACTATTTTAATTTAAGACAACTTTTGAGATTATTTTACAGTATCGTAATCAGAAGTTCATTTCTATGGAATTTTTAGAAACGTTTTTGACAATTTAAAACTACCTATCATTTATATGATATAATAGGAGCAGTAACTTCTAAAGTGATTTCCGTAGTATCCCGGACATCGTATTATCTATGAAGATATTTTAATTTTGATCATAGTCAAAACACATTTTAGAAATGAAAAAAAAGCTGTTTTTTTGCGTCATTATAAAATAACTAGTTCGCGTTCAAAAGAGGAAAATTACTTTCTTATGGACTGAAATTGTGTGCAGATAGAAAAATGTAAATCTCATAGAAAATACATAGAGGGGGGAAAAAACTCCATTTTGACATTTTTATAGCTTCTACAATTTGCTTTGGGCGAAGTACTTATGCTTGCTTTAACCATCCATGTAAACCATTTCACTTACATCGCTATATAATCTGAAATAAAACTACAAGAGGTAGAATGTAAAATAAATATTACTTAAGTCCATTTTGGATTCATGGTGTGAGAGAGATTGTAAATGCCCCTTCATTTATTGTAAAAACGGCAGCAATACAGCGTATTGCAACCAGGTTTTATATATATTTTTGACTGGTAAGCACTCTTGTATCAGGAATGTGATTTTTCCTAATTCTACCACCCTTAGAATTGATTTGTTTTCAAGCAAACACATTTTTTGCTTTAAAATTCCATACCGTTTGATAAATAACATCTTGTTTTAAAATTAAAAGTCTTCAGTAAAGAATAAACAAAGCTAACAGATTACAATTTAGCAGAAGGTCAATTTTATAGTATTTTTAAAAAAGAAAATCAATGTTTTCAACGAATGTTTTTGAGATAGCAAAGTTGCATTAGAATGGGCTTCAACTCATAATGGCTTCTCTTCACAACAACCTCGATTTTTGTCACCTTTCACGAAACCTTTCAATTTCTCAAATGTCCTGTTAGAATGTTTTATAACCATGATATTATTCCAAGATCAGTAAAGTTTCATGTAAAATTCACTTTACTCCAACTGGCATTCGGTTTAAAATAGGTTCTTTGTGGCATTTATTTTTCAATCCAAAGATCCGATATCTAAATGGAAACTACGTACACATAGATGTTGCTTCTTGAACTATTGAGTACATCTTTCTATGCAATTCAATAATAAAATTTGAAACTTGGAAAACAAATGCAAGTTTTATTGATATTAATTAATTTGTAATCGAAACCTACGTCTAAATTAAAAAAAAAACTTTGAATCTCAACGTATGGTTGCACGTCTTATGTTAATTCATGTCTTATTTTAAAATAGCTTTATTTTAACGTTACTCCTTTTTTAAGGGGACCGTGAAGGCCCCCCCCCACGAAATTCAAGACCCTTTTTCTCAATAACTATAATAGTAATCAACACAAAATTTTTATGGTGGTTAAACTGATATGTGAAAAACAAACTTTAACGTCTCACTTTTTTTTATTTAAAATTTTAATTTTATAGAAATTTTTAACTGAATATCACTTTTTAGATAGCATTTTTTAACACATTTAAATTTCTAAAAAATCCAATTTTAAAAAAATTAAAAAATGCCCGTGTTAAAATCTTTAGAGATATAACACAAATATGTCATAAAAATATTAAGTCATTATGTTCAGTAGATTCTGAGAAAATGGGTCATGAAACTTCAAAATCTAAGTTTTGAGAAAAATGGATTTAAACATTTAAAATGAATTTTTATAAATAATTTTACGTCTAACCTTAATGAAACCCTGATTTATATAAAGGGTGATCTCTTTCATTTTTAATACATGTATCTTCAATTTTTTTTATGCTTTTCTTTCTATGGCGGGCCTTTTTACTGTATTCGGAGAGTTTTCGCTCTCCATCCATAACATGGTCTTATTCCAGTTTTCTCAAAAATTTGTTCAAATGGCAGCCTGGGTTGATTTTAACTCTAGATAATGTATAGCACTTTATAATATTTCCACTGTTGCAGCAGGAAACAGCATCAAACACTCCCAGTTTTAAAGTTTGGATGGTTACAAACACATTTTTTGGAACGCGAGTCCAAATCACATTGTTCACCGATTCATTTGTGTTTTGAGTCTTTCCGTGAACACATTTTTTCAACAATTCTGAATTCGCTAAGTCTCTGAAATTTGATTTAATTGTCTTCAAAATGTAGGCAGTATATGGCAAGGCAATATGTGTGTGTTTATCATGGTAATACACATCACTTTTAGCTACAGCACGTTGAAATTTCCACCAGCTTTCATTCCCAACTGGACAAAGACCGTGATTTGGATTTAAGTTACTTGACAATAAATAAAAATATTCTGCCCAGACAGATTGTTGCATATTGTGCAGAAAACCAACATTTATCCTTATTGCTAGTCCATAATAGATCAAATGTCATGTCTCAGAAAGTGCTAATTTATATCGCATGGTAAAATTAATAAAAATAGTTTTAAAAAAACTAAATGACTACAGTTAACTCTACTGTTACCAGATTATCGAAAATAATTTGAGTAAAGTAAAGTAAAAAATATAATATACATTGTTGAGCAACAAAGATTAGAAATGTTCACAAACGGTTTGTTTACATTTGAAAGGCCGTGTCAGATGTGAAGTGCTTATTGGAAACGTGCATAATTTTCAAACTTCCTCTTATTCTATTACCTAGTGTGATATATCATTGGAAAGAGGAGATTTTGAACTATATAAAGGAGCAATAAAATAGAAATTGATTTTTTAGTCGAATTTTGCTTTCCCGGTCCCCTCAAAGTAAAATATTACCGTTTTATTTAAAAAGGTTTTGTTTCGTGCGCGTGATTTTTGTTTATGCAATGGAATTCTACTAATCATTACGCATTGAATCAATAGCATTTATGGAAAGCTGCCAAGAAAGGAACCCATGTCTAGCGATATTTTGTACAAAATAAGTAATTTGTTATAAAATTAGTCAAAAAACAATTATTTGACAACACCGTTCAAAGAATATAAGCAAGTCTTCAGTCTATTAATTCCATATTTTTTAGGAACAAATATAATTGAATGTGAAAAAGAGGATAACCCGATGAAAATATTTATTGATTTATATTTTACAAAGTAACAAAATTCACGTAACACAAAAAAAATTGGAAAAAAAAATGAATCATATATGTTGATTATATTAGTTTATTCAAAGCAATAAAATTCTTGATTCGAGAAAATCATATTGAAAAATTTGGGTTCAATTTCGGTCCGACTACCTTCAACAAACAATAGCCCGTAGTGTTGCTCCAGTGCAACGTTAATTAACTGCTTAAAACCTTTAATAAACTAAAAAAATACTTTGTTGTGTGCAAAATGCATTTGGATAAGAAGATAGATCTTCACCCCCAAACCATTTTTTGTTTAATTTTTTTTGCAAAATTTCATTTAACTTCTCTTTACACAGGGGTTAATTTCATCAAAACATGTTTTCAGTTTTCTTTTTTAAAAATTTCAATAACCGAATAATAGTTAACAAATGACTGCGATGAACGAATTCTTGGTCAGTTTCAAAATTCTCAGAGCAGTATTTCGACGCCATACGTTGAAAACTGAAGCGATTGGTGTAGGACGTTTTAAATGAGAAAGAAGCCGTTGCTGGGTAAATCCCTAACCTACGCAGGCAGGTATGCAGACTTCTCCGACGATGACAACCAGCTGATGGCGCCAATCATGGGAGTAAGGGTTGCCTTTTCTTGGCGCATCATCTCCACACTCCAACGAACACTGGGAGCAGATGTTTACATACGATGTGTATTCGGACTGATAGGAATTCGAATGAAATTCTGACCAAAATATACTATCATACATCAACATCCCGATTAGGTAATCGACAGGACGACGTTCCAATAAAGTTTGAGCAGCTGTCTTCAGATGTATTGAAAGAGTTATGTAGAAAGTTTGAAAAAATACATGCGCCAGGAATTTAGTAGTCGTTTATGTTTCCAACAATGACGAACAGGCACACATTACAAAATCTCGAGAGGTTTCAAAAGAAAATGTCGCATAAGACAAGGACTAGATTTTATACAGGAAGTTGAATGTTTTTCCAACTAAGAAGTCCAAATTGTTATAGATCAGCAAAAAATTAACTCTGGACATCAGTGTTCCAACTACTGATCTGAAACTGTAGTACATGATAAGGTTCAAGGGGTCCGTGAAAAACATGGAATATTTCGCTATTCAAAATAGAGAACTTTCAAGAATACAAATTCTCAAAAATTTATCTCCAATTCTTTTATGTTCTAAAAATTATTATTAAAATGGATTTTTTTATGCTCCAAAAATGCACTTGCAGATAGAAAGTATTTCCTAGAGACTGATGATAGGGATATCGCACATCAACTGCAATGATTTAAAAAAAGGAATTTCTAGTTTTGTGTTGAAAGACTAAAGGCATGCTCCTGCACACTTCAAAACTCTCCTCTACGGTAATCTAAAGTTGGTCTTACGTCTTTCCATACTTAAAACAAAAAAACGTAATTGATTTATTTTTAAGTTATGGCGGTATTACAGTTGAGATGCGATATGTGAATAATGAATCGTTTTACTGAAAGGCTGTCAACCGACCTGACTCTTATGAAGTAAAAATATTTTTTGTTAAATCTTTCTCAACTGACAGTTCATTAAAAATTTAAGCTTTCACAATTAACCATCTATAATATGGAACACATCAGATTCATCGGCATGGAGCCTTTTAATTCCAACACATTTTAATTAACAAAAATTGTTTTGGTACTTACTGTTTATTTTGTAAAATAACTCTAGTTTTTCTCTATCTCACTATCGCCGACCAACCGATATAGTGGTTAAAGTGTTAGACTCTAGATCGGAAGGTTCCTGGTTCGAATCCGGGTCCGGACATGGATGTTTGTAAGCGTATGGTGTAGAGACGGCTGATGCACCTTAAATCTGTCGTGGCCGAAAGTCCTCACGTTGGGTTGGCGTGGAAGTTTGGAGAGTGGGGTTCCAGCTCAGGTGTTGCTTCGTCATCTGACCGTGGTTCAAAATTACGAGGTGTTGTCCTCGGATCTTTCCCTTAAGGGACTGATCCCAGACTGTCGTCAATATTCCGTTGTGTTGCCTCTAGTACGACGTTAACTAATAATTACCAATTACTATCTCACTATCTCTCAGAACTTTTAACAGTTACCTCTGATCCTTAATTTGAAACGTTATCGTTTTATACTTTATTTAACATAGATCTAAATATTATACTCCTTATTAAGGTGAAAAATAAGGATCATTATGATGCTATACAGGTCTACACATGTCCTATTTAGTTTTGGAATCTTAGGGGGATCCGCGAAAACTTTTAATTTTCAAAGGAGTTTGTGGACTTGAAATCAAAGCTGATCGTGATTGAATAAAGCAGTCAAACGATACTAGAAATCTAAAGGCCTCGGTTCAGAAAAAGATGGCGGTGACGTGAAAAATCCATCATATTGGTAAAGAATGGTGTGGAGAGATACAGTAGCGGGTCAAGTTGTTTTGAGACTCGCTATGCGAAAGTAACTTTAAATCACTTTTCCGTAATTATTCTCTGATATTTGCTACTTAAATACATTTCTACATTTTATTACAAAAGTTTTAATTAAATTGTTGGTATTAATCAATAAATATTATTTATTATGATAATTATGAACATAAAGTTTCATTATAAATTATAAAGTACTCAAGCAATTTTTTTATGTATACATTTGTTAAATAGAAGTCTACCAAGCATTTCAATGAGTCTTGCGTTTCGATACATATGTCCCTGTAAAAAATTGTATACAAATTTATTGCTATCACTCTGAGCAAATATTCGTGTTAAATTAACCACCGATTTAAAAACTTTTCACATCAGTAATGTAAGAGCATTAAAAACTAATACTTACCAAATTTTCACACTCATTCTTCGAAAATTATTAACTTTGGATGATCTTAAACCTGTTACAGAAAAATGAAATAAAGTTTAGTAAACTATTTTAACTTTGATCATGGTATTTCTCGCTAACTTGATAGACTAATTAAAATTACTTAATTTTAAATTGAGTAGTGTTAAATATTAAAACATCAGTTTCTCAAAAATTAAAAAAAAATATTAAGGCATTCAAGCAATAACAGCCAAATAAGAAAATCTGTAAATAATGTTGCGTTGCATAGTATTTAAATACAGGTCAATAATGTGCAACCATGTAGTTTTCAAAATAGCTTCATAAGTACGATGCGTTTTCTCGTCATTCTATATCTTTGCCGTCACCTGACCGTGGTTCAAAATTACGAGGTGTTGTCCTCGGATCTTTCCCTTAAGGGACTGATCCCGGACCGTCGTCAATAGCCCGTTGTGTTGCTCTAGTACGATGTTAACTAAAATTACCATTTTATCTATATCTTTGCTTTTGAGCTTGTAAAAACGTATTTTGTAAAGCCCTAATAATTTCGTCAATTTTACGAAGTTTCTTAATTAAATCTCCGAGACCACTACTCAGTATCTCGAGAAGTCGACTCCATTCAGATTTCTTTTTATTCTTTTGGATTGAAAGATTGGAAGTTGTGGCTCCTATTCTTTGAAAGTGGTTATCGAGGGCAGTGTAAGTTCATTAATCTATATCGAATTTCCGGCTACAGTAATGATATGCTACTTGAAAAAGAAATGAAAATAATTATAGTATAGCTACGTATATTGAAAATGTATGACATATGCCTGTAATCTTTTATTTTTTGCATTACTATTAAACCGAGTAAATAAAAAACTAAAAATACTAAAATACCTCATGAGTGTAATCTGTCAATTCTCACTTCATAAATTTATTGTCTTAAAATCTAAGATGGATCAATTTGTAATGGTTTTTTCAAACATTGAATCAATATATTTGTCTAAAACACACGAATGCCTTTCTCACAAGGAAACAATAGAAAAATCATTTCCTTGGATTAACTACAACAAATCATTGAGTAATTTATAACGCCAGAAAAATGTTTAACATAATATTTTACTCTTAAAAATTCAAAATATTCCCATTTCCTTCAAAATCTGAAGATAGTAGATGGTTACGTTTTTCCGGTTCGATCATCTGAGTCAGTGTAATTCCAATGGATTTTGTGTTCTCAAAAAAGAAAAATACGGTGCTTTGAAAATCTGATTGATATGAAACGTATCTTTTGTAAACGTGAATCTACAAATTTTTTGTGCGATTTACCATCGGCTTGGTTAGGCTTTCTAACGTAAGGAGTATGATCTATAAGACATTTTTATCTTTCTTTCTTTTCTTTCTATTATAAAAAAAATTCAATCTTTTTCAGGTTTATTCGCTTTGTGATTGGTAGACAGCGAGTCAACTGATAGCGAGTCTTGTGGTTCAACGGGCTAATGAATTTGGAGCACTCGCAGACGATAAACACAGTTATATTTTTAATTTTTTTCATTCATAAAATTTGAGAGCACACGCTAAAAACCAGGAAAAGTTTACTAGGATCCTTTGTACCCAAAATACTATATCTTATTTATATAATTCTTTTCTTCAGTTTTCACTAGAATCTAATTCAGAACAATAGAAGTAAAGCCGTTTCCTTTGCTCTCAGCAGCACAAATTTAATTCACTGTTGTAATAGTAATAATTTAACCTTGAATCCTTTTGCAAGTAAAAATGGCCGTCCAGCGTTGTCACACAATGAAACAATGCGAAGAAAGGCTGAGCGAGACTCTGCCGTAATTGAAGCACGATTGCAAAGAAAAGTTGATCGTGAGGCTGTTGTGTTAACGGCAAAACGGCAAAAATTAAACCAATACTTAGATCTTGGAGATATGAAGAAAGAATGTTCTCATTATGGCGCATATTAAGTTTTAAATCTACAATTAAACGTTTTTTTTTTTATTTGGCGAGGAAAAAGGCTCGCTTTTTTCACTCAGTTCTTAGACGGTTTACCGAGAAAGTACAGATCATAAAGTTACGAGAATAACACGGTTTAATTAAAAGTGTACAGGGAACAAGATGGAGAAGATTTTTTACTGATGCGGCTATTAGTTTAGGGTGCATTAAGTGCTAGAGTAAAAAAGGGGAAATAACTTGCGAAAGGAGTCTTGATTTGCGAAGCAAACCAAACGAGATTGCATAGCAATCCCCTCGGGTAGGCGATCGTTAGCGAGCAGGGGGCGAAGCCCTCTCTGTGACGTCATGGACCATATTATTAAGATAATTTCGCCGTCGCAGGTGATTGATTCTGCGAAAAGAATTTTGGTTTGCGAAGCAAACCAAATGAGATCTGAGAAAGGGGGGTTGACGAGCGATAGCGAGCAGGGGGGAGGAGCACCCAAGTCTATTATAAAAGAAAATTTTCAATCTTTTTCAGGTTTATTCGCTTTGTGATTGGTAGATAGCGAGTCATGTGGTTCAACGGGTTAATGAATTTGGAGCACGCGCAGTCGATAAACACAGTTATATTTTTTTAATTAATTAATTCATAAAATTTGAGAACACGCGCTAGAAAATTTGCAAAACTTTCAGAAAAACCGGCAATTTTGGTCGCCGTTGCCATTTTAACAGTCGAATATGAAAATCTTAAAATGTACTATTACGATAAACAACACAGATATGCTAAAACATATCTATGATTCGGTATTTCTATGCGGTAGCGGAGGAAACGGTTTATTTTTTTATCCTTAGCATATATTTTAGTGTAATTTTTTCTCTTTAATGTATATTTAAACAGGCGCCTCAATCCCATGATAGTACTTTACGCAAGTCCAACTTGATTGGCTAAATCGGATCACATGAACTAGATACGTATTTCATCAAGGTTCATAGTTGTTGGCGATTTATCTCTTCCTTTCTGCTTTCTTCTTTTCTTTTCAGATCCATGGCTATGGGTGGGTAGAGGTGGGAGCCGAAAATTGTATCCTTTTATTATATAAGTTAGTGTTTTATGTATGCTTTTTGTTACATCAGAATGGTCCTAAGCCAGCGGTGGATACGACACCATCATCCTAAAGCAAAGGGGACGGCAGAGGGGTGGAAAAATATCAGTTGGTAGTGAGTTCAGGAGTGGTTCTTAGATTATTTATGTAAAATCAACGGAAGCTTGGAAAAATATGAAAAGGGTATTAAAAATTAGGAAAAGTAAATTAGAATGAAAAGGAATTAAATTGGAATTTTTTAAAAATAATTTGGAGGATCTAAAAATTTTTCCGCCAGCTGAGTTCGGACTCATCATCCTCCGCTGCAGACGCTAATCTGCCAGTGGGTGACTTTAGCCATTAGGCCATCGTTGCTTCGCAAATAGAAGCTCTTTAAAGTATAAGTACCCTTAATATAAGTTGGAAAGAAATACTACTAACAACAACCATACAACATATATATGAGGAGCAAATCAGAGTCAACTTGTCGGACACTTACGCTGTACGCTGAGGCGCTAGTGTATGTATTGTATTTCTACGAAACAACGCGCATATTCAAAATCAAATGGTTACTGCAACAATCAGATTGGCGAGATATCCAAGTGAAGCCAAGCCCGTGAAACTAGCCAATCAAGTTGGACTTGCGTAAAGTACTATCATGGGATTGAGCCGCTTCTATATTTAATACTTATTCCATAGATTTTAGTGTTCTTTTTCCCCCTCCTTAATGCTGTGTATTTAATATTTATTCCTTAAAGCTTTATCTGTAATAATTGTTATTTTTTTCTCTTTAGGATAGATTTTAGTGTCCTCTTTTTCTTTATTTGTGTGGAAAACTTTACTAGGATCCTTTATACCGAAAATACAGCTATATTTCTTATTTATGTAATTATTTTTCTTCAGTTTTCAGTGTAATCTAATTCAGAACAATAGAAGTAAAGTCGTCTCCTTTGCTGCAGTACAAACTTAATTCACTTTTGTAATAATAATATTTACCCTCGAATCCTTTTTGCACGTAAAAATGGGCCGTCCAGTGTTGCCACACGATGAAAAAAAGTATAGTTCTCGAAACTATATATGATTGCGTTGCAATCATAGGGGGTTGGCGAGCGATAGCGAACAGGGGACAGAGCCCCCTGGTAGTAAGAAATAAAATAATTACGTGAATATTAATATTGTCGCTCTTTTGAGTAATAACGTTGTTATGAGTATGGTCCTGACTTTGACGGCATTTTCGGGACTTTAATTTCTTTTTCAAGGACATCGTTTTGAATTTAAAAAAAACATTATTAAAATTAGAAATTTTTTGGTAATTTAAAAAATTTATAATTCAATATTTTAAATTTAAATTTAGTTAAACTTAATTAATTTGCAAAAAAGATAGACAACGCAAAAAGTAATACCCCCCCCCGCAAAAATGCCTTAAAATCTTAAAAAATTACTGTGAGTAACCGATTTCTAATTGATTTTTCATTATGTACTGAAAATGGCAATCATGCTTACAATTACTATTTCAAAAATGACGTTGTAAATATCTTGTTTGATGCTTTTACCTTTGCTACAATTCCTTCTCCATTGTCCGAAAAGTGGACCTTTTCAAAACGATCCACATTTCAAGCAATATCGCAGAATCCAGATGTTAAATCGCCCTTCTTTTGTCTATTACCAAGTGTGAACTTGACCTAATAAATTACTACTGTATTCGACGAATGTTGCCGACATATTCAACCTATTGTGAAAACATTTGTAGAAGTTGATAAAAAGTTCAAAAATGAAAAAAATTGTATTGTAGACTTTTATTCCACTAACGGCACACGCCCAGGCACAAATCTGGTTATGTACCAGGTGTCACTGAATCAGATTAGCAGTCTTTTCACTTTGATTTCCTAAAAATGAAGTTGGTATTCGGAACATGTGAGGATTATGATATGGCATATGGAATGCTTGAACACACCCGTGTTCACGTTTATGGAACTCCAAAAAATAATTATTTTCAATTAATGAAAGTTTTAATTTGATAAATTTATTGAAATGTGATCAAATTTCGATGTGTAATTCGGTCCACTGGTTCTTAAAGCAACTTGTTGCAAAACCCAAGTTGTCAAATCAGTCCGTCCCTTAAGCTATAAAAATCAAACAAATTCAAATGATGTATTGATTAGAGGCAAGAAATTCATCGTTCCTTGCGGTTAAGATGAAATTAATTTGTAAATAAAGGGAGAAATTTCTCTTATTTGTTGAAAATACCGACAAAAATTAAATAAAAACCGAATCATCTGCAAAAAATTCCTTTGTTTGAATCGAAATAATCGCTGATGAAATCTCGTTTTTACTGTGTGTGATCAGAAATGGTAACTGCATTCATAACATCAAATTAAAATTAATATATAATTAGAGATTGGCATGAGTTTCTAATATAATTACGGAATTTACATCGAATCGCTGATCAAGACAGCGAATTCTGTTGTTTCAGGGCAGCTGCAATAAAAAAAATATGGTCTCTGATCAAGGACACAACAAATTCTTTTGTTTCGCAAATAGAATGTAAATTATAGTTATTGTCTAAGATCAAAGCAGGTTAAATATCTTATTTTATTTTACATGCAATCGGATTCAAATTAAAATGGGGATGGTAAATTGTATTTTTCATTTAAAAGTCGGAATAGAAGGCACTTTTAATCTAGGGACCAGGGTTTAACATATGTAAGGCTTGGTTTAACAAACTATCAACCAGATGTAAAGAAATTGATTTCAACGGATATGAACTGACAAACATTGCAACTGCCAGAAACAAAATATTGGTCGCTCATTGGATTTTTCTACTACCCTAATAATGTACGAGTTGTAGGCGGCGTAAGTTCAATTCCTCTAACTTACCCTGGATGTATATATTTTCTGTCAAGAAAACTCTCCTTGTGCGTATGTACATTTACTTGACGTTGTCTGTCTTGTGTTTGGCGTAGCTTGGCCAAATATGGTCCCCTGCGTCATAAAAACCAACTATGCATATATTTCAGTAAATTCAATATTGTTTTAAATTAGGTTTCAGGTATTTAAAATTTTATGAATTTAATAAAGAATATGAGTCGAGATTGCAACATACTTTTTTAATTTGTTACTTTATTGTTATTCTATTCAATATGTCCGATTTATTTCCTTTTCTTAATTCATTTCATTACTTATCTTTCATTTTACTCGAACCTTTAGAAAATCAGTTCATATAGCACTTGCATTAGGGCTTTTGCATTCCGGAAGTCACAAGTACCACATTACTGAGGGGGATTCAAAGGATAATACTACCATTTTCAAATACGCTGATAAAACTCAGCTTTCTGAGTCCTCCGTTTAGAATTTAGATCGAGGCTGCTGTAGCCCAGTTGGTAGAATCGTGTATTAGTAACTGGAGGGTTGCGAGTTAGAAACTCAATCTAGCCAAAGACCGTCGTTACATAGAGTCTGGTGAACGTTAAATTTGTCGTGACCTCAAATGTCTTGACGTTGGTGTGGTGTGGAGAGTGGGGTTCCAGCTCAGGTGTTTACCTTGTCATCTGGATGCTTGAAAATTGCAAGGTGTTGTTCTCGGATCGCTCCATTCGGGATTGATCCCCGGTTTTTCGCCAAAAGTTCGTTGTATTGCTCCAGTGCGATGTTGATTCAACAACCAACCTAAGTTTATACCAAAGTTAAGGAGCAATTAATAGAAATTGCATCTAAAGCAAGAAACATCTCACGATTCTTAAAAAAAATTTAAAAAAAAAAGTAGTTTTAATAAATATTTCAGGAATATATTCCCTGAAAACAGTACCCGAGAAACCCATAGCCATCACCCCTGTCGACCAACTCCAGAACCCCCATGTCGGAACTTTAGGCCCATTATCCTAGATGATGATCCATGACCATCCTACATCGTCCATGATGGCCCCCTCATGAAATGCAGATGTTTTCTAAGTATATCCCTTTACCAATGCTCAGATCTTCTTTAGTTACGTCACTGGATTGTATATATACGCTACCCTACAATAATGGACCAGATGCCAGTGGATTTGCATAAAATCCGACTACTTTTTTTTTTATTGGGGGGGGGGTTTGTGGTAGGGCCTGGGATTTTTGCATGTTGTTCCTGTTCAATTGAACGCCGACGCCTACATGAACATTTTGGACAATCAGATTCTTCCTACGCTCTGGCAATTTTACGGAATGGACGAATGTTACTTCCAGGACAACAACGCTCCATGTCATGTTGCAGCCTCTGTCAAGCAGTGGTATCAAGATATGGATGTAAAACGTCTTCCCTGGCCTGCTCAGATCCCCGACCTAAATCCCATAGAACATTTGTGGGACGAGTTAGAGCGACATTTACGGACCAGGGGAAACTTTGTGGAAAGTATGCCTAGAAGGGTTGCTAGTGTAATTGCAGTCCGTGGGGGACTAGCCCCCAATTAAAACATGTATTCTTTCCCTTATACCATCACATATTGCTGTCCGGTCCATTATTGTAGGATAGTGTATATGTAAAGCTGATACTATAGTACGAATTAGTTATCAGAAAGTTTATGAACTTACAATTAACTCCGTTCTGTGCAAAGATATATGTAGTATCTTCATAAAGCAGGTGTTATTTCCTTGTTGCTTTAGTGACAATAATTAAAATGACAAACGGATGAGCTTCTTGTATCTACTTTGTGATACATAAAGCTTCGCTTTTTATTTTTTTATTGTTATAAAATGTGATATTTCTTGAAAAATGTGAGCAATAATATGCAATAAATTGAAAACGCATCCGTAAAAATAATGTTTTTCTTTGACATGAAAGATTTATATCCGGCATTGCCACAGAAACTGAAACAATAGCCGCTACCTTTCTCGAATCAAAATTAGGTCCACATCTGAAGACGCGCCATTAAAAAGTAAGACAGCAGCTTTGAAGAGAAGAGTTTCAAATTGTTCTTCAACTATCACACGCCCATTCTCTTCACAGTTCACCATCTTAAACCCACCCCTCATTCTTTTATTAATAACATCCCATAAAAGACAGTGCGCTATTTAATAATAGCTTCAATAAAGGAATAAAACAAAGAAACTTCCCGACTTATATCTGCTCCTGTTTTTTCTTCGTTGCTCTATATTTTAATTCCCTTTTCCGCACACAGTGCGACACGCGAATACTGCGAGCATTTAGGCGCAAACAAAGAAATAACGATAGTGTCACTTCCCTGCGCGTTTTTCATTGTTGTTGGGGTCTCCTTTGACACCTTGTGTCGGGACGTACGAGTGGAATAGGGAGGTAATGTGTTTTCGGTCACGCTTGGGCTACGTGGGTGGGAGAACCTGCTCAGGTAACTCATTTATATTTCCAGTGTGGGTAAACTAGGTTCAGCGAAAAAACTCTTATTTTTTCCATGCTGGAATTTGAGACAGGCCTGGTCAACCAACCCAAATCATTCAACCCAGCCTTGACGATTTTCCCACGGGTCACGTGTGAAAAAATGTTTTAAAATAAAACAATAACCACAATGTTTTATTCTCATTCATCTTATTAAATAATTGGATAGGTGAGGCGGGGGTTTGCTTTGTTTAGTGACCGCTACTTTATTAGGTCGAATGGCTGAGTTTGTTTTCGATGGAATCCATTCATTTTTAAAAGTAAAAATAGTCCTTAGGCCTTGGAAACTTGGGACAATAGAAGAAAAATGACGTCAGGAAAGGAGACCGTTTTTCGACCACCGCAAACTTCTTTTGTTTCCAAAACAACACTTTTACACATAGGTATCATATCAGTTTTTACTTGGAGGCAAACTTTTTTAGAGACTTGATACAGTATGTCGCTTGGAGTGTCTCCTCTCTAAGGGCCTAATTCAACTTCCTTCGAAAACGTCTGTTCGAATCCGAAAGCCCAGCTCGAACTGTTTTTCTCGCTTCCGTCTCTTGCCATGCAACTACCCGTTTTCGAAACGTTCGGAGTGTTAGGGGTTACCATCATTCGCCGATGATTGCTCGCTTTGCTGTGACGTCACGTAATTGCTTATTGACCAATAAGAAACAAGATTACATAGTCAGCTGGTTTAGCGCGAAGGCGAAAGTTTGTTTCAGGTCGCTGTTTGTTTACATCGCTTCGTTTTTCCGAGATCCAGATCATCAAACAGGAGGTTTGGATGTATTGGAAATGCGGCCTGACCTCAACTTTTGGGCAGTTAATGGTGAGTTTTAAACATTTATTTGTTTTATTTTGTGTGACATTTAAATTCAGTTGCTTTAAAACTGTGTCATATTTATATTTTGTAGTTTAACAAACACAGTGAAGGCAATTTATGTTTATGCATTGGCATGTTGTCGATTGGTGGGCAAAAATGTTACTTCCCGTCTAGTGAAATTTATTGGATTGCATGTCATTAAATTTCATGTTTTATTTGTATTATAGGTAAAACAGGCATGCTAACCAACTGTCTCTGAGCACAGTGAAGCTCCTGCTGGGACAGTTAATGGACATTGAAATCGGTGAGCTTTTGTGTATTTGTTATACAAAATAAGGAGTTACTGAAATTGTAAATTTTGAAGTGTGAAAAATGAAGGAATTTGTAAAGGGTAGAACCAAAATAGTCGCTCTTCTGATTAGCCTAGTTGAAAATTGAATGTGGGCAATTTGTGTTAATAGAAATTTAATTTCATAAATCAACTCAATTATGTCTCATTACAAATTGGTTAGTTGCTAAAAAACTCATTTAAAATATAGAGCCTATTATGAACTTCCAGTGCATATTAATGAATATTTCATTTACAAAGTTGCGGATTAACCCTTACATTTAGTTCATCTTTTTAACATCTCCTGTATAAAATTGATTATGTAGAAGTTAAAATATTAAATACTACGCAGTGTTGTATATGCTTTTATTTAACTATTACATAATTAATTTTACATGAAATATTTTGGAAAAGTCACGCAGAAATATATACAAATGATTAACTCGGTAGGAATACTATTTTTCCTTGCACAGAAAAAGTAAAGAATCTGTCGTACCATAATACTGTTGCAGTTAAATATTAGAAGCATCTTGCAAGTGCACAAAGTAGTAAATTGAGATAAATCCTATGAGCAGTTTGCATGTGCCTAAGAATAATAAATTAGCACCCTTAGTGTTTCACAATTACCTGCCTCACGTTTACATGAATATTATGTATTTTCAGAAGAGCTACATTATGTTAAAGGATCCAGATTTCCCAGTCTCAATTTGTGCAAGAAATGAATGCTGAATTACTTTCAGATTGTAGCACTGAACAAGCGAATTACAGAATCTTTCCTTCTCATAAAATACTGAAGGGCATTGGTTTTCTTATTTTTTCTGCATATTGTCGGCTACAATGTGATACTTCGTAAGTGCAAAATACCAATTTTACAGGAGCAAAATAACTACCTAGAATCTAATACTAGGTATCACTAATGTACATTTTCCCATCTTGTTGATCTGATGAATGAGGTCTCACTTCACCTATGTGCTTATTTTTTGCAAAACTCCTGGTTTGAAAACACTTTTGAGAAATTGGCGCTTACGAGGTACCACATCTTAGTCGACAATGTAATGTAATTTCAAGTTACATGCCAAAAATTCTTTTCATAGCAATTTAACATTCCTTGTGTGTATTTATGTCCATTACTTGATATGGGCTATCTAGTGTTTGGCACAGTATTGCCATATATGACCTTGTGCAAAAATACGTCAAATCTAAAAGTTTTATTTTTTTTAGAAGCAACACCAAGGGTTCAAGAGTTGAAAGTGAAGAACACTGTACACATACTAATAAAGTTAAAGAAGGAGATCCTCAAGATAAAGCGTGAAGGCAATGAGCTTATGCGAACATTGATCACAGAACGAATTTGAATAAAAATTCTTTTTCAAAGTTTGGTTTTTGACATTTTGAACAAATTTTTACAGAATTATTTTGAATGTACATTACTTGGCCAAGTTATCAGTTATATATAAAAAATTTCGGGCTTTTTTTTAAAGCCTAATATCAATCTGAATAAAAAGAACTTATAAAAAAAATGAAGAGTGTAAAAGAGTATTCATCTTAAGTAGCAGTGTCCCATTGCATGTTTATCCATGGTTCTTGTTATGTTTTTAGTCTATTTTGCTTTTCCCAATTTGACATATCTGAAAAATGCACAAGATGATGAAACTTCAAAAAATCCATTGTTATGAAATTTTCTGGCAGCAATTTCCTGCACAGGCAGGCCCAATTATCAGTAGGTATATTACATATGGTTTAGCTTTTCTGTATAAAAATAAAGTTGGAAGTTCTTTTAATTGTACTTATTTACATTTAATTCTTTAAAATCTAATATAATTTTCAAGCTTTTATTTTTAAAACTTAAAATATCTGCAAATAAGATTATATAATAATGGTGTTTTTTCTTCAAGCAAAATAATATTTACAAAACCATTCTTGTACTTGAAAAAAGTTACAAATCTTGGTTGATTCAATTTTACAGAAATAATTTTAAAATTTCCAATCTCGGTATTAAAAATAGCTAAATACTTTTTATAGTCATACAAACTTTTTCAGTTTCCTGCGTTCCCTGTGAAAAGTGATTATTAACTATGTCCACAAAATATAGCAGAAAAATCAATGAAATGCGATATTAAAATTTAAAAATCAAGAAAAAACGTTAACATATTTTATTAATTCATGCACAAAAATTTTTTCTTGGATTTGAAGTGAGATTGTAATGCAACTCGCATGTAATTGCCCACATATAGATGTATAACATTAATGTAATGGGAAATATATCTGGCCAGGTCTTAGAAAAATTAAAAACTACAAAGGTAAATAAGCTCTAGATCTAAAAAATAATTAAAAACACATGAAAATATTTGTTTTAAGTTATTATTTTATTTCACCAAATACACATGTAATAATGTCATGAGAATGTTTTAATAATAAATATAAATAATCAAAACATAAACAACATCCATCTGGCTCCAGAGTACTCCCAGGCCACTCGGCATTAACGTCCACCTTAAATCTGCATTGCAGTCCTACAAAAAGTGTGAATTTTATTAAAAAAGTAGTCAAGTATTATGAAGTTAGTAAGTTGAGTATACTTCTGGATTTTTGAACATTCAAATGTAACTAAATACTATATACAGCGAAACTTTGATCAACCGTCAGTTATTACGAAATACCGCCGCTCAGTATGCACGAGCCTCGAAGAAAATGAGACTGAAAATTTGAGTATGTCTAGAGCATAAGTTCATGTAACAATATGTGCAAAATACTGTACTTAATGTAAATTGTAAATTATTTCTGTAAAATAAAATACATGTATTTACAGTGTTTTTCCAGTTTGTAAACATGCATTTTTATCGTTCATTCACATGCAATGGATGGGGGTGAGTTGCTTAAGGTTTTTGTGTTATCCGTCGTCTTGACACTGATGGTTTATCGAAGTTTCACTGATACATTAGTATGTCTTTGTCAAACTTTTTTCTGCACACCACTCAGGAACAGCTCTGCTAATAATTAGTCACTAGGACAAAAGCACTGAAATGATGGGTGCATAGTAAAATGTATTTATTTTGGTCGAACTTCATTCATATACTTTTTTTAAACCTGACAGCGCGTGATCACTGGCTGTGATATCGAATGTGAAATATTGATCAAAACATGATTTTTGATGTTTTGTATCGTGTTTTGCTCTGGACATGACATCACAAAACAATTAGAAACTCTGCACTACTCGTGACCTGTCACATAACCAATCAAATCTTTAATAGTCACGGATATACAAGTCATGCATTTTATAAGATTATGATTGCACATTGCCAAATGAGTTAGTTTTTCAAGTCATGCCAAATATGATTGATTTCCAAGCAACCCTTTTTAAATCAAATGTTCATAGAGAGTAAGATTTACTTATCTGAAACAATTTTGAAAGTTTACACACTGATAGTTCCACACTCGTATACAAGGAAAAAATGTGAAAAACAGTTGCACATTCATGGGTATTAATGTTATGTACTTAAGTTCCGTGTAACTTTTCTAATATACCTTTTTCGAACTGACACAATTTGGAGTCAAACAAAATTGGAAGTTTACTGATGTTCGAAGTAACTTGTGAAAAAAGTTCTTATCTCAATGGGTTAAGTAGGTGTGCATGATCACTTTGTTTTCGAGTACAATAAAATAGAATTTTAAGTGAAATAAACAAACCAACTGGTCATTTATGGAAAAGTGACCTTTTCTGTTCAAGAAAACAAACCAATCATCACAATTGGGTCTTTGAAGCCAAATGTGGGAGCAATCAATTACACCCAAGACATTTAGGAAACCAGATTAATGTAGAAGAACCTTTTTTTTTAACAAAGTTTTTCTGCAGGAAATTTTAAGGTATTCAGGTAAAACATACCACACGGCATTGCATTCTCATCACATACCTAGAAACAGTTGCTTGAAGCAGCATCAAGAAATGTTCATCTCCAATAACTGTCTGGAATTACCAGAACCAAGTCTCAATGTTGACAACACTCAAATAAAGTTTAAAATCAGTAAGTTTACATTTGAAACAATAACATGAAACATTTAAGTCATAAAAAGAATGAAAACAAAAGGTGCTATTGTTAAAAACAATTAATCTGTATGCTGTTAGTCATATTTGTAAACAAAAACAATGCATCTAGTCAGTTGATTGAGAATGTCAGGAACAGTGTGTTGATATTCTAATGTGCTTTTATGAATGAGAATTGTGAAAATCTCAATATTCAATAACTACTCACTGTACTTAACTACTTTATGAAAGAAACATGTTTTCATTTAAAACGCATGCATTATGAAAATAGCGCTTACCTGATTTTCCACAGAAAATCCAGTCGTGGTCGGGCATCAACTGTTTTCCCAGCTGGTATGTTTTGCGATGTAGTATATATCTTTAAAAAAACTCATCCATAGGCTTGCCGCGAACTCGCAAACACGTCTCCCAAAAAGGAGAACGTCAACAATGTTTGAAAAAGTTGCAACAGCTAGCAAATTTCGAACGTTTCGAATAAACTCACCGGGTGAAAAGGAGACGAATTCGATTTCGAAAAAAAACGAAAGCGCGGTGGTAGTTGAATGCCAAAGTTGTCACTAGACGCCGCTAGGTTCGAATTTTGAGACGAAACGTTCGATTTTTGGGTAGTTGAATAAGGCCCTAAATGTACAATATGAATTTCATTGCTGAATATCTATACATTTCCAGTTCCCACCCTTACTTTTTTAATTTTTAACCGACAAATACGGAATGTACAATCACCGCAAAAAAACGATTCCTTATTTCGAGCTTCATTTATTGAGAGAAAACTGAAAGGTATCATTCAATAGGGATAACAGACTCTACAAACTCATACAAAAAAATTGCACAAAGGATAGTCTTCAATCAAATCTTTCATAAACAAAATTTCCAATGGTAACATCATGTTTTGATGTCTTAATCAGATTCCACGTCGTCAAATTAGTCTAAATATGAAATTTCCCGAATTTATCATTTCTTCCAACGATATTCGATGTTAAAGCAGTTATCTATTACAGGGATCATATCCACATTGAAAGTTACTATTCGTAGATCAAGATCCATTGCAATTAATCAGGAACTGTTCATTTGATGCTTGACTGAAAGTAGTCTACAAAGAACAAAAAAAAAGTTTGGTCTTGACATATTTGTTTTCACATACAAAAAAATCAGAGCTTCTTCCGACAGCAGTTTCAATAACAGTCTTATTAGAAAATAACGGTTAGATACTGTTAAACTAACTGTTTGTAACTGGAAGTCAAATTCAGTTAATAGTTATTTAAACAGATAACTTGAAATTAACTGGTCGTCCCTTTTCACTCGCGAAGGAGGACGTACGTGTCTTAGCCCTCAGGATGATCAGTAACGCCCAACTACTACAAATGGATCAGACAATTACTAAGAGTAATAACTTAATAATTAAATAATACTTAAGAGTAACTTTCAAAATAACTTAATTAAAAATTTGGAAAGAATAATTAAGCAATTTTTAATTGTTTAAAAAATTACTGTTAACATCAATGTATTACAGAATAACCGTTAAACTCATTCACAAACTGCTATAGCTTTAGTTATTAACTGTTAACTAAGCTGTTACTATTAACAGATAACTTGGCTTTTCCTATTAACAGTTAATAGTATTATCGTAACTATAACTATTAGGATTGCTATCGTAAAATAACAGTTTTGCCCTTACGTATTCGGTTGATCATTGATAATTAGAGTTCATCTGCACCACACATAACTGGTAAAAGGGAATTCATTTTAGATTACATATATCATATTTCCAAGCCGACTGACTGGTATAGGGGTAAAGATGTTAACCTCTAGATAGGAATATTCCTGGTTCGAATCCGGATCAGGGCATGGATATTTGTAAGCGTATGGTGTAGAGGCGGCTGGTGTACCTTAAATCTGTCGTGGTCGAAAATCCTCACGTTGGGTTGGTGTGGAAGTTTGGACAGTGGGGTGCCAACTCAGATGTTGCTTCGTCATCCGACCGTGGTTCAAAATTACGTGGCGATACACCGAATGGCTCAGGCTGGGACGATGGTAACTAATTGAATATCATATTTCCAAACGCATTTCAAAAATTAAAACAATCCCTAGGTTTGTCATACGTTTCTAAAGTTTTGCAAGCCCTAAAATCGCTGGAGTAACGAAAATGCAATTGTAGAGGGAAAAATTATCCGGCGAAATGAGTTGAAATTTTGCATAGTCCTTTTAAAAATCCTTCTGAAACAGTTTTCATCAAAATATATAGAAGTTACGATTCATAATTTTTCAAATATTAATTTAATAATTAACTTTGAATACTAAAAATCACTTAAGAAAACTTTTGGTTGATTTGTTTGGGTTGATGGTAACATGCTAAAAAATGTCATCGCTATTCCAATATTATTTCGAAAGGTAGCAATAAAAGTCCGAAAACTGATTTAACCATTAGGAGCTTTAAACTTTCAATATCAGGCTCCGAAACGGTTGAACCGAATGACATGAAATTTTGTACCTGAATTTAAAATTTGATATAGATTCGAAATTTTATGTCAAAGTAGGAGGTTTTTATTGGAAATTGATTAGTTGGTGCTCAATTTAATTGGAAAATAGCCCCTTACGCAAATTTTACGACTGTGAATTTATAGATGACATTATTCCCTGTCAAATGCCATCTATGAATTTGCTCTGGTGTTGAAATTGCTTGAATGAAGAGGGGTGCTTTTTGCTTGATTTAACCTGCACGCCCCCAAATAAAATGCAGCCCGCGATTTGGTAAACCCTGGCTTAAAAGAATCAAAAAAAATCTTTTTTCTAATGGCGGGCATATTTGACCGAAGTCATTGGCCACTACAAGGCCGGAAGTGATGGCCACTTGTGAAGGAGCACCCAGTGGGAGGACCATCATTGCTCCTAACAATTACTTCGTAATTTTGAACCATGTTCAGATGACGAAGCAACACCTGAGTTGGTATACGCTTACAAACATCCATGCCCGAACCCGGATTCGAACCGGGGACCTTCCGATCTAGAGGCTAACACCTTAACCACTATACCGGTTGGTCGACAGAATCAAAATAAGAAGCTGCTTTCCATCTGTGCTTGATTATACGATTTAATTTGTATACCCTACAATTTGTGCGATATGTTTTGAAACACCGTCTTTTAGAGGTTAGGTATTCAAATATAAGCAGATGGAGGGTAAATTATTTTTGAACATTTTCGTCCTTTTGTTTTAAAGGTTCCCGTACACAACCGGCGTATCTAACATCTCTTATTCAGACTGCGACAGTCGAAATGCTGCCATTTAGGCTTGGAGAAATAGAAAACATTTAAAAATACCTACTTGAAATAGAAAATGCCGTTTGAAGAAATGCAAAAAATTAAGGTTGGAATTTAAAAAATAATATTTGCTCAAGTATGATGAAATTTATATAAGTATGAGGTTTCATCAGTCTAGAAGTCAAATATTGAGTATATTGGTTAAACCTTGAACCCAATTAACCCTATATGACGATTAGAAGTTTTGGAATTGAGTTTCAAGAAATTGCTGACCATATGGTATTATCTCCAAGCCGACCAAACGGTATAGTAGTTAAGGTGTTAGCCTCTAGATCGGAAGGTTCCTGGTTCGAACCTGGGTATGGATGTTTGTAAGCGTATGGTGTAGAGGCCGGCTTGTGCACCTTAAATCTGTCGTGGCCGAAAGTCCTCACGTTGTGTTGGTGTGGAAGTTTTGAGAGTGGGGTGCCAGCTCAGGTGTTGCTTCGTCATCTGACCGTGGTTCAAAAGTACGAGGTGGTTGTCCTCGTATCTTTTCTTTAAGGGATTGATCCCGTACCGTCGTCAATAGCCCGCTGTGTTACTCTAGTACGACGCTAATTAAAAATTACTAGGGTCTACAATTTACTTTCCGTTTTATGGCTTCAGAGGCATTCCCGATTTTCCAATTGTCTTCAGGTTCACAATTGTAGAGCTAAAAGTGGGATCATGTGGACTCTAGATATTGGCTGTGAATGAATAGGGACATAAATAGCAATACCATGTTGGGACGTTCACAATTGGCACCAGAATCACAATATTGATCATTATGGCTGGACTAGCGAGCGATGATCATCAACGAACATCTATACAGAAGGAATGAACTCACCATTGAAATTTACGACTGTTTGCTCAATTCTGTTGTCCTTTCTTGATACACAAGTGCTGGACAACTAAAACCACATAAACAGATGAATCAAGAGCTTGGATGTGTCACCCTAATGGAAGTTACCGTATTTTATGTAAAAGCGCAAAATGATAGACTTGCTGTCTTCTAGAGCTAGAGTGCGGCGCCGGTAAAAAGCAGTTTAGGAAAAGATGATTAAGCTCTCAAGAGCAGCCATACTCAAAATCATGTATGTCAATCGGAACAGGTGATTATGTTTCACTAACTCCTAATCACTGATTTGGATTCTAGCATGGAATAAACTTGGAACCAGAAATCACACTAAAGTCGCCAACTGAATATTGTTTACATTTAACCTGCCCAGACTAGTTTAAAATCAAATTGGTTTTCACCTAAATTAACTTTTTTTTTACACAAATTTGATTTAACACAAATTCAAAATAAATATTCCATTCTCTTTTTACTTGAGTCATTTTGATTTAACACAAACAAGCCAAGTCAATTTCTAAGTTTTTTTTGCCTAAATTCTAAGAATTTTTTTTTATTTGTAGCATAGTAGTATCATTTCTATATTACATGTTCTGATGAGGAAATGCGCTGGGAAGTTTCAACGTGAACTGAAGTTGTAAACAGCCTCTTACAGAGAATATAATGGCCTAACCAAATCATGAACTGTTAAAAACTGAATTCATTTGTAAAACCAGTGAAACATCAGCACCAGAGGAGAATCCTGATGATTTTGCTTAAGAGATCACAGAAATTCATTAATAGAGGAAAACCATGTCCACAACATTTCTAGTGATAGCAGTGATATCCCGGTCGTACGCAAACATGCACCATTTGTCAGAAAGTGAAAATTAATAATTCGGTGCAAAACAGATATTTTTGTTCATGAATTTTTTTCATTTCAAATGCAAATTTACATTAATGCATTTTCATTTTATTTTTACTGGTTTTTTAGATCCAGAACCAACCAATCTTCTTATGTCTTTTTTACGTGTATTCTTCAGGAATGTATCTATCCCATAAAAACAGAATTAGGTGTATTATTGGGAATTTATGGACCCAAGGGGCCAGAAAGAGTTTAAAACTGCAACGTGCATCGCAGAACACTTTTTCCTTAATTTATCAAAATTTTGACTGATTTGTTTTCAATCATAAGTTACGATGTTCTGCAGTGCAAAGCGCGCTCCTGCAACACCTTTTCTCTTCGCTCGCTACGGAAAAACCTCACTACTCCGCCCCAAATTACCAAAAACACTTTATAAATAACACACATCCTATGTCAATGACAAAATATTTAATTTCAAAAATTATCGACATAATTGTAAATTCTGAAAGCATGACATGGTAAAATAAAGTAAGTTAATTAATTTGGATGTTTTATTACAAATATGTAATACAAAGAAAGCCGATAATTGTGTTTTATGTCTGTTTTTCATTTTTATTTTACTGCAGTTTCCAAAATTTGGACAAAATGCCTGCAGAACAGTTGCAATTGCTTGAAGTTGTGTTGCAGAACACTGAATATAATTCTGTACTTGGGATATGAACTATGTTACTGTGAATCTAGGGTGATGCACATGTCTTAATAATTTGTAATGTATAATAAGCATTTGAGATTGGCAACCATTCCTTAATTAAAATTGTCCAACAAATTGTGCTTTTATAAATTATCTATTATTTTCAAATATGTAATTTTACTCATGGGTCACTCCCGATTAAAAAACATTCCCTTTTAAGCAGTTTATTATTAACATTTTTGCAATATGATAAAAAGAAAAACAAGTGTAAAACTGAATTCTTATACTTATTCTATATCCTTATACATATTCTTATATTAGGCTTATACTTATTCTTCCAATTTTCTCTTATAGGGGAAAATTTGAGTTAAATGATTATAAACTGAATTTCAAAATAAAATTTACTAAATTATGTAAAATATATAATGTTGAATAAATTTTTATTTATTTCTGGTAATGCAGAAATTTTTCAGACTGGTTTTTCATAATTTTTAAGGAAAGGTGGTTCAGCTTTTAATCCCAATATTAAAAGTTGATTCCAGAATATGATCTTATTCTTTCTAATATTTATTTTCTTAAAACACGAGATCCCATTTTGAATTTAAATGTGTCATTTGTTTCCAATATATAGAAATAGTGTAAGTTTTTCAGCCCATAAAAAAACAGCACATGCATAATAAAATTTTAATGTAAAACAGGTATAAAATGGCAAATGGATGTGAACTATTTATAAATGGACTGAAATAAATAGATATATTAAGTAACTTTTTGATCCAGTTTAGCAGTGGTAGCAGGAGGTACCATGAGCCCTTTTCGAACGGGACCAGGTAGTGCAACATAATGATTAGAACATAAGTGGTCTTTGAGGTAGTCACCGCCTTTCTCTTCATATTCAAGACGCGTCACAGAAAACTTTTTCAGATTGTCATCAGTCAAAGCCCACTTCCTTGCTCCTTCCCAGGCACTGAGAATGGGATCATCTGAAACAAAAATTTTTAGCACTCAATAAATTTAAGCCTTCAAATCAATTTCAAAGAAAATGCAACGCTATCACTTACAAAATTTTTACAACTTTTTCTACCATGATTACTGTTGTAATACTTTTTATTGGTACACTACAGAAATAGGTGCAGCTTCACTTTTTTAGGTTTTCCATTATTTTCACTGCAACACATTAATGAAGAAAGTTTAAAAAGAAATGTGTGGAATGGAAAAACACTAACACAACAATTCATAATAGGATGTCATTTGGGTAATAGTTGGGAGAATAAATTATAACAGAATATTTTAAATGAATTTTCTAATGCAATATGCACAAAACCACACAAATATTTTTACCAACATGTTACAAATAAGCCAATAGAAATGAAGATACATATCGTTGAGTGTTACTGCATAAAGATAACTTTTTTCTTTTTTTGAGTTAAGTACATTTTCACACATAATTGTGAGTAGTATGTTCTGTGAAAACAAGATAAATAAAAACTGTGGTTTTAACATCAAGTACTATACAAGTTAATTATCAAGTACACGTGCAGCAGAAATAGTTTACAGCACCTTATTATATGTATGTGTGAAAGGGTACTTAACTCCAAAAAGTAAAAATGGAATGATCTTGTTTTTGCAGTAACCCAATATGATAATAGGGATACTTAAGAATGCAACACAAAACGGTTGTGGAGAGAAAATAGTGACCACAAGGTCGAATGGGATATGATAAAATCTCAATTAACCTAAACACCTTTAAAAAAAAGAATTTTTAACTTACAATCATAAATGCACACAATATTAAACAACCTACAAATAAAATTGTTAAAAATGATCACCCCCCACCTAAAAAAAAAAATAATAATAATTGTCTACTTTTACATTTTGTTTTGTTTAAAGTTAACTTCTACTTCGAAGAGATAATAATAGTAATCCCCAAAGAACATTTTTAGAAATTTATGCTAGGGAAGAGATTGGGAAATATAAGAACGTTTTTTTTAGAAAAAGTTTAGTTTGGAAATACAAACCTGATAAATGGACATTGAATTTTGACTGAAAAGGTCGCATTGCAAGCAACTCAGTTTCTATCCTTTCCTTGATGTTAGGCAATTTAGCACAACCACCAGTAATAAACACATTCTAAAATAGAAAAAAAATATAGGACAGCAACAATATCACAAAATACAAAAATGGCACTGCCTAATTTTAACATTATGAATGCTTTATTCTGCTAAGTAACTCATTAAAGAACAATGTTTGGAACTAATATTTTCTTTAAAAGTTAATGCATAATGATACTTTGCAGTATCAAACATTCCTGACACTAATATTTAATACATCATTAAAGTAAAAAAATATACAGGAACCTTAAAAATGTCATCTTAACAAACTGAACTTTTAAAATTTTATCTTGTGAATTGAATATTGCAAAATTGTTTTAAAAGGAACCTAAAAGGAGGAAAATATATTTCTTTCACACCTCTGCTAGTTTCTGCTGGTCACTGACAGTGTACCTTGCAAGAACCATTTCTATTGTTTCAGCCAATCCTGCTTGTTCTGTTCCTATAACAGTTGGCTGGAATAGTATTTCAGGAACTCTGAAATGAAAAAAAAAAAAACAGTTACCTTTTGTGCACATACATCAAGTAAAATATGGTTAGGAGCTTAGATTTAATATGAATACAGAGGGATTTATTAAAATATTTTTAAATAAATTACGGATTCAAATGACAATATAAAGCTTGTTTTAAGTAGTTAAACTTCTTGTGGCTTTTTTAATGGAGGTAGTTATTACTCATATACTACTGATATTGAGAAGGAAATTACAAATTAGTGAATGTTTGCTGATAAGGGAGAAATGTAACATTTATTTCTGATTACTATTTCACAGGACATACCAATTAAAAAAAGTGGTAGGTAGTAACCAACAGTCAGGGATCAAACCCAATAATTTTGAGTCATGGTCATGACAAGGTCATGATTTAACTGGCACCCCAACAATTATTTTCACAAATAATTACTTATTATTAAGTTAAATATTAACGTTAAATAATTACTTAAAGTTAAATATTAACGAGATGTAGAAATTTTTTCATGAATTTTGAAAGTTCCTTTTATTTTATTTCCTATTATGACAGGCTTTTTTTTGTAAAAAAAAAAATAACAAAAAGAATTTGAAACATTTATTCACAAATGAAATACAAGGGGTGTTCAAATGAAAAGGTACAAAACGTCGTAACCGTTAACATATTTGCCTATGCCGCTATGGGAGAACGTAGCGAGACATCTAGGGATGCGATTGAAATCTCCAGTGTGGATCGGAGCATGCGCAGGAGAGAGCAGAGGCTCTTACAAAGAGCGCCGTCCAATTGACGCAGCAATGCATGTGAGAACAGGAGGGCGTTCACATTGCAAAATTCGATGATTGATGAGCAGCGAGGCGTTATCTGATTTCTGACAGCAGAAGGTGTTAAACTGGCCATTATTCATCGCCGGATGGTGACCGTATACAGGGAAGACTGTGTGTCCGACAAGTCAGTGAGAAAATGGAGTTCCCGTTTTTGTGCAGGCCATGAGAGTTTGGTTGATGACACGAGACCAGGCCAGGCAAACACAGTTATCACGGCTGATCAAATCGACAAGGTGGACGACTTAGTGAGAAGTGATCGGCGTGTCACATTGCGAATGTTGGCGTTGAAGGTGGATGTCAGCATTGGAACAGTGTGGACAATTGTTCATGACAGGTTGTGTTACAGGAAGGCGGGCGCGTAGTGGGTTCCGAAGCAGATCACCGACCAACAAAAGGAACTGCATATAGGGCTAGCACATCAACATCTGTTTCGGTATCTTGAAGACCCAGCTTTCCTGGAGCAGATCGTCACAGGTGATGAGAGCTGGTGCCTTCACTACGAGCCAGAGACAAAGCGGGACAGCATGCAGTCGAAGCATGCGTCGTCGCCTCCCCCTAAAAAGTTCAATGCTGTGACGTCAGCAGGGAAGGTGTTGCTCACCGTCTTTTTCGACGTCCAAGGTCAGCTACTTGTTGAATTCCTTGAGCATAAAAGAACCATTAACTCTGATGTGTACTGTGAGACACTCCAAAGCCTTAGCAGGCCCATCAAGAACAAAAGACCAGGGCTGCTCACGGAGGGTGTGGTTCTGCTCCATGATAATGTGTGTCCATGTCTCCAGGGTCACACGCACGGAACTGGACAAGTTCAAGTGGAAGCAGCTTGACCATCCACCCTACAGCCAGGAGATGTCGCCCTGCGATTTCCATGTGTTTGGTCCCCTGAAAAAACATCTGAAAGGGAAGCGCTTCAACTTGGACGACGAACTCAAGGACGCTGTGAAGGACTGGGTCTCGTCATGGCCACAGGAATTCTGGAAACAAGGAATCCTTCGGCTCGTTGATCAATGGGATCGTTATGCTCATGCCTATGGTGTATACTTTGAATAAAGTCTTCATTTATACTCACAGTATTGTTTCATACCTTTTCATTTGAACAACTCTTGTATATAATGCAAAAAAATTCTGAAATGTGTCTGATTTTTGACTAATTTTACACATAAAGTTATGATATAGTAGTGGGATTCTGCAACCTTATTTGTCTTAATCTTTTTTTCATACCTGTTATTTAAACATTGTTTTTTTTAATTGTGAATTCTGTAAATCATGGGAAGGTGCATTTGTGAATGGAATAGATCAATTTCTATAATATGTTTTAACATTTAAAAATTTTAATGTTACAGAAATCTTAACAATAAACTATATAGCTTGGCAGGTAGCTGATCTTGAGCGAGTCCAGTTCTAAAATGGAAGAAAGTTCACTTGAAGAAAGTACTGTCAGGTTACTTGATTTATCAAATCATGATCATTGCTATTGCGTCTGGCATTAAATTTCAAACTTGGAACAGGAATTGTGGGAAAGCATTGTTTAAGTTTAAACAATCTCAATTTAACAAAATATACTAGTACAAACACCCATATGACTCAAATGTAAAGTCATCAGAGTAAAATTATGGAATGTAATTTGTAAACAATGTGATTCAGAAATATTAAATAAATTAAGTTTATTGATATTAGTTATTTGGTTTTCCATGAAAAATCATATCTGCACGAGCCATATCGAAATAAATGCATGAAGAGTGAAAAAGAACAGCAATATTTGATTATGGTGGTTATCATTAGACCTAGAACAAGTGTAGGTGCAATTTTGATTAATCGATCTGGGCAAGCTATAAAATAAAACCTCCACATTCAATATTTCATACAAATGAGTTCAGGAAAATGTAAATTCCCGAAATATATTTTAAACATAAATAAGACTTTAAAAGTTAATGACAGAGATATCACACTCAAACCTACCGTATCCTTTCTAATCCAATTTGTAACTGGTAATATTCAGCCAAATTGAAAGAGAAGTTTGTTTCAGACCTAACAAAAGAGAAAGAAAGCTATCATTTTATGTATTTTATCTTTAACACAAATGTATTAATTTTGTTTGCAACACATGATAAATATTTTGGTAAACAAAATATTTAAATAATAATACAAATACTTCACTTTAAATTGTCAACCACAATAGAACTTACTTCGAAAATTCTCTGTGATATTCTGATAAAACTTCATCCAAAATTTTAATTTGTTCCTTTTTTTCTTCAAGTTCCATTGTCTGTGAGAATCAAATATTTAAGTTTACTGAGTTGATAAATTAGAGTAATTTATTTCTAGTTTATTGTAATGTAAAAATAAATATTTTCCTTAAAATGCAAATTTAAATTTTTCTAAGTGAAACATATCACTGGTTTTAAATTTTTTATTTACAAAAATCAACCCAAACAATTTTTTAATAAAAATTATTATTACATGTTCCTGCAATGATTTCATCTCTACAGGATCAGCAAATATACCTACAAAATAATTTTAAAATTGATTAATTTGAAAAGAAAATTCTTGAAATTGCACAAAATGTGTAAAATTTAATTATAAGGTACATTATAATTCAAATAAATATACCTCCAAATAAATCATTGGCTGTGGTAAAACTAAACCCTCCTATGTTAGTGCTTTTTAATCTGTCAGCTGAGAGTTTCTGACGGGCATCAAAGACTTCCTATGATCATAGACCAACAAAAATAAATGAAATGACAAAATGTTAATTTAAATCATAATTATGTTTTCTAACAGACAATTAATTGTTGATTAATATCAAACAAATAGATCATATCATCCAAGACTTTTTTATGACATCAGTTTCCCTTTTAAAAACATTTGTGGTATAATGATAGATATTATAATAGAAAATATAAATTCCAACCAGTGATGGTGCTCATTAAGTCTTGGAAACATTTTTTCATGGATTATTAGTTAAAATTAAACTCTTAAGATGGGCCATTAACTATTGATTGTACCTCAACAATTTTCATTGATTTCTCTTTTATGTGTTTCAAAAACTAATGAAGGAATTAATAAAAGTAAAACCAATCCTTATATTTATAAATAAATAATTTAATTTAAAAATTGTGGTTTGTTTTTAATTCATCAAAATTTTCAAAATACTGTACTGATTTTTTTTTTTTTAAAGTTTTAGTATTATTTTTGATATTGAAAAACAATTGTGGGTTGAAATTATATTGAGTATATCACATTTAAGTAAATGAAATAGGTAAATAATGTTGGAGTTTGTTAAGTTAAAACATAATGGTATTTTCTTATATTGTTACTTTCTTGTAATTTCCATTTATGATTAGCCTTTCTATAACAAAATACACATTGCAGAGGTGACTATAGTTAACTTTAAACTAATTTAAATAAGAAGTAAATGAATCAAAATAACAGGGTTCAATAAACTCATATCTAAGTGAAGACCTATATTTAATGATGATAGAAGCATGGAATTTGAAAACGTGAACAAAGGTTACTAAAAACAGCCTTTTGAGAAAATAATGAAAATTACTTTGTCTAGCTTTTTCAATACGAGCAAAAAACTAATAAAGTTTTGGTGAATATTTTGGTTCAGCAAGAAATTTACTATTCATTCTTATTTACAAATTTAATTGAAAAAATATATATTTGAAACAGAAAAATACAATGCAATTCTGAGGTGAATAAAATAATTCACCTTTCTCTTTAATTTTACAGCATTGATCCAAGAATCTATGTCAGAGAAATTTTTCAGATTTAATTCATCACACCAATTAGTAAAAGGAGATTCCTGAAAATAAGAAAATAATTTATTTATATTTTTAAATTATGGTTCTTTCTCTTTGTACAAGACATAAAAGTCACGTTGTTTTTAATATACAAAACACAAACAGCATATTTATTTCAGATTCATTTGTAAAATTCAGATTCATTATCTAAGCTATCAAAGAGATGGTCGGAAATATTTTGTAAGCTGTTACAATTTACTCTTACTGTAACATATTTAATCTCAAGTGAAAACATAATTGTTTGAATCAATGAATTATTAAAGAAATTGAAATACATTGAAACCATATATGGAATTCTGAAAGTTTGAAAATCTAGCACTACATTAATATCTTTTTAAAACAGAGCAAGATTGAATAATTAATACATATGCATACCTGAGGTTCATCTAGCTGACTTGCAATTAAATTTTTAAGTTTACGAATACTGCAGTTTAATTTTTTTATGCCAGCTTGTAATTCTGTTGCTGAAGTGTAGCCCAGTTCTTGAAGTGCCTAAATATAATATATAATAAATCACCAAAACGAAAATTAATCTTAACTAAATACTTGTAATATTAACATTAAAATTTTTTTAATAAATATAGAGTTTAAAAATACTAGCTTCTCTTCATACACGTCTGCAGATGGAAGTTTGCCATTAGCTAATTAAATTTACATAGCATAGTAAAATAATCTTCATCAAAATAAAAACAATATGTGTGAAATAATTAAAATGTAATCATATATATACATAATAATTGGAAACATAGTTTGTAGGGTTACATTTCAGTCCTGCAGATTTTTAAGAGCTTTACGAAGGATCATTATGCCCTGGATTAATTTTGAAAGATCAAAGCTTCTTAATTAAGAATAGAATTATTAAAGAAACGAAATCAATTAACTTAAAATAATTTGTAGATAATTTCTCACTAATACCATACCAAGTAAAACAATTATACAAGCCTCACCGTCAATTACATAAAGGAAGAAGAAAAAAATTCATTACCAATAAACATATGCACATCTTAGAATTTGAAAAATTGAAAATGTCTTTTGTTGGGCAGCAATATTGGAAAGTCAACTACTAATAAAAGAAACTAACAGATAGAGAAAATAAAATCATATTTAAAAAACACTTTTTTAACATTGAATTTAATGTGACAAGCACACTTTGGAGAGTGTTAGTTGCACTAGTATTGCAGATTTCTCTAGTATCTGCCACACCATACTAAGGAGAACAATTTGCATTACATAACTGTTTTATAAAACTACTCAGCATGAAAAGATGACCAATCTATACTTAAGTGCTAGCAAAGTCTCTTCAAATAAAAAGTAACAATTTTTTAAAAAGCATTGAAAGTTTTTGAATAAGTGTTTTATATGATCCTATATGCAATTGCCTACACTGATGGCTCCTCTGACAGATCCCACAACAGTGGAGGTGATGGAATTTACATCCTCTTTCCGGATGGCAGAAATTGCAAACACAAAATCAATACAGGATTAATAGCCTCTAACTTCACTAGTGAACTCTTAGCGATTAGAGAAGCCCTCGCCTTATACCTGAATGACTCTCAAGCTATAGATTCTACAGAAGGAATAACAATATTTTCAGATTCTAAATCAGCTTTAGAAGCTATCAAAAACGGAGAGACCAACATCACATCCGAAATTATAGTCCTTCTCGAAAGGTTGCACAGCAAAGGAAAATCCTGTGTCTTACAATGGATACCAGCACATGTCAATATTGAGGGAAATGAATGTGCGGATTCTTTGGCCAAAGAAGCTAGAGAACTTGATCAGAGGTACACCACCATCACACTTGCTGATGCTAACGCAGTGGCCAGATATAGAATTATGGCTCACACATATAAGAAACCCCTTTTAACAGAATTTGACTGTCCCAGAAATATCATATCCACTATTGCCAGGCTTAGAACTGAGCATTATAAGGGCATGAAGATCCATCCGGACAAAACAAGAACCTATGCCCATTGTAAAAACTGCCACAAAGTCCAACTCACGCCCAACCACATCTGGGAATGCCCAACTGTTGTGGTGAATCTTTTGAAGATTGGAATGGTTCCACTCAGGGACCCATTACGGGAGATCCTCTACAGCTGGGATGCACCAACATTGGCAGAGGCTGTGACCAATGCTTTTGATGGAATCTAGACCGCTTCCTCACTACAATATTGCTTGTACATGGACACGCGAACAACGACAACAAAATATGATCCTATACATGATATATCCAAACCTCAATCTTGTTAGAAACCAATAATAATGGACACGTAATTATATTCTCTTATAAATACTTCGATAGCAGAGAAACTTACCAAAATAGCTTCATCATCTCCATCTTCAATCAAGTCCTGTACTGAAAGATATTCTTGTAATCTTTCTTCATCAAATGAGAGCTGTTGGTAAAAGGTCGGTAAGTGCATTGCATGACATGGAAAATTAAACTGAGTATCTTAGAAAAATAAAACTTGAAACTAAAATTCATAATTGAATATTGCAATTCCGTTTATCAGTATTGTTTATTTTGTATAATTAAATACAATTTTTAAGTAATGTAACTCCACGGTATCATGTAAGATCTAAATCATAAAATTACTGATAGTTTGAATTAATACCAAGATGTAGCCACTTTTTAAATTTTAATCTACTTTTAATTCTTATAGTATTTTACATGCTATTTTAGTAACATCCATTTAAAGATTTTTAAGAACTTGTTTAATTCAATATGCATAAGTATTTTGTAATATAAGTATAAGTAAACATATTTTGAATCATAAACATAGTACCTTCTCAGCTCTTTGTTTCTGTTTAATAGCTTGAACTCGCTTTAATAATGAATGACATTTTTCCATTTTACCTGTGCTGCTACTTGAAGTTGAGCCAGGTAACTATATCAAAAAGTTAAATTTTCAAAATAATAAACTTAACATCCATCAACATCAGAGCACATAAGTCCGAAGCATTAGCACAAACAATACAATGTTTTCTATGACCATAAAACACAATATATAATGCATATAATACAAAAGATAAAAAAAAAAATCTTTTAGTAAATTAAAAAAAAACTATAGTTTTAATGCATGTATGTAATGACTGTTAATCAGTGGGTTTATGTGCAAGGCATAAATATCTGAAACCTCCATTAAATATTTTATGCAACTTATTTCTATTTGAAAACCAAAATGTGATTCCTGAATATTTTAAACATATAAGCATAAGTTTGGTGGAGACTAATTTTTTTTATATAGATGTTCTGTTTCGGGTTGTCTAGGGTGTTGATGGTTGAAGACAAGAACAAGTCAGGTTGTAAATAATAACTATATATTTTCAGGTTGAATATACAACTTTAGGCTCTTAAGCCTAACTTAAAGATATAATCGAAAACGTCGATGAGAGCTTCGCAGCTGGTGACATCGCTCTTTTCTACTCTGCTCTTTGCACCTGCGCTCCGTGTTATTTACTCCGTGGTGCTGGCATCGCTACGAGTGGCGTCACTGTGCAGGTGGTTTGGTGGATGGGGTTTCGAGTATGGTACATAGATTAATTTTAAATATTAATCTTGGATAAAATTACGTTTTCTTTGCACTGCATGCTGTCATGGAAAGGGCTTAAGTTTGAAGATGACGGACAGTAAAAAAGATTTTTTTTGAAAGAGAACTTTGCATAAATAGATTATACACCAGAACTTTTATCTGAAAGGTTACAAAACATAAAGATAGTGAGCTTGGAAAATATTTTAATAATTGTTAATTATTTAATTATTGTTTCAGTTAAGATTCACATTGCAATGTATTTATCTAATTATCATACTGCACATAATCTGTTTAGGTAAATTATTTTCAGTCTAGTAAGAATCAGAATTACTAACAATATACATTGTTATCTGAAAAGAGAAATTAAAATTTTATACATAAAACCATACATTTTCATTAAATTTTCTACCCTAGCTTTGGGTTAAATAAATTTTAAAAAAACTTACTGGCATATAAGGTAACTGTATTACATGCATATTATTTTTAACATAATCATCCTTTTCCCACAGGCGAACGTCTTCCATGTAGTTTTCACTAAAATACATATGCTCATGCATCAAATTCTGAAAATAAGTGGGATTGGATTGAGCATAATTAGTTGCATAAAAATTACATAACATTCATGGGGATTAAATAAGAAATAATTGAATGAAGTAATTAAATATAAAATCTTCCATAAAACAAATAACTATCATCAATTTTTTAAAACCATTTTCATGGAGATTATGTTGTTAACATATTATTTATTTCATCTTTGTATCCTGAGTCAATCATCCTCCTAGGACTTCTTAGTTTGAATTTGGGTCATTGAATGAATACTTCTCTTGTGGAATAAAATTGATTATTTTTTCTTAGAAGTAATACATTCCCATCCATCTAAATATTCCATTAACTACTTTTTCTAAATTGCATCCCCAAATAAATGCATGTCAACTTTTTAGATTCAAAAATCTCAAGACAATAAGGTCATTTATGATATAAAGCAGGCCTCGAAATATATTTTTTAATACAGGTGCACAAGGTGCACCTAAGTTTTTAAATTAGGTGCACAGGTGCGCCTAGCGGGAAAAAATTAGGTGCACAATTTTATTTTCATGTGCACAGTACACCTGTGCACCCGGGTATTTCGAGCCCTGATATAAAGTAATGGTGGTCATTTGTGATACAAGTAAGAAATTCGTTATTGTATTATTTTCATATATTTATATATAGAAAGTATGTCAATGATTTAAAGATCACCATACCTCTGCTCTGCTTGGCGTAATCATTGTAGCATGTGCAGAATATTTAAGTTGCAGAAGTCGATGAAAAAAATTGGCCATATGCAGTGAACCAACATTAATGCGTTTAGCATTGCGCACATCAAATCTGGAGCGAACTATAGGCAGAACATGACAAGTATTGTAACCTAATGATACAACTAACCCAAATACACCTGAAATTATAAGATATAACATACTAAAAATGTTATGCAAACAAATACAGTCGTATTAGCATATTTAAGGATTTCTGTCAGTGTGAATCAATTTTTTACATCATGTGAATAACAGAATATGTAACACAATTCGAGTTGATTTAGAGTGATTAGTGTATTTTTGTAGAAATAATAATTTAATTGTTCTTTACATGATTTTTTTCCCTCATAAATTGAAAGAAACTTAATTGTTAATCAATTTATTAATCCTTCCAGAAACAAGCTAAAGCAAGCAAAAAACTGAATTGAAATTGATAATCTGTTTGGGCATTTCAGGAGTTTGTTTTCTTTCCTAACAAATGGAGAATTTTTCTTTCCATTACAAAGAGAATTGTGAAAAATTTTTCTTAAGTAAATAAAAGTTGAGAGCTAAAACGACATTTCGGGTTTCACTTTTATATGATAAATTTCTGCAAAAATAAGAATCAGTGCAAGCATCACATATTTTTTAAATGTTACAAATACTAAAATAATTAGGGAACATTATTTATTTAGTAAAATCAAGTACCTATGAAAAAAATTATACATACACATAATCAATTTAAACAGTTAAATTATAACAAGAAAAGGCATTAAAATGTTTCTCAATATGCAATCTGAATCATAGCTTCAATAAACTAGTTGGTATCAAAATTATATAGAAATTTAATATTCCATAACAGATGACAGCATTCAATGAGGGTCCAAGAAATTTATTTAAAACAAATTAAAAATAGTTTAACGTAACTATAATCAAATTACCTTTTGGTTTAGCATTATATTGATAGAAGCTGAAGAGTGAGTCAATTCCATAAACTACCTGAGGTACATTGTAACATTCAAACAAAAGTTCAGACATAACTGAAAAAAAAAAACACAGCACAGGTGTAAAAATAATTTGATTTTATGACACTTCAAAAGATTTTACTAAAATAAATTTTAGAATAGTTTCATTATTACATACATTGGCATAAAGGTATCTTTTAGACTCTTACTATGCGAGCTGTTATGTCTGTTACTATGCCTTTTGGTAGATAAAGACAAAATTGATAGAAAAACATTTAATTAAACATAAAAAAGAATAAACATAGGAACGTCGTCATCACAAAACACTCATCTTTCCTTCTCTGTTATGATTGCGTGGCAGCGATCTCTTTCAGCAGGTTTTTTTTACAGTTACAGTTAATGATCACACTGGTGGCGATCTCATTCGGCGCGAGTTATTGTTACAGTTCGGAGGGAGTACAGTTAATACGAGGATTCTCCTTTCTCGAAATGACTATGTTGAAAATACAATCCTAGAATGTGCAACACTAAGGGCAAAGCCTTGGACTGCAGAACGTTGTTAACATGGTGGGATGTTATTCAAGTACCTTCTATCACAACTAGTAAAGTTGAACTACCTTGAATTGCTCCTCTGCTTGTAAGACCATGTACAATGGCTAAATTTATGTGCTCTACTATTGCAATGAGATTGTAGCTATGTATGCCTCTTTAGTAGCTGCACGAGTGATTATTTGCAGAAAGGCTGAAGTGGTCCAGAATTTTTTAGATGGTTCTCTATGTGTTATAAATGTCAAGTATCAGCTTAACTGAAACCTTTTCAAGTATTGGTAAATGATATTCCTTGATGGTTTTGGATTCCTATACTGCAAATTCCTCCTATATTATAAGTTTTTTTTTAGAGAGTTGTTATTATGTCAGAAGGTGCAGTAGCAGTAATGAACCCTGATTTTTCAGAGTTATGTAATGCAAGGTCAGCTACAAAAGTGTTCTCGAATTTCTATCAGTAAAGCTATAACTTATAAATCCATGCTTAAAAATTCAGATTAATTGACCTGCCAGTATATAATGCTTTAAGTGCTTCACATTTAATTTTCCCCAAACAATTTCATTTTGTTTGTGTTCCTTAGATATTTTACTTTGATAACATTTTAAATAATTAACAACACCAAATACTCAATACACTAAAATAATGTATAAATAGCTATAAAAAGATAAATTTAGAGTTACTTACATTGCCTGGAATAGTTGGGATTACAAACGGTTTCAGACATAACAACTGGATGGTTGACACACCCACTGGTGCTAATTCCAAGGTGATTAAATATATAGTCTAAGATTGTTTCCTAGTTTTAAATATATAAAAGTGAAATGAAACAATCATAAAATAAAATCAAGCATAGAGCTTGATACATGGTCACAGGAAGTGCTTTCTCTGACAAACTATTTGTTTTATATACGAGTGGAAAGAATATTTGCTGCTATGGAATTATCTTATCCACAATTAAAACATGACTATTTTACTATTTTTCAAAAACCAGCTTTTTTAGAGTCAAGGAATTTTTTTGACATAGTATAGTTATAGTCCTAGATAATGAACATTGTTGGTCATAAAATCTGAGGCTAACAGGTAGGTGAATAGGGTTTTATGGTATAAGGTCCGGGGCTAATAGATTCATACCTACACTGAACTTAACAGGGCTTTGAGTTGCAAACCTGGGGAGGTAGTAAGCACAAGTTTCAATAATTTAAAACACAAGATTAACATAAAACAGGACAAAAGTTACATTTTTATTGTTATTCATCATTCTTCATATCTAAATACAAAACATAAACTTTAGAGCCACAATTATCTCACAAAGACTGTTTGAAGGTTTGCTTGACTCGTAAACATGCATAAAAATAAATATACATTAGTTTCAATCTCTAATTATATATAGTTTTTAAGCTGCACCAAAAAGTTTGAATATGCAATGTCTCTATAATTTATTATATCTTATTTATCTAGGGAAAAGAACCAAATGCATGTTTGAAATTACTTGAGCAATAAAACAAATTCATCTAGAAAATTATGAAATTAATGTAAAATTTGAAAAAAAAAATCAATATTTATAAGATTAGCTCACCTGTACATCAAATTGAGTAACAACATCTTTATCAAATTGCGTTTTCAACAACCATCGGACAACTTCAATATTCTTTATATCATTTCCAACTTGTGTTTCACTCTCCTAAATAAAGAAATATTTTTGTATGTGAAACTTTATTAATAAAAGAATCTTATATTTTAATGTAACCTTATCAGTAAAAATTCACATACTTTGAGCTGCAGTAATAAATAATATTTTTTAAAAAGCTTTAGGAATTTTGAATAGGGCAAAATAAAAATAAACTCAGTCCTGTTTTTAACAATTATGGAATGTCCCCCTAACTGTACTACATTCACTAGTTTGAAGACTGCTCGCTGTTTTTCCACAACTCTTAAGTTTAGCGAATTTCATATTCATTAAAACCTTTTTTTTATATGATCTTTTTTATGGTTACCCATCTTTCACCACTGACGGATTGTTTCATTAGAATAGTGAGATAGCTGCATTCTTAATATTTAGCTTTTCCAAAGCAACTCAGATCACTTTCAAACTAAACAGAAAAACTGTCTATGAATCTTACATATGTTGATTTTGTTAATAAATGTTTGTTGACTTGCACAAATGTATAGTTGTAAAAAAACCCTAAACCAACAACTTCATTTCAAGCACTACTTAAAGATATCTTTTAACAGGGAATAATGTCCTCTACAAATGTAAAATAATTACATAAGGGAGCGTCTTCATATCAAATTTTGCACAAGTAAAATTTCCAATAGAAACACCATGTTTTGATGCCTTAATGGGTTATAGGTTATATCTAGTTATAACTTTCAAAAGACGACTGTTCAAAAGTAACAATTTCCGGTTCATTATCTTGAAAATGTTCAATTAAAATTTTAAGTTGATCTGATCATTATTCTCGAAGTTACACGCTCTTTTGTGGAGACATCTCATAATGCTTGACAACTACTGCTGCATTCAATGAATACCTTTCAATCTTAATCTCTCAGCTATCGTATTCACATTTCTTCTTGTATTCCATTCTGGTTGTCTATATGTTTGTGCTGGTAAATTTGTTTATACCTGAGAGTTAGGGGTTTAACAGATTTCTCGTTCTCTGCCAATGAAAATCTGAAGAAAGTTGATTCAAAATTTAAAGCTAAGCAGTGCAGTTTTCCATTTGTGTATGTGCATTTTATCATGATTTTTGACTTTTATGTCTTGTACAAAGTGTAGAATAGAGAATCATAGCAGTAGTAGAGAATCAAGAAGGTTTATAACTCAAGAGCAAAGAAAAAAATTTGTAATCCCAAAACAGCAGAAACAAGTGAAGCTAGTTTCAGCGCTTCTGCAAAAATATGTGAGTCGCAAAAATTTGATAGAAAGATGTGTTGGGCAGTTTAACTCAAAATAACAATGAAAGCTACAATCAACCGATTTGGAAAATCCGTCCCAAGATCATTTCTAGGGGATCAAGAATCGTCGAAATATCAACATACATCATCGCTTGTAAGTTTAATAAAGGTACCACATCACTCCTTTACATTATGAATGCAATGTGAGTCTCTGTTGGCCCTAGTGCCCATTTATATGCTGAGACAGTGGATGCAAGTCATGATCAAGTCAAGAACGGAAGATCACAAGAATGATAGGAAAAAATTAAAAAAAAGGGAAAATTAAGTGGTTACTAAAGGTAAAAATTAAGAAATTTTGCAAGTGGCCATATATATCAGAAACAGATTTTTTAACCCCACAAAATACCAGCACTACAGAAATACCTCAGGTCACCTGCACACGCAAGTACTAGTCTTCAGTCTTCTTTCTCTAGATTGCTTTGCGTTTCCATGCTCCAAGCGTCTGCGTTGTTTTACCTAAATTCCAAATACTATTTTCCATGTTTATGTCCTCGTGCTTTTTTTTTACCATCCTCAGAAGAAGAAAAAAAACGTAAAATCAGATGTACCACCATATAAACTAAAGTTGTAAAGAAAGTGTGATGACTGTAGCAAAATTGTTCAGGAGGCTGCAGATGGAATAGTTGATTCAATGTAAGAAGAAAAAGCTGATTTTAATCAGGTGTAAACTGTTTTTAAAACTTGAAACATATTTTTGCTCAAAACTATTTTTTCAAAGTGGGTGATCAAAATAGCTCGAGAACTGCTGTACCAATCGTTCCAAAATTTGTACAGCTTTTCCTTAACTTAATTTATTAGTTTTTAATTATTTAGTATTTTTTCTGATCAATATTATGGATTTTTTTCGTAAAAATTAAAACATATCTTCTGACAGACAACATTTTATGAAAAATCCAAATTTAACTTATTCTTTTGATAAAGTACTAAAACAACTTATATAAATTTTTTAAAAACTTTTTGATTTTAGATATTTAAGTTTGAAAATATCTTGATCACCACAAAACCCCTTTTTAAACGATTCTCGATCAGCTGTAACTACAGTGAGTTGATCATTTGTACTGTTAAATTAGTCTAAAGATGAAGTTTCATGACTTTACTTTTTTTATATCTAGAGATAGTGAATGTTACAATTTCAGGGATGATCATCCACATTGAAAACAACAATTCATGAATCGAGATTAGTTGTGGTTATTTGGAAACTGCTCATTTGATGCTTGACTGAAAGAAGTCAACAAAGAAATGTTAATTCTTGGCATAATCCTTTTTAAATGCAAAATATATGCAATCATAAAGCCTATATACAGTTATTTAATACAATTAAACTGATATTCCAATCATCCAAAAAGTGAATTGAGTGAGTCATTCAATTGATCATTGATTAATAGAGTTCATCTTTTCGATATAACTGGTAAAAGGCAATGTAATTTAGATTACATAAATTTTTTTAAAAACTCAAGTATGTCAGACGTTTTAAAAACTTCAATTTCTCTTTAAATTATCCCCTTTAATGAGGAAAATTTAATGTAATACAAAAATTAACCATTGGAATGAGCTAAAATTTTGCAGTTATTTTCCTTCTGAAACTATTTCCATCAAAATGTAATACGATTCCATATCATAATTTTTCAAACAATTATTTAATAATATTATTGCATACTAAAAACTATTTAAAAAAAATCTTATCAATTTGTAACAAAAGCAGTGATTTTGTGAAGTTAAGCTTCCTTTTTTATTTCAAGGTTTCTTGAAATAAACACTTGGGATACAAATTGATGGTAAGTTTGAAGTAAATAAAAGTAATGCAGAATAAATTATCATAGAACAGGTTTAAAGAATAAATTCATAAAGCAATTTTTTTTTTCAGTTATATTTTTAAGTCAAATTGCATGCAAATGTGAAAAAATGAAAAGATGTGTTTCTGTACTTTCTTGCCACGATGCTTGGCAGCTATATTTCTAAAAACAAGAGATGGTTTCTGATCCACAGCCCAACCAGCTTTACAGAGATATGAACCTAAAGAAACAGTATATTGCACAGTAAGAAGAACTCCAAGAACATTGAAACAATTGAACATTGTAATCATTGAAACAAACACGAAACAGGCATTATTTTTCAGACCAAATTATTTTCATTTTAGAGGTTTACAGGAGTGGTAAAATATGTAAATAAAACTGTTAAAATTTGTTAGTAAATTAATAGTACCATTAATAATTTTGTTAGGGCTAAGAAGACGAAAGAAATTGAGGATTTATATATTTTGTGAAGGAAATTTTCTATATGTATAAAAAAAGGATGTGGGTGGGCATGTGGCATAGTTTGACAAGGCTGTGATCATGGTAGTAATCCTGCAAGTAAATTAAAATCACGAAAAAAACAAAAAAAAAACAGGACACATAGGGTAATTAAAAAAGAAATATATACTTACAGAATTCAATGAAATTTTACATAATTGATCAATTACAAAATAAAAATAATAACTGCATTTTTAATTAAAAAAAAATAAGAACAAAATTAACTTCAATAGGCCTGTCTGGTGTCCAATCCATCCCCCAGCACTTCAATGGTCAGTACAAAAAATCACGTCCGTTAGTTCCAGTTGAGTCCAGAGTAAAATCTCATGAAAAAAAGTTATTTTCTCATCGCTTCGCACACTTGTTGACATATCTCGCCGATCCGCCTTACAACTCTCGGCACACTCCAGCCCACATCATGCTTTTGGTATTTCTCCATTGGACCCCAAGGATAGCATCCCCATGGTAGGCTGTCCCATACCGGCGGACTCATTGCCCAGGGTTTTTTCCCCACGTAACTTGAGCCAACCCCAAGCCGAGGAGCCACGTCCACATGGAGGTTTTGCTATCATGTTCCCCTTGAGGTCAATGTTTGCTGTGTGGGGAGGCGAGACGCTGGTTCAGCTGCGATCAGTTGGACAGCGTGTGTTTGTGTATATTCTCTATACAAATCTACACCGATTGACTAATCCATATCAAATTTGGTACACTTAAACTTTAGAACACTGCGGAAAACATAGGGGTCATTCCACGCAAAATGAGCTAATCAGCTGTGGCTGACATATTACCGATTTTAATGAAAATTAATTTTTAAATAGATTACATATAGTAAGGACGAATTGCCAAATTTTCTACATCCAAAATGTATATTATATTTTTTTATTGAATTTTAAAGTTCAAGGTCACACAAACGTAGATTTTTTTAGCACTAATAGTAGCCTGTTTGAGACCCTATATTTCAATAAGCTATTGACACAAATTAAATTTTTTTATATTGTTACATTCTTCAGTAAAAGGTCTTTTAGGAAATGTCATAATATAGTTTTATATCTGTCACTGCCCATTCTCACGGATCAGCAAAAATAGATATTTTACCTATTTGATGCAAATTTCAAATTGCTCTAGTACTAAAAGTACAAATAAGTACTAGAAAGTAAAAATGGGGAAAGAGAGTATCAAAAATTATTCTTAACAAATTACTACTTCTATCTAAAAGTTTAGTATAATTTAGTGATTGTGTTTCTATATTTTTAGTTAAGAAAAAATATATATATATATAATTAAAAACAGCAATTTTTCATATTTTTAAATACAAATTTTACTGTGAAGGACAACTTCGAAGACCTCACAAATTTTGAGTATTATGTGTCAAGATATATATTATCTGTCCTGAAATTTCAATCATTGTAATTTGTTTACTTTTGTCCCAGGAACATTTTTAACTAGATGGAAATTATTGTTTTATTTTATTGCATGATGAATCAAAAAAGGAGGGAACACGCCAGTAAGACATCCATTTCCGCCTTTGAAAGTGATGCTATTACATTCTAGGGCAGATAACCAAATAAATATACAGTATTAAATGAATTATGGTTATAAATGTTCTTGGTTTGCTAAACCAAAAGCATTCAAACACTAGCGAATGTTCTATGGCAATCCAGAAGTGTTCCATCACATCAGTTTCCTATTTATCACAATCACCAGCAAAATAAGTAAAGAATTAGGCAGCACAAAAAAAAAAAAAAAAAAAAACATACTTCAATTATAGATGAAAAATTTAACAAGTGAGTTTTACCACATCGTGAATTTTAAAAGGTAATTAGTTAAAAGTCATAATATCTATGATACTAAGTCGAAATTCTTCAGCTTGTTTTGACACTGATTTTTTCTACTTTTATAAAGATGTAAAACACTTTTGTCTACATTAAGTAGTTTTTGAGAAACAGAACTTCAAACATGCAACATTAAGCAATCACACAATTGCTCTTCAAAGTTATAAGTCCTTAAAGTGACTGAAACTTTGAAAATATTTAATTTTGAACGTATTTTTTTGGAAAAGGTTCCTTATTTTAGCTAATTTTATGTGAATGACTCATGGGCTACTTCTTCCCTGTCTTCAGACCAATCTGTAGCAATAAAAATTGGTACACAAATAATCCTAAAAGTAACACTTGAAATCAAATTTTAAAATCTAAAGTTTGTTTTCCTGCAATATATGGACATATGCAAAGAAACACGTTCTACATGGTTTGTGTATTTAAGTTAACACGGAAATGTCCTGGTGTGAAATATGTTCTACGGGGTTTGTGTATTTCAGTTCACACAGGGAAATGTTACAGTCATATTTTAAACTCGAGCAATTCAGGGTTATTCAGCCAGTGTACTGTAAAAATCACTAAGATATATTTGCTACAAAAAGCTTCAGATCAGAGCTAAATTTGCAATACATTAAAATGCCATATTTTATTCAAAGACATTAGTGAAAATTCCAATACTTCATCAAACCGTTTAACTTACCATTATCTATAATGATAGGAACTCTTGATTTCAGCAAGTTATCTGAATAGGTGAGAAATGGGTCTGGTTTTACTTGATGAGATGATAAGGAATATATCTTCACTGAAAAAGTAATTAATGAGTATAAAACACAAGATATAACAAATTAACAACTCAAAAATGTCAATTGTTTAGAAACGTATTGTAAAAACTATCTAAGGTTTGGATAGTCAAAAAAATCTCTTTAAGCAAATCTTTGACAAAGCAAACAATAATGACTTTCAGTGATCATAGTTTAAATCAAGTAGTTATAAAATCTACACAAGTGGTTTCACAAATTTTATAAGTTAAGCACACAGCTTTTGAATTAATGTTTTGCATAGTTTTCGAGTCATAATATATCAATATATATTTAGCGGAAATAATTATATTCCATACCTGTTTGGGCCATTTCAAAGTTGCTTTTCGACGCAAAAATGACCAAAAATATTTGCTACTTTGGTGTTTACTTGCTAAATAATAAATTTCATGACATAATTTTGCAAGGCTCTCGGTTTCTATATCTAAACATGGCACATTTTTCTAAAATGTAAACAAACACAATGATCTCTTGAGTTGAATTGTTGCTTAGAATTGGTAGGTATTTAATTAAAACCATGCTAGAGCAAACAACGGGCTCTTCGCAACGGTCCGGGATCAATTCCAAAGGGATAGAAGTGAGTACAACACCACGAATTTTTGAGCAACGGTCAGATGAAGAGGCAACACCTGAGCTGGCACCCAACTCTCCAAACTTCCACTACACGCTAACGTGAGAACATTTGAAGCTACAGAATAACTAAAGAAATTTTTCTTCATTATTTTACAACCTCTGGAGCAGATAAAACATATGTTAAAGTCTGCAAAACAAATTTAATTACTTAAATTTTTGTTTTAGATCAACAGCACCACAAACAAAGATTAAGAATTCATTGTCTGAAAAAACATTTAAAAAAAGAAACATTTTGTGTTTTGGAAACCGAAACTTTTTAAAAGTTATGTTTAGTTGGAGATTTTGGCAGTAGTTCAGAAATAGAATGTTATTGCACTTTTCTAATGGCGACTGCCGAGAAAGATGTTGATTATGCGTTTCGAGAACCTTCAATTTTATTACTTATTTCATCTCAAAGTGTCGTTAACAAATATGATGTATTACAAGTAATACGTTCTCTCATAAGAAGGTATGAAGGTTTTTTCAAGGCTAGTTTTCACACTACGATCTTTGACATTTGTGACTTGGCCGCTTTTGTAGAATTTTTTGTTTTGTTTTGCCAAACACGAGACCACTAAGGTTTCCAGAAATTTCCTTTTCGAAAATTTATAAACTGGTGGAGGCTTGCATGAATTTAGTGATTGGGAAGAACAAACCAATTTACGAATTTTTTTTTAGTTTCAAACCCTAAAATTGTTTGGACTGTTATCTTAAAACCCGAGTATCACTTGTTTTGAGTGCAGATTAACAATCTCCGTACATGTAGATATTTGAAAGTAGTGTTCTATTTTCTGTAGCCACATGTCATCATAGGAACAGCTGCGTTATTAACGTTAAAGCTACGGCTGGTAAAGCAGTTGTACCATGATCGCGCCAAGAAATAATTCAGACAACGGCCAGTTCATCAGTTGTACCTTGAAAGTTATTGGAATCGCGCTTGTTATATCTAGCCGTAGTCTAAAGGTAAAGAAACTAGGTTTGAACAACAAATTTAGTTTCAAAGTATGCTTGCCCCCTTTTATTTATACATGATATTTTAAATGTAAATATTATGCTAGAAAGAAAATCCTGTGTCTAATCATATTTCACTATAAATTTATGGAATGACAGACAAGTAAAATAAAATAGGTAGCTAAAAATTTGCAAGTCAGAATTCAACATATTTTGCTTCATTTGTGGTAATGAAACACTAAAATCGTAAAACAAAATGAATGTAATGATTATGTTTATGATAACAAATTATGTTTCAAAACTTACTGAATGCATATTTTGGAATTTAATTTCCAACGAACATTAAACACAGCTCAACAATCAATTTTAAAAGAACAGTAATTAATAAAAATGGTTGAAATTCCCCTGGATCGTGTATACTATGTAGATAGATTTAAAAAAAAAGCATTTATACGATCAGTTACACCATCCATTGCTATACGGGTAATTCTCAAAAGGTTTCTGAAAAGGTCAAACAAGACACATTTCATAACTTTAAGCTTTGACAATAAGTAAATTTAATTCTTAAAATTAATTTCTTTTTTCTCAATGGGTTTTTAGTTCTGTTCCGAGACAAGAATTAGTATGATTTAGTACAACAGTTTGGTGTAAATATCCTGAAAATTAAATGCTTTATTTAAAGATGTTGGATTTTTGACATCTAAAATGTTAACTGATCAGTACATCACCCAGAAAATAAATTCTAATGTGTTTTCCACAATTGCAGAAAAAAATAATTAATTAATAGAGTATAACAATAGTTTGTTTACTATTTTGATTAGTAAATGACATCATTACTTCAAAATTTTGAGGAATTAACATACAAACAAAACTACAGCAATTCTAGCATTTCACTTTGTCAAAGAGTAATGTTCGATAAAGCTCTATATCTGAAGCAAAATATGTATTGTAAGCACTTTAAACTGCATTTATTTGTCTTTCAAATAACTTTTTAAACGTTTTAAAGCATTTTTATGTGTTTTTGTGTATTTTCTTTGCCGTAAACATGCTTTTCTTATTTTTTAAAATGCGTTCAAAATTACAAACGATACGCTGTTTTTTTTGCTGATTTAATTTATGTTACGAAGGTGCCAATGTCCCTAAACATAAAAAAACATTAATTGTAATCTCATTTCATCAGATGAATAGTTTTTATAGAAAAATAGTGAATTTAGCAGATACAATGTTAATATCATTACTTGGCAAGTTTCCGGGAACGTGTAACGATCTATATTAAATGGCGACGACGTCGATCCATACTTAATTTTGGACGTGATGTAACAACAATCTCAATAAGATTTATAGATTTTTTTTTTAATATTCTGCTTTGTGGCTGTAATGGTCCTATGAATAAAATTTTTTAAGATAAAGCTTAGATTTTAGTTTTTTTACTGTTTAATTTCTATAGGAATTATAACTTTTTGAGGAGTTTTCAAGGATAAAGTTATTTTTATTTTATGATAATGTTTTCCTTTTTGTGTGATGTGTAAACATGTATTATTTAAAAAATCAACCAAACCCAAAATGTTTGGAATTAGTAATAAAACTTTACAGGAAATCCAGAACTTGAAAATCTGGGAAAACATAATTCTAATTTTAAAATATTCTAATCTACTCTAATTTTAAAGCATTGACAATTTATAACTGAAGACTGTCATATTTTTATACCTATTAGTAGACAATAATATACAATTTGTCCCAAAAAATATCAGTAAAATTTTAAAAAATTATTAAAAAAAATAGAATAGACTTACAGCAAAACTAGTTATAACAATAGATGGAATAACTCATAAAGTTTTTTCTACTACCTTAGTAAATTTACACATGAGATCCTTTCGTAGCACAAAAAAATATCAAGACGATATTCCAATTCAATCCATGAGCGTTTCAGCATGCTATCAACAGTAGCTACAGCTGTTTGGATCTTTTTTTTCTTTTCAATTCCACAACACTATTTTTGTTTTGTACACAACATGTTTTACCTAACCTTAAAAGAAAAAGTTAAGTATCATAATGTCAGGAGACCGGGGCAGCCTATACTATGTTACCATCCACTTGACACATTAAGCTTTCTTCACTGAATCCAACATTTTGAATAACTGAATTCTTTTATAATCGTTTGTGTGTTGTGAAACGCTATCTATAATCATTCTGCAGTTCTCAGCAGGCTTTCATGGTTAGTTTTAACTTTCGTTTTCTGGTTGAATACCCCTTTTTATTTTGCTTTCGTTAATTTGCATATTTGAATGATATATATATATATATCATTCAAGTATGCAAATTAACTATTTCTTTCTAACATGCAAATTAACTTTCGTTTTCTGACACAATTTAATGTAACAACAATAATAATAATGTAACAAAAATGTAATAACACAATGTCCGAAAGTCATTAGACTTTGGGAAATGCCAAAGTTGTGTAACATACAGGCCAGCAATGTCCAAAATCTGTCACCTACTGATCTTGAAATTAAATATGTTTTTAGTAATTTTGGAGAACAGTTCCTGTCTTTGAATGATTGTATATTGTATTCTAGGCCTATAAACAATACACTAAAAAAGTATTGACGTTAAATTTCAAAATTTACTCATAGTTAACATTTAGTGTTCCCACATTTTGAGAATCACCCATACCTGATCAAGGGTAAGTGAGCGGGCTAATAGATCTATATAACCACAAGCGGTTATTGAACTTTTAATAAAAAAAACAAAGAGGAAACCCAATTACGAATAAAAAAAATTTGCAACTTACTTGAAAAGAACACTGGAAATATAGTTAAAATCCAAAGAACAAGGAGCACAAACTAGCACCTCCATCACTTGTAAAATAGGGGTTATAAAGTAGTTAAAGTGGTGGTAACCAATCATATAACGCAGTAAATCCAAATCTTAATCAATCATAGAAATCAATAAATTAAATTTCATATCCATGGTGTGAATAAGAAAAAAAAAATTCCAAGTATAGGGGTGCACAATAGGGTGGAGCGAAAAACACGAATTTCGGAAATTGAAAACACCTATGGTGGTAATAGTTGGGGACTACCATGCTTATTAACAGTACAAAATATGAGCTAAATCAATTAATATCTTCAGGTGCCCAAATCACTTTGAAATTTTGCCAATTTTTTCACAAAAATAATAGTAACGCATTTAAAAAAATTTAATACATCTTATTTAAAGCCATGGGTGGATGAAATGAACTTCCTTGCGTGTAAAAAAAAAGTTTTACACTTAACATTATCCCGGAAAAAAAAAATTTCCCCTTTTTCTAGAGCGTCATCACGCGCGTCTCCACTCCTCTCAATAGACTCATCATTGTGACCACACGTTTACACGGGCGCTTCCCCTTGCAGCTCTTTGCTTTTTTTTTAAATTATTAAAACAACCCAGAACTTAGCACGAGGAGATGGCTGCATATCGAGTCCCCCCCCCCTGCTTATTTTTACTTATTTTAGATATTTTTTATATAGAAATTTTAATTTTTAATTCAGTTTTGTTTGGGTTTGGTTTGTTTTGTTTGTTAAGGATACACGGTTCTGTGAATTAGTCAAAATGCCTAGGACACGATCAGTAGATGTATGTCCCGTGTTTGGAATGGCTGAAATAATGAAGCCTAACACACTTCCAACATATGCAGATTTATGAAGTATTATCTTTACATACAGAAAGATTGTAAAAGAGATGCTAGTATGTGGCTGATGGATGTTCAATTTTAACTAAAGAGCTCAAAGGATTATGGGGGAAAAGTTCGATTCCAACTGTAATAAACCAACAAATAATATATATGCTGAAAAAATACCATAAAGCATATAGAAATATTAAGAAACTATTAAAAAATACTGGCAAACTATATTTCTCGAAAGGTTGTGTCCTTCAAGGAATCGGCAGAAAAAAAATCTATTTGATATTAGCATATGTAAATGTAAGATCTTTCTCAGTTGTACTTTCAAAATTAAAGTGCCTATTGCCGAAAGAGCTTTTTTAACAGATCAAAGGACATTTCGAAAAATGGTCATTGGAAATGTTGGCATTAAAACCAGCAGAATGCTTGAAAAAAAGGTTGCAGTGCAAAGAAAGGGAAGCAGAGAGCCAAAACGTTAAGCTCAAAGATTGTAAAGGAAAACAATCCAAAATCTCTCGCCCTCTACTACGGGAGCTACTTTAAGTTTTAATTTGCTTCAGAATTCTAATACCACTATAAACACATTCATTGATAATAATTCTTCTTCAACTTCACAAACGAGAACTAAACTTCCAAATGTAGCTCAGGCTTGTGACAGAACTGGCGTTTCAGATAAACCAGCAGCAATTCTAATAAATGCTGCTTTGAAGGATATGGGGAAAATTTCCAAGGATGATTCATCAAACATAGTTGATCGTAGTAAACTTAGAAGAGAAAGGACAAAGACTCGCAGCTACCTGAAAAGGAAAAATGAGGAAACTACCTCTTTATCAGAATATGGAATATACTTCGATGAGCGAAAGGATTAAACTTTAGTAAGGATTAAAGAAAGAGAAAGGATTTCTAGAAAGACGGTAACAGAAGAACATATCGTTCTAATACAAGAACCAGGATCAAAATACCCAGCTAACTTTACGTCATTTGTTGCAACATTTAGAAGGGAAAACCACAGGACAAAAAGGATACAACGGAAAAATTGGAAAAATGTTTGAATCTTGTGAAAAATTGCCTTTGACAAACTTTGAAAAGATATAAGTAACTTTGCCAGATATTGTCCTAGAGGATCTTATCACTGTTCAATGATACATTTACGAAATGTGCACAGGTATATCAAATAAATATATTCCATTAAGCTTGTCACAAAAATAATCCAGGAAAATTGAATCATTCCAGATGGTTGACCACGACAAATATAATTTTAAGGTTATATGTTTCAACAGAAGATCCAACCCATAACTTCTCAAAAAATTTAAAAAAATAATAATAATAAATAAATAAAAAAAAGTTGAAAAGAATATTTGAGAGTTTAAAATTCCCAAGTTAAACTTCGAAGCAGACGATTACATAAATTTAATTGAATGGCAATCAGATTCCATTACAGATCCACCACTTACAGTATCTCTTTCTGATGATCAACTTAAGTCTAAGATTCTAGACGTTCCAACCAATAGTAACATGTTTAACTTTCCATGCCATTCACAAGTAGTAGAACGTTGCGTTAAATTAGTAACTGAAGCATATAGTACAGTATGTGGTACAGAGGCACGAGATGGATTTATTCGGTCAAGAATTGCTTCTAGACTTGCTTCACCCAGATTTGAAACCAAGAGCCAATATCAACCACTTTTAAGCTAAACCACTTGCCAGTAACTTCAACTTAATTTTTTAGTGTAATCTAGCAACTTAAATTGAAATTTTTAGGGGTGGGTGGGGGTGGAACTCGATATGCAGCCATCTCCTCGTGCTAAGTTCTGGGTTGTTTTCATAATTAAAAAAAAGCGAAGAGCTGCAAGGGGAAGCGCCCGTGTAAACGCGTGGTCGCAATGATGAGTCTATTGAGAGGAGTGATGACGCTCTAGAAAAAGGGGAATTTTTTTATTTTCCGGGATAATGTTAAGTGTAAAACTTTTTTTTTACAAGCAGGGAAGTTCATTTCGCCCACCCATGGCTTTAAATAAGATGTATTTAATTTTTTTTAATGCGTTATTATTATTTTTGTGAAAAAATTGGCAAAATTTCGAAATTTCAAAGTGATTTGGGCATCTGAAGATATTAATTGATTTAGCTCAGATTTTGTACTGTTAATAAGAACGGTAGTCCCCAACTATTCCCACCATAGGCGTTTTCAATTTCCGAAATTCGTGTTTTTCGCTCCACCCTAGTGCACAACCTTTTTGGGAGAAGGGCCACTCGCAACGTTGATTGAGACATGGGGGGCCGCAAATGAAGATGCAGCACAGACACAATGAAAGTGCTACAACCCAAATGACGACAGCTATTATTACACTTAATATGTATAGTAAAAAATAATCACTTATTTTTTTTTTAAGATTAAACTTACAAATGTTTTCTCACAAAATCTACGATCTTGTTACAGAGCTAAATGAATGATATTGTGAATAGTTTAAAAAAAGAAGTTAACAAACATTTTCATCAATCCTTTAGAATTACTTTTAAGAATGTGTCTGAAGAACGTGATTTTCAGCAAATTATTTTAGGTTATAAATTTAATAACAGTAATAGTACAATGAGCAATAAAGATGAGGATCTAGAAATTTTAATATCAGTAAAATTAGAAATAAAAATTAGAGCATCAAATATATTTAATATTAAAATTTCTAAACCATAAACAATAATTATGTTACAGCTTGCTAATGGGATGGCTGATACTGAGTTTTACTAACTAACTTTTTAAATATTAGGTATGTTTGGTTCCATACTGCTAGTAGAAATTCTTCAGACAGATTCTAAATGTTTGTCAGTCAATTTGCTTCGAAACTTAAATACCCTTGGAAGTTTAGTCAAAATTAGTTTGTGGGCCGCAAATTGATGATTTGCGGGCCACAGGTTGTGCACCTCTACCTTAAAAGTAGACAAGAAAAATTGAATGTTACCACATTACAAATGAACATTTACCCAGGGTGAGAAAGATAAAAAATGCAGTTATATGTGTTGCTTTTATTGTGGTAAAGAACTAGTTATTTTACTGATAAAATATACTGACTCTTCCTTTTTCGGGTGTTCTCGATGTATCTGAAGTGCTTGGTAAACTCTTTCCCAGTTTCATACGCAAAATTGTTCAAGTAAAATATGTGTTGTGTATTTTAAGATCTATATATATTTCACTAAGGCACGGTGGCACAGAAATCACGGTTTTTGTCAATAACCAAATGGCAACGAAAGGAACAAAACGATCTGATTTTGAATCGATTGAGTGTTTTGATAATTTGGTGCATATTTGAATTTTCATTATGGAGCTACTGTGTTATTAGTAATGCTAAAAAAAGTGAGACGTTCTATTGAAACCTTTGAGCTTTCAGAAGAATGAAGTGTGATTAGAAGTCTCCAATACAGAAATCGTCGCAGTAACAAAAGTTTCATGCAACGAGAAAGTAGTTTTCGGTGTTGATTGAGTTGATTTCCTAAATATTTTAATGCACATACTTTAGACGTTGAAAATCATAACTGGAGGTGTGTCCTTTTTGTTGTGTATATTGTTGGAAGCTTGAAGTGAACTCCAATAAAATATGCACAGTGGCGAATCAAGTCAAGTGGGGGTCTTGAAACTCAAGTTCGAAAAAAAAATTTCAAGAAAACTCTCATTATGTTATTAATCAAAAAGTAAAGTAATCAAAACTATACACACAACACATAAAATAAATTTATTAAAAGATATTTTTTATATGAATTTCAGTCACTTTATTTCTTGCAAATTCATCAATTATTTTGGCAGTGTCAATTTGCCTTAAATTTCTTGCTCTATATACAGAATGACCATATTAATTTATCTTTCTTCGTCCATAGTACTTTTTAAATATTTTTTTTACACACTTTAAAACAGAAATCGATCTTTCTCCTGACGCAATAGATAAGGGAATTGTTAAAAAAATTTTAATAATATTTCAACATTCGAAAATGTGCAAGACATTTCTTTGGCAAATCGATAGATGTCTGGTGTGGTTTTCATGGTGTCCTCGTTTCCTTTTAGAAATATTAATAAATGGTCAAATTCATCTTCAAAAGGACAAACATCAATGTCATTTTTGTAAATATCCTTAGCTACTTTTTATCATGTTCTCTTTTTCTTCTACTGATAAATCCCAATAAAAAATATTCAAAAGGCTCCACAACTTCATACGTCTGAGTACTTTGAGATAATTCTGCCTTGGTGTTATCACATATGACATAAAATGAATTGACTAAAATCTTTTCTTATTGTTAATTCATGTCCGACTTTGCTTTCATCAAAAAACTTTTTTCCCTCTTGTTGGCTGCAAATTTGTCCATCTACCACACTAAAAATAGTCTTCATAAATCATTTGCCTGTTTTTCAACTTTTTCAAACTTCTCTGAAATTATTGATAAAATTTTCTAATGATTTCAGTAGGATAGATCCTTTTAGTTTGTTCACATTCCACTGATTGCAGTGATTTACTAGCAGTATTTATTCTTTGTAAAATAATATTCCAAATAACTATCATTAGAGCCGTTTCATATCTCCATTTTCTTTAGAAACGAAGTTGCTTCCTTCCACTATGGTAACTTTTTTTTCTTCTTAATTAATTACAAATTTTAGTTAAAGCCTCTTATATGGATGAAACCAAGTTTTATAGTTATTCTCTATAGAATCTGCTCTTGCTGACCATCTTGTATTTGAAACTCTTCACTGCATTTAAAGACGTTCATTGTAAAGACGCGTCACATCTTTCCTTGATGTGTAAAGAAAAGACATTTTAAGTCCTCAGGGCCCTATGTGGTAGTTTAGTTTGCCACAGGAACTGCTGCCGCGATGGTAAAGTTAGCCTGCACCCACTTTCAGAAACTCCTGAATTGTCGAAAGGTTTATTGTCTGGCGATTCGTCTGAAGCCAAAAACTGTCGGCTACATATCCGAGAATACAATGCTGCTTTAGCTTTTTGTACAATGGAAGCTGAAATCAAGTCACCTCCTGGAAGAGGGCCATATTGTTTTCGCATTCATGGTCAGATCTACCACATAGTAGTTTCTCCATTGTACAAAAATGAACACAATAAACCTGGGTATGGTCAGTTGTACATATTTGATTCTAATGAGGCAAATTATTGATATTTCGTATTTTGGAAATAATTTTTTTTTTACACTACCTTGTTGTCTTTTTTTATTTTTTTACATAAGCAGTTATCAGCGAATGTGCTTAATAGAAGTATTTCACATAAGTTATTCACTTGTATTCTTAGCATTTTAGTGTTTGTCATCAATGACAGTAAATTTTTCTTTCGTATAAAATGAAAAAGATAACTTGATGTTAATTGTTTTTACTTCAACCCTTCAAGTGGTTTCCGTTAGATAGATATCTTGTCTATCAAGATCTGATCAATTTTGCTAAGGAGATATCTCATCAAGACATTGACTATCTTTTTATGACAAGATCTGGTTAGTTTTCTTCTAAAGAAAAGATCTGGTCAGTTTTGCTAATTTAATACCTCACCAAGACAACCACTTAAAATTGATGGGAGTATCATTGACACTTGAAAGAGGGTAGGCTGAAGGTTTTTTTTCTTTAGGCTTGACATAAAAAAAGGAGGAGGTTGCATTTTACTTTTGGATCTTCAAATTGTGAAATAAAATAATATTCACATGCCCTGAGCTGATTCTTGGAACAAAACACCAATCCAATTTTTTTTACCTACGAAAAATGTCTTGCAAAAGTAGTGTCCGACATTGATTTCAGTGGCAATTGTACCTAAACTGTTAAATTCCTGAAACTTATCCTGCGGATACTTATCTCTTCTGTGTCAGTAAAACTTTCTTTGTGTGCGCTTCCATTACTTGGTGTCTCTTGTGTTTAGCACTGCTTGGCTAAATATGGCCCTTATATCGTAAAACACATCCAACCTGTTCCAGATTATTTTTTATGGTCAGTAAAATGTACTCTCTATTTGAAGTCTTGCAACATTGCTTTGAAGCTCTCACTTCTTTTGTCAAGATATAATACATGTTTTATTTTCAGACAATTTTTAATAGAAAGTACTTCACATCTCAAAAGGTGGTATTAAATAGATGAATGATTATGTGTTAATAAAATTAAAAAAAGATGTATTGTTTTAATTATAAAAAGGTTATCATTTTTATTTGCTGTGAAATATTGATCAAGAAAAAAATAAATTTTACTTTATGGTATGAAAAAGTAAAAGTTCTAGTTTTATCAATTTGTTATGTATTGATTGGTTTCTTAAATGTTTTAGGCAGCAAGTGTTTCTTGATCATGAAGAAAAATATGAAAACTTTTATGCTTCGTATGCGGCTCTGTCAGCCCACTACATCACATCAAATGCCTTTTATGGTATGTTGAGTTGTATATTTGTGAATTAAAAATAACTTTTCTAAAAAAGTCTTGGTGTATAGATTAATATTGTTTAATTTTTTAATGTTTAGTTCCCAAAAGTCAAGTTAGCATTGCTGCACAAGCATGCAAAGTTCTTCTACAATATTTTCTTCAGAAACTGCAACACTTTACAGAACAGTGCTGCATATCACAGGTTTGTTACAATTTCACTGCCTTTTAAACATCTTCCAATGCTTGATTGTTTCATCAGAACCAATTGTACCTCTGAATAAATGTGTATTGAATTACTGTTATTTGTATAGGAATAAAATATCTTTACATGACTGATTATGATTTTCTCCTCACCTGTTTGAATATGGATTTCCATTCACAATTTTATCGATTAGAAAATAAACCTGGTAGATTATATTAAAAGAGGGATTTTTTCTTTCTTTTAAACTTCATTTCTTATGACATACAGGCGTATCTTAGTTTCCTTAAAACTACTGTTTGTTTTTAACCTAATATTTTAATAAGCATTATGTTTTAACATAAACTTTGCGTATTACCATATGATTTAGACATTACATGTTATTTGTCATTAATGCTTTAGAAATATTAAATTAGTAAGCAGTCTTAAACTGGTCCGCTCTGATTTTTAGTAAGTTTTCCTTAACTGCTATAAATTGGTTGGATCCTTTCTTCACAAATTTGTGGTTAGGCTCCTAGTTCAGAAAGGCAAATGCAAATTATTAAAATCTCAGCTGATTATGCAAGAAAAAGGTGTGCTCAGTACAAACTGATAATTTTTTCTTCATGGAAGTAAGTTTGAGAAGCGAAAATGAATTATAAGGTACACTATACACTTTGTCCTTTTAAATTACATAGGTATGCAAAAGTTAGTACTCTAGTATCATTGATAGCTGTTGGAGGTATGAGTTAGCTTAAACATGAGAACATACTAATAAAAATTTCCTATTTGCTAGACCCCTTGGAAGCTCATCTTTAGGTGTATGTGGGCTTAATGAACCTAAGGTGGCATAGTGATCTAAGTGGGTTTACTCCATCTGATAAGCATGAGTATTGCGAACCCGGGGAGCCAGAGCGCTCTTTCTCCTCTTCATCCTTTCTTTTTACACTTGACATTGTCTGGTGTTCGGCGCAGCTTCACCAAATATGGTCCTTGTGCTACAAAACCAATCAACCAATTTGCTAGAATCTTGATATATAGTTTTACAGCAACTGTGTTTTTAAAACCATTGTACTTGTAACTTCTGTGCCTCTCTTGGCTATTTAGCTCCACAATTTACATTCACCAGACTATTCTACAGATATCACACAAATGATTCGGTTATTGTAATCACCATCTTACTCTGTATAAAAACCTTAAAATGTAGTTGTGTTGGTTTTTGACTATACTAAACAATTGTTTGCAATCTTCCTTTTATGTACAAATTTTTATGAATGTGTTCAATGTCACCATGAGTGCTCATGCTTATAGAATTTATATTCTTTTTTATTCCAGAAAGAAATTGTATCTATCATATACGGATTGTGCAATAATTCCAAGGCAAATATTGTCTCAAGAACTGAAGTATCCATGCTTACCCTTGTGTTAAAGTTTGCAAAAGATCCACCTGCTTTTGCAATAAGAAGTAATGAATTCCAAGGTCTGAATCTGATTTAAATATAATATAATTTAATTTGTTTTAAACTCTAGTTTTTCTTATTCCTTTACACTGAAACAAATTTTGTATTGATGTAAGACAATTATTTACAATTTGGTTGTGCTTGTTTGTATGTAGCTGTTTAAAATTTTTTCATGTTTAACATAAAAAGAAGAATAAACTTTAACATATTGCTACTCAATATACTTGTTAAATGAGTGTTCAATTTAAATGTGTTATAAAATTATTAAAAGATGTTCAAACTTAAAGCCATGTACTGCTCAGAACTTTTAAACCTTTGTTTCATTCATTTTAGTTGTCAGCAAATTTTTTTATCATTACAAAAGAGTTTAAATCATTTTTATTGCAAGAATTATATATATTTGACTACTGTAATCAACTTACAGTGCATTGTCTTTTTTTTTAATCGAAGTTGTTCAATTTACTATGATTCATCTATTTTCAACAAATTAATTACGAAGTATTTACAAGCTTTCTCATCTATAAAACTCTAAGGAAGTGTTGGTTTGTTTGTTTCTTGTGATCAAAGTCCTGCCAAATCTATGGCACTTACAGTAATGGGATTTGGCACTCAGGTAGTCCAAATTTTTTGCAATTTTAAGGTCGAGACGGATTTTAAAATTCAATCTAGATAATTTTAAAATGAATTTAACAAAATGTAATCATAATTGAATGCAACAGCATAGAAGCAACACCTGCTATAGGAGGTGTTGACAAAAGAGATCATATTCTAAATTTATATTTTCCTTTTTGATTTTGCTTGGAGGAATGATTTTCCAGCCTGATGGTTAAAACAAATAATCTTTTAACTGGAGTCACTTAGTTCTTTTTTCTATCTCCTATACCGTTAAAGATAGAGTAAAAATTTCAACAGATTTGAAATCTGCGGAAAATTTCACTTCAGGTCGATACCTAAAAATATGATTTTCTTTAAATAAATAATTTTTAAATTGCATATATCTTTTATATTTTCGCAAGAGAGATTGTGACGTCATTGTAAATTTTCTCTTTCCAAAAATAAACAGATTGCATCTTTTGCCCTTCGTGTTAAAAAACCGATTATGTTTCCTACTCTATTCCATTTCATCAAATGAGAGTAAAAAAAATAAAATAACATATTGACTGGGATTGGAAAGTTTGTTTTCGTAAAATCGGAATCGTAAAATATAGATTGAAAATTTCAACAGATTTGAAATCTGCGGAAAATTTTATGCCTAAAAAGGTATAATCCTACTATCTTTGGTTATTCTAATTACAAATGAAGTAACATACATTGATTATTTTATGATAAAACAATTTAATTGTTTCATTATTTGATTTACAGATGTGTCTTGCAAATAACACAAACTAAGATTTTTCTAAATGTTGTATTAAACATTCTTGTACTTTAAAATAAAAATTAATCTTCAATTAGATGGGCATGATGTAACCAAGGAACCCAAACGTCCTCGACTTGATCCAAGTGCTAATATTTTAGAGCAGTTAATGACTCCAATGTTAGACACTCAAAATGCTGATAAACAAGAAGGTCCTTTAGAAGTAGTTGACAAAGATGGTGATACAACTATTATACATATTCCTGATCCTGGTCAGGAGTGCAAGGTAAGGATTCTTTTGTTTTTAAAATCAATTAATTATTACTTAGATAAATCATTTCTCCTATACAATATATTAAAATAATTTTTAAACTGCTTTATTTTTTGTAGACTCTTCTGTTAGCCAAGAACAAATTAACCTTGCAAATATTAAGCGGTGTAGATGTCCTTCTGGATACATGTTTATTACTTCCTTCAATTAGCCAGTATTCAATAAAATTACAAGATTCATTGGCTGGAAAGGGTTTGCTTTTGCCATCTTGCACAGCTGATGCTGTTCGATTAAATAATTCGTAAGTGTGTTTATGTGAAATGTTTTTTATTTTAGTTTTATGTTTCAATTTTAATGGAATTTAGATAATTAATTAATAATTTTTTAATACAAAATATTCATTGTTTAATTCCTGGATTATGTTAATGTTAATTTACTCAAGGTTATGATTGAAGATATATCCAAATTTTTAAAATGACTGCTGCTTTTTAGCTGTGCTATGAATTGTGAAAACAAAATTAATTACCCTTCATTGTTTTAAAATGATATATGAGTAGTTGTTGGAAATCAGTTTCAAAACTAATTGTGAACAGTGAGTTAGGAGTTGTAAATATATAAATCTAAATTATTCTGTTGCTTTAAATTAATGGTGTTCAATTAATGTTTCTCCATTCTGAAATTCATCTGATGAAAGAAATATTACACCTCTTTTGCATTAGACGCGAGCTGCAAAGTACTTTTTGCTGCTCAGTCTCTTTAAAAGCCCTAGTAAAAATATTTAAAAAAAAACACAAGCTGAAATAAAAATTTTAAAAACGTCATACTAACCACTATTTTGAGAATTACATGCATCCTTCATGATAGAATAGCTTCTTGTGTTGCTCCATGGTGTTATTAATTTGCTACATACCAACCTTTCATGACCGATCTTAAGGGCATGCAAATCCGAAATTCATTAATCCCAGCTGAACTAATTTTTTTCTTATTACTACTTAGGTACAAAGACAAATATTTTTATTATTCATGAATAACAGTATATTTTTTAAGCATAATTGTCAAAACAAATGTTTCACAAGTTACTTTAAAAGTTCTGCTTTGGAATGTAACTTTCTTGCTGCTATAAGTTTGTTCTTATTTAATTAGTCAGAATTATGCTTTGTTCTCTTTTTTTTTTATCCAAAATAAATAGAAAAAATTCCCAATAAAGACAATTTCGTAACTATTAACACAAGTTTATGATTGCAAAGAAACACAAACATGCCACTAATGTAATTATCTAAGATGAATAAACCAATTTTGTATATTTTAAAAGTGTACGAATGTAGCTCATCAGCATTGAAAACTAATTGTAGCTTGTCAAAGTAGCCTACAGAATTATTTGGGTTTGCTAAATAAAATTCTGGAATATTGGAATAAAATTTTGCAATTAACTGAACAAGGTTAAAAGCTATTAGCAGTTAGTGTCCCTTTAAAGTATGTAAAAGAAAATCTTCTTTCCTTTGTAAAGCCTTGAAAGCTTTGTTCTTTAAACTCATTTATGTAATAAAATACTGAAAGTCATCCTTTCATTTTTCAGATACAAAGCTTTATCCTGTGACATACAAATTATTAGCCAGGCCTTAAGTTTACCAGTTTTAGAACCTCTTGCTGAAGACCGTATTGTGAAAGTTATGAAAATTACTTTGAGTTGCTTATATGCATCGATATCAGTAGCAACTGCTAATAGCATTTTAGGACTTTCAAGTGGTCCTCAACTTAAAGGATCCAGTGTAAAAGATGATGAAAATGAAAATTGTGCAGTATCTATTGTTGAAACTAGCGTAAGAAATATTTATTTTGTATTTTTCGAAATGATTGTTTTTTAAATTTGAGATATTTTATAAAGGAATATTGAATATTAATTATTGAAGTTTGCTTTGATTTCAGTTGGAAATTTATAATACTATTGCTGGAGTGATAAGTAATTCAACTAGAGCTGGTGGATATGTAAGTTATTTTGTAATATGGTGGCATTCTAGTTTAAGTTATGTTTCATAAGAATTAAATTATCCAACTTTATTTTTATATATATTGTCGATCAAGTGAAGCGCTTATGGCGCTGAACGACCCGACTTGCACAGTCAGGTTGGTCCAAAGAATCAAAACTCTGTACCGAGCAATTACTGAGTATCAAGGGGTGCGAATGCACTGGATCAGGGCACATGTTGGTTTTCCGGGCAATGAAGCGGCGGACGTCGCAGCCAAGGAAGCAACCAAACATGAGGATGTGAATTTCATGGTGGGCGACTCCGATACATCGGTAAGAAGCCAGATCCTAAGAATCCTCATGGAAACTTGGGAAACCCGGTGGGCTACAGACGTAGTCGGCAGACGGACCCATGTGTTCTTCCCCACACCGCACCTTAAGCGGCATGTATTCAATCCTATTGCCTCACAGTTGCTCACCGGACACGGACGGTTCCCGCAATACCTTTCGCGTATGGGAAAGCGCCGCACCGACTTATGCAGATGCGGAGAGGTAGGGGATTCAATCCACTGCAATCTCACAGAGCACCTTCGAGGTGGGCTCCTTAACCTCTTGAAAGCCCCGACGACGTACTCTTACCATCCAGAGATCTTCAAGGCCTTCATAGCCTTAGGCAGCTTTGTGACAACTCGGCTTATGTCCAGCGGGGCCTAAACCCCTCTCTCTCGTGCTAAGGTAAGAAGGTGAGTTAAACTTTATGTTAGTAAGGAAGGTGCATTGACTATTGGTTTGAGAAGGCGCTCGCCGGAGGCCCGTAGAAGAAGTGCGCACATTGTTTTATCTGTGCCGCCAAAATTGGCAAACCATCCGCCCAAGATGGATGTGGCTACAAGCCACAGGTCACTGTTTACCGGAACATGGTTAGGTTTTACGGAAACTTTGACCGTCCAAACCTGGACAACGGTACCACAATACCGAAAGCCGTATAGGCAAGCATCTTTCACAAGATGTTCGTACTGCAGCTCATTTGGCGAGGTCAGGAAAGAAGTCTAACTGGCAGATGGAAATCCTGACCATCCATAACCGGACAAACCACCTCCTTTGGGCCGACCACGTTCATGTCCCTGCTTAGCCACCGGCGGCAAGAGGATTTTTCGAGCGGAGCGTCCTGGGTCTGTTCTGCTTTCGTTTCCTAATCGAGGATTTCCTCAGTTGCTCATTGAGCGGCAAACCGATATGCCCAAGTTAGGGTGAGACGACGAGGTCACTTCTCCACATAAGAAAGAAAGAAAGTGAAGCGCACAAAGTCAATATTTTCAAGCTATAGTATTTTTTATTTTCTAGACCAAAATGTGATGATATTTAGACTGGTAAAGTGTGTGTGTCCTAATTTTTTTGTATGAAGGTTTAGTTTCCACTTGAAAATTCACAAACTTAGGAAGTAGAATTTTTTTCTTTGTTTTTTAAGAATTTTTGACTTTGTGTTTCACTTGTAGGCTGACTGTAATCTTCCATTACCAAAGTAAAACTTTGATTTGTTGCTATGAATTCCTAAACAAGGTCTCGCATAATCTTCTCTGTTTCTTAGTACACTAGTCTGTTTGTTCTAACGATTCTCTGCAAATAACCACTTTTATAACCATAGTATAGGTTTATTAAAAATATTTTTAACATGTGTAAGTCAACGTGATGCATAGTTTTTGTTTTATATTTTGATAGTGCTATTTTGTAAATTTAAAAGAATATAGTTTTATTGCATTCTTGATATCATCTGTAAGTTGAATTGTCTAGGTTATGCCAGACATAATAGATTTTCCTTAGATTTAAATGTATGATTTTAAGTTATCATTTGTAATCATACGTTTAAAAATGGTAAGAAATAATACAAATTATAGTTATATAATATATAATTTCTTAAATGATTTGTGTATCATTGATTCCAAAGTATGGGGAATGCAGCAATGTGCCTTGTAATGTTGAAATTAAGTATACTTAAAGTTTGATGAAGGTATTTTAATTTTTTTGTCAGATTTTAATTTTAATTTTGTATTGTTTTAAGCAAAGGCTTTATTTCAATTTTTGTTTTTATAGGTTCTTCAAAATCTTCATATGATTGGATCATGGATTGTATTAGGAGGCCTGCAGTATATTTTGAACTTGAATCCTTCACAATTAGGAGACAGGAACAAAGAATCCTCTTCTCGGGGAAAAGTTACTCCTGACCAAACACCTTCTAAAGGAAAAGAATCTACACCTGCTGCCAAACCTATTATCCTTAAAATGTAAAAATGCTTAATGTTTTAGAAATTATATGTTACATATTTGTAAATGCTGAGGACTAATTATTTGGAGATTTTTTTATAGTGTACTTTTTTATTTAGTTTCCTGTGATAGTAAAAATAGCACAATATGATCATGTTTAAATATATATATATATATATAACCACTCGTAATTAGCATGGAAATAAAAAGATATTTTAATTCTCTTACATTTTACCTGTATTTTTAATTTAAATATAGTTATAAAAATGTTTTTGTTTTTTTCCCTTTAGTCAACAAGGTTTTGGTGTTTTGTCTGTTGCTCTAGCCACCCATGCAATATCTTTAATGTCTAATCTTCTTGATGATTTGAGAGTTGAAGTTGGTATGGACTTAATAGAAAGCATCAGCAACTCAACATCTACAACTTCAGCTCAGTTCGTTGTTCCAGATATTACTGAAAAGTTCACAGGATGGCAACGTGTTCAGAAATTAGCAACCAACTTAAATTTGACCAATTTGTTATTTAGCCTGGCTTCAGTTAGTTATCGCAAGGTAATTAAAAAATCTTATAATTCCTGTGCATTGACTTAGATAAATGTACTCATTATATCAACATGTAGATGTAATTTGATGCTATATATGAATGTAATTTCTTCATTTAGGCTTGCATGTTGAAGAGAATTCAAAAGAATCCTGTTGATGGTGATAATTTTAGTACTTCGGATTCGAATACTTATTATGAGGATGATTTCAGCTCTTCTGAAGACAGCAGTGTTGAAACTGGTAGGTACTATTGATGAAGTATTTAAATCTGTAAAATAAAAACTTCTATTGCTGAATCAATATTAACATGTCAAATGGATCTAAAAAGATTTGTCTTAAATCAGTGCATCATGTATATGGGAGAAAATATAATGGATTTCAGTGTAATGCATTCTGTAGTACAGTGTAATTGTAATTCTTTGAATCACATTTTTTCTGAAGGAAGCAATATTTCTGCAATTTTCTTTTGTTAATTTTGAAGAATCATTTAAAAAAAAATAGAAGCTGCATTTACAGGGTTCCCACGGGTGCTTACAAAGTGCTTATTTTGACCTTCCATTTCTAAGGGTTCTTAGAAGTGCTTATTTTGCATCAATAGTCCTTAGAAAGTGCTTATTTTCCTTTAAAAACAAAATTTAGTTTTCAAATGGCGATATTTTTTCACAATATTTTTGACCTTTTTTTAGCAGCTGATCGGCGATAAAACTGCTTACAAGTACAGTTTTAATGATAATTCAGGAACTGGCTTGCTAGAATGGCAACCCTTGATACGCGATATACAAATCGCTGATCGACTCTTGATGAGTACGTATCTTGATGAGCTCATAATACACTTTAAAAACTTGAAACTCATGAAAATCAGATCTGTTTTCGACTTGTCGAGTGGCTCTTGCAATGCACAAAATAGTTGTCCTGATAGAGGAAACTAGAAAACAATCATCCAATGTTACTTAATTTTGTTTTATTCAGTTACCCGAGGGTGCAATGTTTTAAAAATTTATTATAACTATGGGGAATTGTATTTTTAAGTTTGTAGGGGTGAATCGAAAACAATATAAAAATAATTTATTTTAATTAATACTGCTATCTGAGTGGTAATTTTTTTTTAAATCTAGCTTTTTTTATGCTTTTAATTCTTTGTAACAACTATCCCAGAAAAAAAAATAAAAAATTTAAGATTTTCGAGTGTGATTCTGCTTTGAAAATTTGAAGCAATTGGTTATCAGTTCCAAAAGAAAACCAACCCACTTGTTTATAAAAAACATTGGAGGAAAAGATCGCAAAAACGTAAACCTTAGTGCTGGAGAACCGAGAATAGTCAGGGAATTTCAATAATCAGGAAAGTCGTTTGAAACCTGGAAATTTCGGACTCTTACCGCATTTGGTTGCTGACCGAAAACAAAAGTAATTTTTCTATGCTTTATAATTTTTTTCTATTTGTATCCGGGTGACAAATACTCAATGGCCGACTGTGCTTGAACTTCACTTTCTTTTGTTATGCCATGCGCAATTTGTTTCCATTGTCAGCTAAGATGATTATTTTCAAATTAATTTTGTTTCATTAAAATGATGTTTGCAAGCATATCGTTTAGAAGCGGCTGGTGCACTTTAAATCTGTTGTGGCCGAAAGTCCTCACGTTGGGTTGGTGTGGAAGTTTAGAGAGTAGGGCACCAGCTCAGATGTCTCGTCATCTGACTGTGGTTCAAAATTATGTGGCAATACACCGAATGGCTTAGGCTGGGACAGTTGCAACTAGTTGAATATCTATTCAATAAAGTTGCATTTTATTTTTTTAACTTTTTTATAAATTTATCAAAGTTTTTTTTTGCATAACTCTTATGATTTGTTTTGGTTCACAAGAAAATATTTTCTTAGAAACTCGTTCGGTTATCGATCCAGTCAAATTTGACTCTGACGTATGCAACTTGCAATCCTTTTACATACTTTTAGTAAATTTATAGTTTGCCACTAATTTTATTTTTGAATGAATCTCGAAACAAACGAAGGTCATTCGAATGTGTTCTCCCCTTGGAGATTTTAAAAAAAATGGCATGGTTCCAAAAGCTGGCGTCAAGCGGACATGTGAGGGCAAGAAGTCTAAATTTTGATGTTTCTTTATTCTTCTGATTTACCGCAGTAGAATGAAGAATGGTGAAAAAAAACTATTTAATTCATTTTAAAATGTTCTAGATTGAATTTTAAATTTAGCCTCAACCGTAAAATTGGAAACAATTCGGATTACCTGTGTGCCAAGTCTCATTACTGTAAGTGCCATAGATTTGTCAGGACTTCGCAGGCAGGAAACAAACAGACAGATAAACACTTCCTTTTATAATAGTATAGATATGTGCACACGTAAATGCCCACATATTAACTGCTGAATTTTGAAAAATCAGACTGCTTTTTTTGAAAAATCTCATTTTTGTGTGGCCTTATTTGTGTATAATTTTTAGAAAATAGACTTGAATATTAAATTTTTTACATACTACTGTTCTTATAAGATTATCTAATCTGTAAGAGCATCCCCATTTGGTCGAAAGTTAGGTATTACATTGTGTAATACGGTTTCTATAATGTTTTATGTAAGTCCTTATTTTGTCTTAAAAAGTGCTTATTTTTAGTTAGAAAAAAAGAGTGGGAACCCTGATTTACTAAAAGAAGATATTTATTCTTTTTACTGTAGCTGAGTTAAATATTTTAAATGAGGGCTTCAAATATAAATTATTTAATTGCTTACTAATTGTAAAAATTTAATTCTCTTAGCATTTTTGCTTTGAAACATAAACATATGTGATTTACTTTCAATATCACAATATTTTTATACAAAGATATGCTAATTTGAATTATGATTTTTATCAAAATTTTTAATTAAATTTTCCTTTCTGTATTAAGTTTCTGAAATTGAAAATGATATAACTATGTGCAAGACTCATTTTTTCAAACAAGAATTAGTAATATTATTGTATACGTTTAAGTAAGCTAAACATGTATACACTGGAAAGAAGAAGGAGGGGGGGATTTGATTCAGCTTTTCAAGTTTGTAAAACAAGGGGACACAGAGGGCTTAAATTTCAATAGGGATAACAGAACAAGGGGTCATGGGTATAAATTGAATAAGACACATTTTAATCGGGATTTAAGGAAAAACTACTACTTTAATAGGGTAATAGACAGTTGGAACGCGTTGCCAGAAAATATAGTTAATTCAAAGGGAGTGTACGAATTTAAGACACAATTGGATAGTCAGTGGGAATTGGAGAATTCATAAACAAAGGACCAGCCTTGTTGGGCTTGAGCCTGTAGCTGGTCGTCAATATTTGTATTTGTATAATCTTTTTGTGAAAAATATGAAGACAAAGTCACAGTGAAAAAGTTTTCTGCATTATCACAAGAGCATTTCAATTTTTTCACATAAACCTTTGTGATTGGTCATTTTAATATTTTTGTTTTATGATATTTGGTAATTTTTATTCAAATTAAATTTGGAAATTTTATGCATCAATTCCCTAGGAATTCTTTACACTGCTAGCAATACTGTTCTGAGTTCATGGAATTTAAAAGTTAATTTGCCCTTCTGAAGATTGAGGACACTGACAAAATAAATTATGGATTGAAGTGGAAAGCTTTATTAAGGATTACAATGATTTTTTTATTACAAGCTCAAAATTCCACTCAATTGGCATGTACCGAGATAATGCTATTACACTTAATTCAATGCAATTCAAGGAGAAGGCTTCATTTTCTTGTATGTTATGTATATACCCTTTTACCATGCTTAGAATATAGCTTTGAAATACTTATTAGTGCTCAGAGAAATAGGCACATTTGATTTTAATTTATGTATAGTATTTTCTTGTCTTGCTTCATTTTTTTACTTTTTGCTTACAAATAACATTTTTTTTCACAAATAAATACTTTCTCATTGATGCAAGTTAAACATGAATGAGAAGTAAGAAGTTATTCATCAATTTTGTTGACAGTTCCTTTTATTTTATTTTCTATTGGTGACAGTATTTATCTCAATAACAAGTCTTTAAAAAAATTGGTTACTTTATATAAAAATAACTTTAGAAAATCTCCACCTTTTATTAATAGTTTGACAAATGTATAATGCGAAGTAATTCTGAAATTTGTTTGTTTTGTGATTAATTTTATACAAAAATTTATAGTATGTGTATAAGCAGTTAATGGGATCCTGAAACCTTATTTATCTAGCTATAAAAAATTTCATATGGTTATGCATTAAAAGTTAAACTAGTCTAAACCACTTGTGAATCAAATTATTCATGGCAGATGTTCCATTTACTTTAGCTTGTGATTAACTCTGCTAATTCCTATACATTATGTTTTAATCTTTCAAAGATTTACCCTGCTGATTTATTGAAAAATTTACCCTCCTAATCTCTATATTAAAAAAAAGTTACCGCCGCCGCAGGATTGAAAACTGTGTTGTTTAGCTCGATTCTTAGACGGTTTCCCGAGAAAGTACTGATTGGAAAAAACGAAATTAACATGGTTTGTTCTTCATCGTATTCCCTGGACGATTATTAAGAATTTTTTCCAATGCGGCTATTAGTTTAGGGCAGGCCTCGAAATATATTTTTTAATACAGGTGCACCTTATAATTAGGTGCACAATTTTATTTTCATGTGCACCCGGGTATTTCGAGCCCTGGTTTAGGGTTTATTAAGTGTCAAATTGACGAAACTAAATTTCTTCCGTGAGTTTTTTTTTTTAAAGAGTACCTCTCAACGTAAATTTTTGCAGCTCGTCGAGTTTTTTTTTTTTTTTTGATATTTCAATTTGGTTCTTGATAATATTTTTTTGAAATTCAGGAAAAAATCGGGACATTAAAATTAAAAAAAAAAAAAACTGCAGAATCTATATTTTATTACTATTAGTTTTTAATTTTTAATATATCGCAGTATACCTTAGAATGTACTCTTTCTTACGGTACTATTATTTTATAAATCGGTTAATAATTAAATTGGATACGATCAAAAGTTGGTCATACAAAATTCGGAATCTGGATATTTTCGCTACTTTTTGTTAAAACCTTTAAATCTACAGCAAAACCCATTTTTTTTTTAAATTTGAGAACATCACTGTATACATTACATTACACTCTTTCTTATGGTACCACTATTTTTCAAATTGGTTAATAAATAAAATTGATGCAATTAAAAGTTGGTCATACAATTTTCGGAACTTTCAGATCGTAATTTCCGATACAAAACTAAAAGTGTCATATCTATGCAATTATTTTTAAAATTGGTTCATAAATAAATTCGATGCAATCAAAAGTTGGCCACAATCAAGGGTTGGCGAGCAAGGGGCGGAGCCCCCTAGTACATTAAAGTTATTAATCATAAATATTAAGGTTTAACAAAATTGAAACTACACTGTTTTGCGTCTCGTATCAAACAAGTTTAAACTTGTATGGGCAAGGATAGTTAAAATAATAAAAATCATATTTTTATGATTTAAAAAATCATATTTTTATACCCTGTGTAATACTAAGAATTTGTTGTAATACTTAAATTTGTTGCTCCTTATTTCTAAAAAATTAAAACTGTTCTGTTTTTTAAATAGAAGATCTTATCCAATTTCTAAGCATTTTATTGACCACTTGTCACTGCATGGCCAGCACAGCGTTGCCCATGACAGTTCTTTTCATGGGGTCAGGTGTGACCACTGCTCGCTAACCCCCGGTTGATTGCTACGAATTCCCATTTGCTTCTCAAACCAACACCATGGGCAATGCCGCCTCATCGTCGTCAAATGTGGCCAGATTCTAATCGCGAAGAGATCCAATCGGTGTAATATCACAATCTCTTGCGCAAATATAAGTATTCAATTGAAGTTATTTATTAAAAGAAAATCAAATGTATAAGAATCAATTGAATGTAAAATTGTCCTTACCTGTGACAGTTCTTTTCGTGGGGTCACAACCGCGAAGACCATTCCAAAGGACGTAAAAGTCGTGACGTTGTTGTCTAATGCGCCCATATTCGTACTGCTAAAATAAAAAAGTTACAATTGGAAAAATAATTCATATAAAGAAATCAAATGTAAGGTGTATCTGGTGTAAAATTTTCCACAGATTCCAAATTTGTTGAAATATTCAATCCATTTTTAATGATCTAGAAGATAGAAAAAGAACTGCATAACTACAGTTAAAAATTTATTTGTTTTGTTAGTCTGCTGAAGTTGTTGCTGAGAAAATCAAAGAAAAATGATAAAAATAAATTTAGAATCTATCATCTCTTTATAATGTTGTTATTCTAAGGAAAACAATAATAATTAAATTCCAATAAATTAATTTTAAAATGTTCTAAATTAAATTTTAAAATTCGGGTTGCACCCAAAAATCGCAAAAAATTCAGGTTCATTTGTGCCAAATTTCATTATTGTAAAGTGCTATAGATTTGTCAGGGCACTATATAGACACACAGACAAACACTTCCTTTTATAATAGTAAAGAAGCAATACAAAACTTTAAACCAAGTACGTTTTTACCTTTGAAAGGAAAGCTTGTGAAAGAGTCTAAAACAAAACATGTGGGAAATCTGTATGTAACATCCCCCTTGCTATATAGCAGTGGTAGCATGTAGATTATATAAGGCATGATTGCCTGGCCAACATTTGCATCCATTTGGTATCCATAGTAGCCCCAAATGTACACATGTAAAGAAATGGCTGACATGAACTGACCAGCTTTTGGAATGTTCAGCATAGGAAAGCATCCATACAGCCATGGAAACTTATATTTTTTTCTACCTTTCTGTTTGTTTTATATTCTAATTTCATGTGCACATATGGGGAATAATGGATGTATTTCCTAAGGTGCCTTTACAATATTTTTTTATTTTCAGAAATGCAATGTTTGTTGTTGAAATTTTGCATTTTCAATTTGTTCTTGATTTAAGATTTGTAATTTATTAGATCGTTCTGTAAACGTCACTCTTTTCTATTAACCCTTTCATGTTAAGTTTAACAAGGAGCATATTTAAACAAAGGTTGTCAATTTATTTTTATGTTTTCTGTAATATTTCCAAAACTCCATGGGTAATTTTTACATGTTTGCTCATTTTATTTAACATCATAATTTCATTACAGATGATGACAGTGAACCTATTCTTGGACAATGGTTTGAAGAAACATTAGCTCCACCTGAGCCAACATCTACTGCACCTACGCCTTCAGCCACTTCTAATGAATCAGATAGTACAAACCCCAAAGCACAGCAATCTCAGCAAACAACTGCACAGTCTTGTTCACTTATACCTGACAAAGGCGAACCTAATGGAGTTAGTTTATTTTACTTTGGATTGAATAATATAATGTACCTAATACTGATGTTAAATTTTACTAAAGTGCATACTGCTTTTATATCTAAATTAAAGACCTTTTTTTGCTACAATGGACTAACCCACAAATGTTATTGATGGTAATAGATAAGTGATACTAGTTCACAAGATTGAGCTAAATCATTTTTACCACTATTTATTGGAATATGCTAACATTCACTATTCCTGAATATGTTCTACACTGTTTTCGGTTTGTTTTTTATTTTATTGTGTTTTTATTATGCTTGCCAGAAGCATTTTAATTGTGTTTTTATTATATTTAATTGAAATGGTGAAATTCATAACTTAATATGTCAATGGAAACAATTGTTTTCAGTTTATTTTGTTTAATAATCTTTGTATCTCATGAATTTGAAATTTTACTTGCCACTTCCAAATTTATGGTTGCAATATTAATATGTTTGAAAATATTTTCCTTTCTAAAATCTCAAGATAAACAAATCTATTATTAAGAATAACTGAATAAAGTAATACAATAAAGTTAGTATCTTTTATAATTTTAATGCACAGAAATTGTTTCTTTATTAAAATGCATATTCCTTTTGCAGTACATCAGTTTAGCTTCCAAAATTTTCTCATTCATGAATAACTTTTTGGTCAATTTTGACACCCAGTGTATCAAGACGTTCTTGAGGTTAGTATTTTCTTTATTTAAACCTTAATTGTTTCCTCAATATTGAAAGTGAAAACTTAAAGATATTTAATCCAAACTTTTACGTTCTTATAGATACAATCTTGGAGAATCACAGATGATTGTTTTAGCTGGTATAATAAAAGATTTGGATCGAGAAACTTCCAAGACTGATAGTGGTGTGTAGATATTTACATATTAGTAGTGAATTTTTGCTTTGCTTTTTTAAAAGTACTTATTGTGGTTAATTTTTTATATTCCTTAACTTTATATAAAAGATATTTTTTTTTACAAATGTATTAATACTTTCTTTGGTTAAAAATGAAAAGCTACTGAAATTAGTTTAAAAGTAAATTTATATTTATTGTGGTTTCTTTCAGGATCAATTTGTGTTTATTTTGGACCAGTGCTTGGGCAGTTGTATGAAGAATTTTCACAATCACTTGCAAAATTTATTCATAACATTTTAGCAACTAATATGTTGTCTGATAATTTGCAGGTAAACCTAAGCAATTTTTACTGAACATTGTTATCTCTGATTTTAATTAAACAAAATGAATAAGATAGATAAAAATTTAATTCCTAATTTTTGCTTCTTCCCAGAATGTACTTTTAGCTCAACTTGGAGTTAATCCATGGAATGAAGAAACATGGCCATTGCAAGTGTTTTCTCGTACTTTATCTGTTTTGGCTCAGGTAAACTCAATTCTCTTCTTGTGAAACATTTGTAATGTGAAAAAGAGTGATAGTACCACATTAAATTTTCTTAAAAGATGTATTGATTATTATTTTTGTAGAAAAATAAAATATGCCATGGATAAGTTCAAACCAGTTTTTTACATCTGGAAAATTAACACCTAAACAGCTCTTTTTTTCCAGTGTAACCTAAATTCTGGTCTTTGCACTGTTTAATTTCTTTTGTAGACTTGTTTCACATAAATTTACATCAAAATTTCATGAATCAGTGAATTTTTCAGGGAGCATTTTTGATAAATATCTTAAAATAAAACTAGCACTTATAAAGCCATTTTTTATCCTTCAGTTTCTTTTCCTTTTATTTTGAAGCATTCATTTTACGATACAGTTACAAGGATCACTTGACAAATAAATATTTCATAAATAGATTAACTTATTCATAAGTTTTTCTTTCAAATGTGTACTATGCTAATAAAAAAATTGGTTAATTTATCTGTTACATTTAAAAAAAATTACAATGATTTAATGATTTCCTTATATTTGAAGGATTTTCAAAAGGCATTTGTTGTTATTTTCCCCATATGACTGATATACTTTAAAATTTACAGGTCTTGTAACACGTCCCCTTTTTTCACTTTTTTGTTCTTTTGTCACATTTTTGACATTTTGTCACCTTTTCAGGGGTTTTAAGTTCTTAAATTCTATTTGGGAGAAGAACAATTTTTGGTGCGTGATTAAAATTCATATTTCTTCTGAAAAAGTCAAATGTCAATCTAGTACATATTGTGTAATTTCCTCTTGCATTGGAACTTATCCAGACTAGTTGTCTCCACTGCAGGTACGCCATTTTAGCGTCATTTACTAGGGGGGCGACTACCCTTTCCCTTCTGAATGATGCCTGTGTTTCTGTCAAAATCAAGCCTTTTTTTTATATACTTTTGATGCATTCGTAATATGATGCTACAGCTGGCACATATTAGTTTCGGTTTGCGAAATGAATTGGAGCCTCAAGTATCAACAAATAAGATAATCATCTTGTCATGAAGTAACCAATAGCAACCCTCTAAATACAATGCACAAAAAAAATTTCCATCCTTCGTAATTTACAAAAATGCAGTGGAACGCTGTTCCATCGGATTTCCCCACAACATACTTGGTCACATAGCTTGTCGGGATTGAAGCTTCAGGAAGATGTATCTGAATTTGTTTGTTTTTTTATTTACATATTTTTTAATCGGTTGCCTAAGCATTGGTCAGCATGCAAACAAATTCAAGGAGACTTAAAACTTCCCACTCACTATTTCATCAAGCATTGCTAAAGCAGGTGGCTAAGCCTAACGCCAGCTGCTAATAGGTTGCTTGAACTCTGCATTGTAGTGTGAAAATATCTTTTTCACTACTTTCCAGTAAAGAAGCCAAACATGATACAAAGACCAGGTTACAAAAAAATTGTTCATTTACTTAGAAGAGAAACTATGAAGACTGAGGTGATATTTTTTGTATCAAGTGCAAGTATATATAGTCGTGTGACCGAATTTCTTCAGAAAAAGGTAACCGTAATGCATAACCTTCATTCTCAATTTGAATTGTTGATAAGAATTTTGGATATGATCTACAAAGAGAAATTTATTCGAGATTTGAAGATGGAAGATATATGTCCTCAGAAACTGTTGCCTCTGTCTGATATTGTGATTGGAAATCAAATATCTAAAGCACTTCAGAATGTGAAAGAGAAGGAAAGGAATTTCTTTTTACTAAGGGCTCAGAAGCATTACATTGCTTGTGTTAAATATCTTTAGAAGAAGTCCTCCTTCAGTTCATCTCTCCTTAAAAGTTTATCCTGTCTTGGTCCTCTTGAAAGACTCAGTGGTAAGAGAGTTCAAAAAGTATTAGAAGTTGCAAGAGCTATGCCATAGGAGGTCTCAACAGACATATTATTGGATGAGTGGAAATTACTCCAAAGAGAATTTGAGGGAAAAGGATCTAGAATGAAGCCTATTGATGTTTAGACATTAGTGGTGTGGATGCTAAAAACCCAGCTGTGACAACGCTACTGAAGGCTACTCTGTCACTTTCTCATGGCAGTGCTGACATTGAACGTGGGTTCTCATCCTCAGGAAGAGCTTTGACAGGAGACAGAGCATCAATGTCAGAACGCACACTCAATGCATTGATGATGGTCAAAAGCAGCTTGGCAAATTTTTGCTATCAACCTTTTTTGGTGCCAATCACATCAGAGCTAATGAATATGGGAAGGGTTGCATATAAAGCTTACAATACTATTTAGAAGATATAAAACTGAAGGCACAAGAAAAGTTAGAGAAAGACGGGGAAAAAAAGATAGATTGTAAGCAGAGGAAAGAAAATTTAAAACAGTTGGCAAAGAAAAGAAATGTGATAGAAGAAAAATGAAAACTTAAAATTATGTGTAGGGAAGAGGATGAGGCGTTGGACAGTCCTTCAAATTATTAAAGGAAGCTAATGATATGCTCAAGAAGACAACAAAAAATAAAGATTTTAAGGAAGCAGCACTTGCTCAGGCAATGATTGAAGGAGTGTCAAAAGTCTCAGATGATGCTGGTCAGCAAAGACACATGTTAAAAAATGCACTTTCTTCCATTGAGAAGAAAAAGACAAAATTAATTTCAGGCTTTTTCAACAACAAAAATAAGACATAAAGAAAAGGAAGAAATTCTTCAAACTGTCAAAAATGAACGCAATAAAAAATCATAATTACGATTTGTTTATTTTTATGTTAATATTTTGAAATGATGTACTTTTTAAATGCAGAAAATAAAAATATCCTTCCAAAGAAAGGAAAGAAAACGATAGGGGTGGCTGAGGAGGATCTTTGTCTTTTCTAATAATATATTCAATATGTATTTAGAATTTAATATATTCAAGTATAAAGATACTTGAATATATTTAGCATTATTGTTATTTGTCACTTTTCTGCTCAATTAGTCACTTTTTTAGACCTTAAAACCTGTTACAAGCGCTGAAAATATTAAACTTGCATTCTCATCATTTGTAGACTCTATTGCTTCGTCAACAAAGGGAGAAAGATGAACTTAGGAGTGACAGTGAAACTTCCTGTGTTCTAATTTGGCTTCGTTTGTTAAATACTTTAAAAAGAGCAATATTAACACCATCAGCATTCACTTCAATTGAAGATGGAGAGGGTAAGAGTTTCAGCCTTTAAATTTTCACTATCAGTTATGTATCTAAATATTTTATGTGAGAAAAAGATTTTATTTAATAAATGGATTAAAATAGAGATTTTTTTTAAGTATCCTTTCTCTTGTAGTTATATTTAATGTATGTTAGTATTTTCCAAAGAATTTTTACCCTTATATGAAGGAAAACTTTTTTATTTATTTGATAGCATGCATCTATGTTGGTGATTTGACATAAATTTAATGTAATTAATTTATTACTTCCAACATTTGGTCTTTCTTTATAGTGATGATAGCATAATCAAGCTACTATACTCAGCATCAAAACAATTGACAAGTTCTTATTGCATGTATTAGTTTTTGCTTGATGGAAAACATGTAGTGTTAGTTTAATTATTACATAATCGAATCAAATTCAAGGATAAACAAACTTCTCCCGTTTGTTTTGTCTTCAACTACTAACGCATCAAAGGTAGAATAAAAAATAGCTCAAATTGGTGAGATGTAGATTCATACTTTAAAGCTATTCTAAAGTGATATCATTAGAAGATAGGCACCTAAAAACCAAACTAACCGTTTCTTCCCATTTCCAGAAGACATCCAGGAATTTTAATTTTGAATGCTGTCCTGAATTATTTTTGGATCACTAGTTTTAATTTTATTTTCCATTAATTTCATTATTGTATTAATGCTGTTCATGATTCTATAGTATTTGACAACTGTAGAAAATACATTCTGATAAGTACAGTCACTGAAAAAAATTAACCACTCCTTTACGCTTTGATCGTCTTCTGACCGGGGTTAAAATTTATGTGGTGTTGTCCTCAGATCTTTCCCTTAAAGGATTGATCCTGGATTGTCGTCAATAGCTTGTTGTGTTGCTCTAGTATGACATTAATTAAAAATTACCTTTATGACTTTTTTAGGACTTTCATACAGCAAATTCAAATTTATCCTTCAATAGAAAATAATGTCCTCTACAAATTCAAATACAAAAAACAAATTGCACACTAAAGGAGACATCATATCAAATTTTGCACAAACAAAATTTTCAATGGAAACGCCATGTTTTGATGTCTTTATCAGATTCTGCATCATTAAATTTGTCTTAATATGAAATTTCATTACAACTGTCTTTGTATCCATAGATATTGAATATTAAATTTGTTAATTTCAGGAATCATGTCCACATTAAAAATTGCTATTCATAGATCAAGATTAATTGTAGTTATAGCTATTTGAATTTCAAATGTGCAAACAATTTGAGAATTATATTTAGTAAGGAAAAGAAAATGGTTTGAGAATTAATTTATATATCGTAAAGCTACGCCAAAGGCACCAATCGGTCAAGTTGAACTTTCTACAACACTCATGAAAGCAGGCCTCGAAATATATTTTTTAATACAGGTGCACCTAAGTTTTTAAATTTGGTGCACAGGTTATATTTTAGGTTCCTAATAGCCGCACCAGAAAAGAAATCTTCAAAACTGTCCAGGGAACACAATAAAGAACAAACCATGTTAATTTCGTAATTTTCTGATCTGTACTTTCTCGGGATACTGTCTATGAATCGAGCTAAACAACACAGTTTTCAATCCTGCAACGGCGGTGGCAATTTTCTTTTAAATATAGAGATAAACTATTTTATTAGTTGGGTATGTTTGTATTGGTTAGTAGTAGATAGTAAATAAAAATATTTAAACATCTAATTTCTCCCTTCTCCGTCGCACGACTCACGACAGTCACTTCAACAGAGCTGGCTGGAAAATGTTTCAATCATCTGAAAGTTCTTTAACAGTGACACAGATAAACATTCCTCCTGTATAAACCCGTTATGACCCACTGATTTTGTTTTAACATATTGTGTATTGTAATTTCAATTACGTTCCTTTAGAGTGAGATGTAGGTACTAATATTTTGTTCAAACATAAAAATAACAATTAAAAAATAAATAAATGACATAATTAACAAATTAATTTTAACGTGCGCTGCGTGCACCTAGCGGGAAAAAATTAGGTGCACAATTTTATTTTCATGTGCACTTGGGTATTTTGAGCCCTGCATTAAAGGTTTGATGCTTTGGGAAAAATCGAGTTATGACTTTAAGGTTGTTTTCTAATGAAAATCAGTATTTCTACTAATAATCAAGACGATTCATGGCTTGTGTCATAGCCTAAAAGATGAAAAGGTGACTCAATAAATGCAGTTTTATGAAAATCACCAAAATGCTGATTGGTGCCTTTGGTGTGCTGGTAACGATATTTATTATGCAAGTACAAACACTCAGAATTATCCTAGGTTTGTTAGAGGTTTTTTAAACATTTGGTTGTCCCTAAAATCGCCAAAATGAGGAAAATTTAAAGAAATGCAGAAAATTAAATTGGTATGAGCTGAAATTTTGTATGGTCATATAAAAAAACCTTCTTAATCGATTCCCATCCATATAGTAAGGTTCCAATTCATAATTTTTCCAAACATTAATTTAAATTTTTATTTTGCATACTAAAAACTATTTTTTAAATAAAATATTAAGTGGATTTTGTTTGGGTTATTTAACAGTAACATGTTGCAAAATAGCAGCACTATACAGATATTATTTAGGAAGATATCCATAAAATTCTAAGAAATTAATTTAACATTAGGAGTTCCAATCTTTCTGTACTCATAACTTCCTAAGACTTCATGACATGAAATTTGGTATTTAAAATTAAATTTTGACGATTCGAAATTCCCTATTGAAAATTAAGAAGCTGGTGCTCCATTAAATATGAAGATGTCCCCTTATGCAAATTTTTAGGAGACGTTAATTCATGTCAAATGTCATCTTTAAATTTCTCTTTTGGTGAAATTGCTTGAATGAAGAGGGATGGTTTGTTTAGTTTTCCTCCCTAACCCCCCCCCCTTCCCGTGACTGTACAATCTTTCATGGTTAAAACTCAAATTATAGATTTTGGGCCAGCCACAAATTGATTCGACATGACATAACATCCAACATACCCATGTAAACATGTTGGCATGCATGCATGCATGTTTTTGCGTATTTAGTATTGCAAGATTTATTTTGGACCTATATGGGTCTTGCCTTAGTTTCATCATTTCCACTTCAAGCTGCTTAATGATTTCGTAATGAATTAATGTATTAACTATAATGCATTAACTATAATGAGTATTTTGTAAGACTTGTTAATTTAGTTTTATTGTCATGAATCATTTTATAATAGTATATCAGGAGTTAACTGTGACCTGCTTCTTTTTCTGCTCAAAACAATAAGTTTTGGACAAGTGCAGAATCATGAGTTGTGAGAAAATAAAAGATTTACTCAAGTTTAAGAATTGGATTTTACAAATTAATCTGTGCTTGAAAGTTGAGCTGTAGTAATCAATTTCATGATATTATCACATTTTAATCCTTTGAAAAATGAAAAAAAATTATCCTTTTGTACTACACTAAAATTGAATAATAATTGAAGGGGTGGGTGGACGAAAGGGATGGGTGACATTTGTTTACATTTTGGGATCATTGCAGTTTTGAAGTTGCCTTGGGATGAGGTATGACTTGTGCTGACAACTAGAGTAAGAGAACCCTAATGCAGATACTTACAACACCAATCCCAAACTCCTAAGTCATCTAGTATAATAAGTACTAATGACTTTGAGGCCAAATGTCTCGAAACTACAAAAATGTCACATAACCCCATCTTCCACTCGCCCCTTCAATTGCTTGTTTTCTAAATTTTTACTGTCTTATTTTTTTTATCTATTTGTATTATGGTTTTTTAACAATAGAAATTATGAAAGAGTTTTAAAGTACAGAATTTTGTAAATTTATTGATACATTTTTTATAGACATAAATGTCGAGCATGCCCAGTTACTGCTGTTTCTGTTCCATAACCTACATTTAATGCAGAAAAAAGGTGTGCTTCTAATGATGGCTCAAACTATAATGGAAGTGTCTTCTACTGTAATGAGGTAAAATTTCTTGCAGCCTTATTTTTGAAAAAGTATGCCACACATACATGTGATAATTTTTCTAGTTTGAGTAAACTTTCTGATTTATTTCTAAACATAATCCAAGTAAAACTATTTGTTTCTTAAATTCCTGTTTTTAAAAGTTTGTATTTTCACATATTAACATAAAAATAAACATTTCCATTAATACAATAACACTTATAGGATGTACAATTAGTTTGAGTATAAAACTATTTTTTCTACTTATTTCTTTTGCTTTTGTACAGCAAATAATGTAATTCGCATAATATTTCTTAAAAACTGGGCTTTAAATTTACTGTGAAATTTCATTAAAGCTACATCCCTTGTATTTAAAATTTCCAATTGATGTATCTTTCAATCTCATAATATATTTTTTATTTTAGTCCCTTGAGGGATTTTCAAGTCTTGTATATAGCTAGAATGTTGCTCATATTTGAGTATATGATGAGAAATTTGTATGATGCTCCACCATCTTTGATTGAACAGGTAAATATTTATGCAAATGCTAGATAACATACCTCATTTTCATATTTCATATGATTCTTTCATTTAGATTTCTTACTAATCCAAGGGTTTTATATGTATTAAACATCATGGAATATATGATAGTACTTTTTAATTAGTGTTTTGTGCATTGAAAGTGTGGGTATCAAAATTTAGATAAAAATTTAAATTCATGATTTTAGCCTAAGACTAAGTTTATTGCTTTTTAAATGACAAATGAGTTTTAAATTCCTATTTGTTTTCTGTTATTGTATCATTAAGTGACATTTCATTTATTTATATCAGAGCTTGATCATTGTCTGATGTGATCTAATATTTTTGATTGCTCTTTTTTGTAATATGATCTATTTAATCTTACATACTTAAAACTTGTTTTTCATTAGGTTCAAAAGAATTTATTTAGCTTCCAAAATGCAAGCTCTGCTACTGAAAAGGATAATACTAAAAAACAAGTCAAAATGTTTTTTCCGTGCAAAGATGTTGAAGAAAATTATGTAAAAAATTTACCACCTGAAGAAAGTCAAGGTAAATTTTTATTTATACCATTTCTCATATAAGTATGCAACCAATGTATTCGTATACTCTGAAATAAAGTAAGAAACTAAATTAAAAATCATATTTTTACTTATTTAATTTTTAAAAATTGCTTTGTTAAGCTTTACTTTGTTTTCTCTCATTAGAGATTTTATGCCTTAAGTATTTACAGTATGAATTATCTTTCTAGGTGCTGTTGCTAAGCCAAAGTTTTTTAATTTGATGTCTGTTGAATTCAGCAATCAAGAAGTTCCAAAACTAGATGGTTTTGTAAGTATATTCATTATTTCTAAATTGTGTTTAAATCTTATTTTTTACCAAGAATACCAGAAGTATCCAAATGATTCTGAGCCCTCCGTTCTCATTTTAAGATGCGTACAGACTTTACAAAACCAAAGTATCCTAGTGATCTATTCCAGGGCTTATAACACATCACTTTTTTTACATTTTCAGGTGTTTAAGTTCTTAAATTCTACTTGGAGAAAACAATTGTTAGTTCACAATTAAAAAATTCATTTTTCTTCTAGACAAAGTCAAATGTCAACCTAGTACATATTGTGTAATTTCGTCTTGTGTTGGAAATTGTCCAGACTAGTTTTCTATACAGCAGGTACACCATTTGGAGCGTCATTCAGAAGGGGCAACAATTCTCCCCCTTCTGAATAATGCCTGTGTTTCTGCCAAAATCAAACCTTTTTTTAATATTTATTTTGAGGTACTAGTAATGTGATTTAACTGTTGGAGCCGGCTGCTATAATATTGATTTCGATTCTAACGAAAACTTAAAATTATATGCATAAGGAAGCCAATGATAGACTTAAGAAGATGATCAAAACTAAAGATTTTAAGGAAGTAGCACTTTCTCTCTCTCAGGCAAGGGGCGGCAAAAGTCTCGGATGATACTGGTCAGCAGCGACAGACTTTAAAAAATGCACATTCTTCTCTTTAGAGAAAAAAAGACAAAATTAATTTAAGAAATTTTTTTTGAACATATTTCGTAAAATTGTTATTTAGTCACTTTTGTTCAATTAATTACTTTTTGTTCACACTTTACTCACTTTTTACACCTTAAAACCTGTTATCAGCCCTGATTCTTTTCCCATGGGGTTTTTACTACCTCTGGTAAGCAAGGGGATTGCCACCCTAAGACGCTAAAGGGAACTTTACACTTCTCTCTATCCTTTATTTTCACAATTACTTAACATTGGTGTCGCTTAGCCAAACATGGCTCTTCCACTGTGAAACCCAAAACCAACCAAACCATTGTGAAACAATGTTTGATATAGTTATAGGCTTCTAATGCTTGGGTTGTGGAAGAAGTGGGACATGCATTAAAAACAAGATGTGCACAGTATCCATCCAGTTATTTCTTTTTGCCGTGCCCTACGAATACGACACTCCAATGTAGTTTTAACTCACCTTTGTATTGGACACATGTTTTACTCACATGCATCTTTTATTAGGAGAGACTGCGCGCCTGTGTGTAGTGTGTGTGCTGTCCTTTTTACCATTCACTATATTTTAATTGACTGTCCCATTTTTAGATTAACTATTTTAATATTTGATGTATTTTTTTATCAAACTTTTATCTTGTGTTTGGCGCAGCTTGTCCGGTATCGAACCTTGCGCCATAAAACCCAAAACAACCGTCTAATGCTTGAGAGAATTCTGTTTATAAGTAGCTGCTCTGTTGTCTTTATACATACATTAAGATTTTATTAATTATTCTGTATCTTTATTTTTAGGCTCTGAGTTTCATCCTAAGTAGTGGAGATATTTTGAAGTATCCAAGTTTTTATTACTCAATTCAAAACCTTATTTATCTTGCTTCACAATGTGACATGCTTGACCGAGTTGCTGCTGAGAATCTCTCCTTTCTTGTAAGTTACTATAATGTATATTATTATAAATTGTTTTCGTAAAAGCCAATAGTTTTTTATTCTGAATCACTTCATGAAATTTTTATAGAAGAACTGCATTTGCATTTTGTTCATATTTTTATGATGGAATAGAATATTAAGTTAATATAATTTTAGAATATTGTTGTGTAGATTTATTGTAGGTAAGCTAACCTCTTCGTGTAAAAGGCAAGCGTTGACAAAGATTACTGATCTCAACTCGAGACTTTATTATTCAATTGAACTGAGTGATACATCTCCTTTTATACCTTTTCCGAAAATGAATCGAACATTCGAGAATTCGAAAGTTCTAGAAATTAACATAATTATATTACTGAAGAAGTGAGAAACAAACAGAAAAGAAACTTTAAAATGAAATCTACTTTTAGGCCACTTGCCTCTAGTGGGATTGGAACTCCGAACCTTCCGATTCGCAGTAAGGTGCAATACCGACTGAGCCATGATTTTCAGACGAAGTGAATAAGTTTCGCTACAATATTAAATTAAGCATGATTTAAATTATCCATGAAAAATATCTGCTGCATTTCATATATTATCAAAGAAATGCTATACTAATTACTGTTTCTGTAATAGTGGTTAAATGGTTGAATATTATAGTAAGTAAAATATTCTAGTTTTAAACATGTATCAACTGAGGTGGGTACCCATACTTTATTATATAAAACAATAAACTTTAATCCTTGAAACTCAACTTAATTACAGTGTGAATTACTTGTATTTTACTTATGTTTTCTGCAAGGCTACATTTCAAGATATAATGCTTCTAAAAAATCTGTTTTTAGACTTAAGGTTTATTCTTTTGGTTTAAACTTTGGTCTGCAGTATAAAGTTCTTTTCAATAGATTTATATGTATTTTGTACTTAGACTTAAATTTTCTTGTATGGCATTGTTCTTAAGTTAAATATTTGTTATATTTTGACAATCTCCACTATGTTGATGTTTTTTTAATTGATTCATTTACTTAATTTGAAAAACATTTGTATTGAAGTAGCTATTTGTTCACTTTTCAGGGATTATGTGCTGTTCAGTACTCTATGGGAATAGCTTGGAGGTTAATGTTGTGTTTACCACCATCAGTCCAATCTCTTGAATCTATATCTACTGGAACTTCTGCATTAAATGATGCAGAGTGCTTGCATGCTATCGTGTGGTCTTCACGAGCTAGTCATAAACTTTTTTCTGGCTGGATGAAGGTAATATTATTTTGTTTGTTTCCTGACTATTCTCACTTAATGAGAATTATAAGAGAAACTAGATTATAATTAAATTTTGCACAGTAGGAAATGTTTATCAAACAAATTTAATAAATATGGTAAGGATAAGAATCTTACAATCCATCATGACATGCTACGTCAGAAACAAGCTACGAGATAATACTGAACATATATGTGGTGTCCTGTTGGAACAGAGAAGCATATGCATCAGGCTATAGCAAATAGGTGCTATGCAATTTTTAATTAATTTTCTAAGTTGTGATAATAATATCAGAAATGTAAAATATTTAGTTTTAGGTATACTATCATTGCTGTTCAATAGGTGTTAATCCTTAAGTTTAGTTATATGACTTCAATTTTGTCACTCATGGAAAACCTCTGCCAGAAAACTATAATGTTATTGACTATTAATTTTGTTACCTTTTCCCAGTTAACAAAAAGCTTCATCTTATGTTTTTATCAATGCCTGTTTAACAGGATTTCTGACTTGCTTAAGGCCTACATTGACTTTTAAATCTGCTGAAAAATTCAATTTGTTTAATGTGTGATAAATTGTACATCGATCACATTTAAATATCTATTTCTAGGATACTTTAGTGAAACAAGGATTGACTACTCAAAAGGCAGAGTCACTTTTACGCTCAGTGACAAAAAGTGCTTGTTCTGTGAAGTTCGATATTAAAGTGGCTAAGCAACTTATCACTAAACTGGTAAGAATAGACTCTAGTTTTATTTGAACAAAATTGACTGAAAGAATTCATAAAATGAAGCAATTTGCATTTGTTGATTTTGACACTGACAGTTGGTACATTTCGATTTATTTCTTTTTTAGTGTTTCTTATTACCCTCTTGTTGTCATAAGACATCAATAACGCAATGAACATTATAAAAGTGATTTTTCACAATTCTCATTTTAAGCCATAAGTGTAGTCAATGTGAATTAAAGCTGTATTTTTGAAATTTGATTTAGTTGCAGCAGGCTCCATCATCCCCGTCTGAACAATGTGCTAAAGAACAATCTCCTCGTCTATTTGATATATTTCTTATAGAGTGTGCAGTTGCAAAAGTGCAAGTTGCTCTCGATGAATATTTCTCGAGGCCCCTGGTAATATGCTTTTCCAATTATACCTTAAAATTGTTTTGACCATGTAAAAAATTTTTTCTCTAGATATGTAGCTGCTTGTTAAAATTAATACATAGAAAAATGTTAAATATTTATCATTGTTTAATGTTAAATCAGGCACTCATGGATAAATTATCCCTTAATTGAATTCTAGCAAGCTATTTGAAGTGGTTTTAGTCTTAATGTATTTTGCATTTAAGTTGTTTCTAATGAATTAACTGAATGAGTTTCTTTTAAATGATTTAAACTAATAATTTACCTGTGATTAGGAAATAGTTGTCACTTTTACTTTGTAATTTTTTTAATTAGCTTTATAATGACTATTTGTGTTATTTAGAGTGAAGGAGCTAACACAGAAGCTAAAGAGTTGGCTGAAGAAATGCTTCCTATTATTCTGCAGTCAGTTGAAATCCTGTCGTCGTGTATCAGGTATTATAACACATTTATTTGCTTCTTTCTCATCAGTGATTTATTTCAGTTTCCTTGTAGAATAGGGCAGGCTGTTGCCTGGTGGGAAGAGTGATTGATTAACAACCAGAGGGTTGTGAGTTTGAACTATGTCCAACCAAAGACCATTGTGCATGTGGGGGTTTGCATGTTAAATCTGTCGTGGCCTTGAATGTCCTCGCATTGGCATGGTGTGGAAGTGTAGAGAGTGGGATGCCAGCTCACAGCTGTTGACCTTGTCATCTGAATGGTTCAAAATTATACTAGATGTTGTCCTTGAATCTTTCCATTCTGAATTAATCCCCGACTCTTGCCATTTGTTCATTGTGATGATCCAGTGTGAAGTTAATTAACTACCTTTCAACCTTTAAGAATAATTTTTTCCCTCATAAAAAATTGCATTCTGCTATAAATTTTTATAAAATTCTTATTTTGAATAACTGATTTTTCTCTCAAAACTAAATTTAAAAGAATTGAAAAGTCTTGGATATATATAGGAATACCATGTAACATGTATACAACTTACAATTCATAGCATTGAATGTTTTTTTGCAATATATGCACAAAAAAAAAAGAACTGGTATTTTTTATGTTTGACAGAACTATGTGGGCATGAATTGGGAAGTTAAATATTTAAATGCACATGTAATTAGATCTAAAGAGCTACTTTATTTATATTGCTTGAATTGGAAAGTACTTTGTATTCTGAGAACTTTTTGTTGAACTTAGAGAAAAACTAGCTGAAACTAGCTCGGGTTGAATTGATAATACCTTGATTGAAAAATCATCATAAATTATTTTTCATAAAAGAATGTTAGCATCATTTAAGTGTGTGTGAGGGGAAAATTAATATCCAATTTGAACTTCTACAATTTATTTTGGATGAAAATATACATACATGTTGTATCCATCTATATAATCCATTTCATATTCGTTGCACTTCTGCTGAAAGTTTTTTTTTGTATTGTGACTACTACAGAAATTTATTTTGAGTTTTCGAGTGACTGTGAATATTCTCATCCATTCATTTTCAGCAAAAATTGCGACTTTTTGGCGGATAATCTTGCATTTAATTTTCCTGTGAATATGTTTTATTTGTGCCATTCTTGCACCTAGTATGCAATATTTTCGAATTTTATCATCAATATGATGGTAAATTAAATTGTTACGGAATTCATGGCTAATTTAGTTTAGGCAGACACAATTTTTCTTGAATATTCCATTCATCGGTAGGTGGAATAACTGAACTTCTGTTGGATATATAAAGCAGAGTTGACGTTTGTCTATTCTCTACTAATCCACCTTTTGACCAATCTACACCACATTTGGTACACTTATATTTTAGAACCCTGTGGGCATGATAGGCTACATATCAACCTGTGTTCTATTTGTCCAAGGGGATTAAAAATTTACGGCATCCGTCACTTATTTAGTTTGAAGCAAACGCACTTTTTCCTGAAAATTCCATTGAGCGACATGTGGAATAACGGATCTTGTGGTAGAAATAAATGTCATCAATCGATAACAATATTTTAATAAATAGAAGGTTGATTTTACAGTGCTTTTACAAAAATGAAAAGCACTGCATTTAACGAATGATTCACATATATCTCTAAGTTGGGTAAGAACAGCTTCAATATATGTAGAGTAAACAACTTCGACTTTCTGTCACTTAAGACAAAAAATTTCAAAATTACTAACTGTAATATTATTCCAATACAGAGAACTTAAATAGTGTAGGTGCGCCATTTTAGCATCATTCTGAATGAAACCGGTGTTTTGCACTTTGACAACACATGATATACTAATAATGCTACACCTAGATCATCCATTCCATTCTCCACCATATTCTGTCTGTCTAAGTTGACACCTCTGGTCTCTGTTAAGACGGGTGCCTTGTTATGCCCGCCGCATCATGACGTATCACGGCTGCTAGATAACAACACTGTTTTCTTGGGAAACCGTAGCTTTAGCAATCGGGACGTCATTGGAAACCTGGCATGCGTCCAAACAAATTAATCCAAATTCTTATTGCAAAAGTATAAGTTAATATTCAAAAAATTATTTTTTAAAGAAAATCACATTAAAATTTAGGTGTAAAAATTTTCTGCAGATTTCAAGTCTGTTGAAATTGTCACTCTATCTTAATGATCTCAAAGATAGAAACTTATAGTAGAAAATTAAAAAAGCCATATCACCAGTCAAAACTTTTAATTTGTTTTGTTTCTCAAACAAAATAAACCGTGACAGCCGTCTGTTGTAGTGGCAATGAACGACAGCAAAATGGAGATTGTGCAAGGACACAGGATGTTTTCACATTTTTCTTTTTATTTGACAACTTTTGCATATCCCTTGTTTTAGGTCGTCATAAAAAATGTTAGGTCCTTAAAAAAATATTTTTGGGGTTTTGAAAAGTTCTTAAATTTTTTTGAATAAAGGTGTGGGAACCATGCAATATCAACAACCTTTTTTCCAACAGAAGTACTGTTTTAAATTGAATTCTTATGATATTTTTTTAATTCACAGAAATTCGGTTTATAAATGGAAAGCATGTACCTATTTAGAATGATAGATGTAGTTACTTGACTATAAAGTACAGCTTTCAATAACACCCAATGAAACACGAAAAACAAATGTAAATTTAATTGATTTTAATCGTCTTTCATTGAAAAGCTATATCAAAATTTTGAAATATATTTGAACTACAACATATGACTACCTGTTTAAATTTAAAATAAGCCATCATATTTTAAAGCTTTATTATTATTTATTTATTTTTTAAATTTTTTTATTTTTTTTTTTAAATTTTTTTTATACTTATTTTAAAGTAAGAAACTACACACTTTAAAAAGATTTTGATGTGTATATTTAATTTATTTTATGATACAGCAATCTACACACCATTATGTATTAAACCCATGGAAGTAGGAAATATGTCTTTCCTACTTCCATGATTAAACCAGAGATTTAAAGGAAGTTGGTCAAAATATACATAGAACACCAAGGCATTATCTATGTCTAGTGATATTTTGCAGGAAATAAATCATTATTAATCAAATATTTATTAATATTATTTTCATCATGAGAAGAAGTAAAAAGTCAATTTCAAACATAAATATTAAAATTTAATTTTTTTTTAAAATTGTTTTTTGATTAACACTGGTAATACATTATGAGCTTCGTGTAGCAATAGTTTTATAATCAATATTATTTCTATGGCGATTTCGAATTGCTTTTGGCTTAGTCCAATTTTAGGCATCTTCCTAGTCAAATTTTTCAAAATACTTTATTAGTGCCCCCCACCCCTACAATATAAGAAGAATCACCCTGCAAAATTTCAGCTTCCTAGAACTTGTAGTTCTTGAGATACACTGATGAGTGAGTGAGTGGTATTTGAATTTTATATATATTGATTATAAATTTCTTTTAGATGGAGTTTATTGCATCAATTTGCTGAAATGTCTACAAATGCTGCTCAGTCCACTCCAGCTCCTAATACAAAAACTTTGCAGGCATATAACATTGTGTTACGCATGGCTTCAAGTGGATGTTCTAAAGTGTCATCTTTTACATCTGCTATTGCTGACTTTTTGCCACCATTATTACGTAGTGTACTTGGACAATGGAACTCGTACACTATTACTACTACTGCTTGGGTAAATTAGTTTAATTCAGTACCTGCCTGTTATTTTTGTAGTGTTTGGTATTCATCCATCCAGTTACTTCAAATATTTTATGAAAATTGAAACGTCTGAATTTGTAAGAATATAATAGCATTTTTATTCTCTTTGTTGTACAATCATTTGTAAATATAATTATGTGTAACAGACTTATAATGCTTTAAAATATCGATTTCATTTCACAACTAAAGTTATACTTACATATCAATGGATAGTTTATTGATTAAATAGCAAGATCGGTCTTAAAAACTTAAAACTTACTGACTTATTTGTCCCAAAAACTGAATTGCAAACTTGAGATGAAGTTTGTTGAACTGGTAATTTAAAAACTTCATGAACAAAATTTAAAAGGTTATATACATGTTGCTTTCAAAGTGTTTTATTTATCCTTACGAACTAACAATTACAAAGCAAGAAAAGTTTTTTAAATTGCTATATTATTTTTTAATGACAGAATAATTTTACTTCATCTAAACATCTGATTCTAACCCAATTCTATTTCTTTACTATGCTTATGTTCGGATGTTAGAATTTACCTTTTATTTTAAAATGTACATTTCAGATAACTTTTGGATTTTGATAAGTCCTGAATATGTTATGAGAAAAAAATTTCCTCACTTTAATGTTTATTATTTTGCAGAGGAATGATTTTGCAAATGACATCATACCATCTGAAAGTTACATTTTGTCAATTCAAAATGCTCACATGAACTGTCTTTCAAGTAAGATCTATTTACATAATATAAAGTGATTTATTTAAATGAATCTTTTTCCTCGGTAAAATGTGTCAATTGCCAGTTGTGTTGCTCTAGTACAACGTTAATTAAAAAATTACCTTTACCTTACCCAAGTTAAGTGATTTTTGTTTTGAGATAATAAAAGTTGTATTCTTAAAACCAGTATTTGCCCTATTTTATCACGAGTTTCACTTGTATGGTTTTATTAGTTTTAGTTGTCACTCTAAAAGAGATATTGTTTGTTTCTTATTAGTATTTTACAGTCCTCGTATTTTTCAATCATTTTTTTACATTGGCTGATAGTTATAAATGGGATTATCAATCAATCAGAGCATTGATAAGCTTTTAGCTACTAATTTTTAAAAAAAATCTAATATTACATGTATTGATTTAATTTATTTTCAAAGAATAGTATTGTAATTTTGTTATTAGGTGTGTTAATAGAAATGTAAAAAAGGATGAAACCTACTAATATTCCAGATTTGGAAAATCTTTTGTACTTATCTGACCGATGGTCATTCTGTTATTTTTCCAGTGTTTGATTTTTGACTTATAGTTTTTTTTATGGTATTTTAGGTCAAACTAAATTCACTACAAACCCAAATTTGAAACGATTGTTGCACACTCTAGTACGGTTTGCTGGAGATTTGATCATGTAAGTTTTTAAATTGTTTTAATTTAAGTGGTTTTACTAAGGAAAGTTTACTCTAAAACATTTTTCTCTTAAATTGTTTCAAATTTCTATATTCTGGTTTTGTTTTTATGTTTATCAAGTATGTACATTTGATTGCCTGTTTAAAAGCTGTGTATTATTAATATATAAAATTCCTGTAATGGAGGATTTTTTTTAATGAGAATTTTAGATAGTATTATCAGGATTAGATTTTAGATGGACAGAATTTTCTGATTTAATACTTTGGGTGTTGAATGTAAGGATTTTTCAAAAAGAAGAAAGTTTCAGTCTTTTTAAAATTGCCTATTTTTAATTAAACTACAGATCCCTGTACAAATTTAAAACTTACCTATTCATTTTAATCAGAAACAATCATACTTTTGTTATATGTGAATTATTCTTCTGTAATACATGTTTTTTTTAATTTTAGAAAATTGTTTATGAAAATGTTGCAAAACTGCAGTATGACTGAATTCTAGTATTCAAAGGAATCTGTAGTGTCTTAACCTTGCTTTAGAAAAAGGTTTTTTAAATCTACTGTCTATAATTTTCTGGAACAATTTAAGGAACAAATTTTTTTGCATAACAGTGTTATCTGTCCCTAACAGCATATGGGTAGTAAAATTCATACTTTATGAGTCATTAGTTTCATGATAAAAGGAATGTTTCCATTTTCAGATGGTGTCCAGAAAATAATAGTTCTAAAGAAATGATTCGTGTGATGTTGCCTTTACTACTTGATGCTACAACTGAGTCTTTAGGAGATTATGTAAGTACAAGGATAAATGTATTAATTTGAGAAACTTTATTTCCTTTTTAAATAACTTGTTTTCTTAAATTTTACTCTGTGTAAAAACCTTTAAAAGTAATCATATTTCATATGATTGATACTTTGTTTTTCTATTTTGTTTAAATAATGAAAAGTATTTTATAAAGAAACACACAAAACATATCTTAAGTCCTGAATTGGGGTTTTACTTTGTTTTCTAGATTTAGATCTGTATTATTGTTTCTGTGAAGAAAATTGCTTTGATAAATCATTTTTCTCAATGAAACATCAAAAATTGTTTTGAGTGTGAATTAATTTAAATTTCTTCATGTATTAAAAAAGGTGTCACATCTTTGGTTATGGTTAATGGTATTTATAACTTATGGTTTTAGACTACATGTTTCTGAAATAAAAAAATAACAGTAATAATAGTCTTTTTTCTTTATGTTTATTATTTTCATTGTATCTTTCTTAGACTACTTTGGCATTGGAAAGATTAATAGGTACTCCAGATGGAGATGACTACTTATCTTTCAATTATTTTGAAGTGTTGACTCAAAGCTACAATTTGCTAATTAATCATTCCAGCAAAGAAAGGTAAGTTAATGTTTCTTTATTTTCTTTTAAGTTTCATATGTGATTATAACTTGGGCAAATTATTGTTTGAAACTTGTGTCCGAAATCTACTATACATTTGAGTAATAAATCATCTAATTTGTTTTTAGTGATGTTGATGAACATATACTACACGAGTGTCTGAAATTCATGGAAGGCTTATTAGATAAAAGTGCTGGGAAAAAAGCCATGGAAACTTTCTTTACTGATGATAGTGATAATGGTAAAAATATTTAACTCATCACATTTAAACAGTCTGAAAATATTTTGTCTTTTTCATATGTAACAGATTACTTTGTGTAGAATGTCCTACAAATTAGGTTTTTTCTCTTACTGTTTTAGACATGGTGAACATACTTTTGTCTGCAGCTAACAGTAATTTGAGTCCTATTTATGGAACCAGAGTTTTGAAATTCTTTAGCAAGTTGTTTCAACAAAGTAAGACTTCACTTTTTCATTGATAAATTGATACATATGTTGTTTTATCCTGAAAAAATATTGTTCCATTATTTCTAATTTGTTAATTAATTTTTCTTAAGCTATTCTTAGTTGGAATTCTAATGTATAACCATAGTATTACTGGGTCATTCCATATTAATAAATTGTTAAATCCATACAGAAAAGTTGCATGTTCAATTACAGCCCCTCTGTTTTTCAAAACCTGTCTATTTTGTTTCTCAGTCACGTGTAAGGAAATCTGAAATTTTTTAGCCTTTTTGGTTCAATTTATATTAGTTTTAAATTTGAAGAATCAGTCAATTTTTCAGGATTGAACACATTAAAACATCTGCATCATACCTCAAATAAGGTTTATTTTGTAGGTAAATGTACTTTAAATTTATTATGACCCCATGCATTTTTTACTAATCTATTTGATTTTTTTAATCAGTGCAATTTATTTGGAATGATAATTTTTAGTTGCTCTAAATTACTTTTCGTTTTTATCTAAGTACTAATTGTTAAGTGGCAAAAAACGTCTCCAGATTTTTGCAATAACTATCTAAAGTTTAAAAATATGCAGGTAAATAAAATTTTGATGAATGTTTTCAAGCTTTAGTCTGAAACACATCTTGTGTTAGATACAGTCAAGCCCGCATGTAGCAAAGTCGCAGGATACACTGAAAATTATTCATTTTTCCAATATAATAAAAAGTGGACTTACCCGCATGTTCTAAAGCAAAATAATTTTCACATGACAGCTAAAAATTTATTTCGTATAAGTGGGAAAAAGTCTGTTAAACTTTCTTTTGAAAAGGTGAATTTGCAATGCAGTTCCATAATTCTTTTTCCAATGCACTAAAATTATCAAGGCAGTCAATGTTATGCGATTTGAAGAACGCACGCAAAGTTTGAAGACTGTCCACGGCAGATTTTGATGTCACTAATTGTTTATTTACTTCAATTTCAATATATTCCTCTTCGGAATCATCAGAAGTATTTCGTAACACTGCTGCAATGATGTCATTGCCTGTTTGTTGTGATTCAATTTCTACGTTGCTGCAATCGCTAGCAACATAATCAATAATAGTAACATCACCACATCCAAAATTCTTTTTTCCTGTAAATTTTTCCACAGGAAGTTTTTTTTGGGATCAGAAATAAAATCTGAGTCCCCAAGTTTTCCTAAAAATTCTGCATGTTTCCAGCAGTTTTGGATGGTTTTCGACTGAACCAAACAACAGGCATCGTGTAAAAATTGGCAAGCAATTTTATGTCCGCAACAAAAAGGAGATCATTTTCTAGATTCAAAAGAACACGTCAAATAATCTGAGATTTGCAATTACACTTTCACACAATGCATGTTATTATGCCCATATCCAAAGGCTGCAGCTTTGATGTAACACATTTTGATGAAAAACATTTACTAAACCTTCCCAAAGAACCCATCTGCTTGCTATGTACTCTTGCTTGCCACATAACAAGACAAAATTACAACTGTCCTCATTCAAAGTTAAAACATGTGAACTTAGTAACCAATAAACAACCAACAAACAAAACCTTCTCCAATTTATTTCTCGAAAATTTTCCTCCATTGCCTCTCGTTTTTGTCGTCCAGAATTGGGGGAAAAAAGGGTGGGTTGGTTCCTTGCCAGAACCCAAAACTTCACAGTATCCGATATTCACACTCCAATACTTCACTATATGCGATCTTTTTAACACTATTTAATATTGCAGTTCCAAGGGGACAGAAAAAAGTCGTAATAACCAATATTTCGCTGTATCCGAGCTCGCAATAAGTGGGCTCGACTGTATTTGATTCTGGAAAATTTAGAACAGTCATGACAAAAACATGATGACTTTTTAGCAGTGGCACACTCTATTAAGAGTGTGCCAGTTTTTTGCTGTAAATATCAAGAAAGAATATAAAAACAAATTATCATTTTAGTGAACGATCTATATCTTCCAACAACAAAATTTTAAGTAATTTTAATGAATTTTTATTGTTTAACTTTTTTTTCTTCGAAATACATCTGCTCTAAAAACTATATCACTGCAAATCAATACTTTATTTCATAGAATTTTAATTAAAAGCTGGTGTCTGCATCTCCCATAATAATCAACCAACTGTTACTTTTAAAGTTGTGGTTTTTCAGCTTTTTCACTAGCTGTTAATGCTTTAAGAATAAATAGGTTGTTGGCATTATATTTTGATCCAAATACAATCCAGAAACACTAATTTGGAGTGTCATCCAAACATGTCCATTTAACAACATTCTATTGTCCAGACTTAATGGCATTTTAAAGTTAAACAAATCTTGGCAATTTCTTTTTATTCTTATTCTTCTAGATTTGTCCCATGTAAATAACGCTTTGATTAACTGGTTAGCCCAATTAACTGGAAGCAATATAAAATTATCTTATTTTTATAACTGAGTGGTGTGTAATAAGAGCCTTAATTAATCTTCTTACTATTATGTATTTCAAGTTTTACCTAAAATATTTCTTAGCATTTGAATTAAAATTTTCAGAAGAAAAAAATCCTACCGACAAGACTTTGGAAAAGTTGTGCAGCTCACTTTGTAAAATGAGCAAGTTGGGGAAAGTGGATAGTGCAACTCTTCAACAGTGGCTGAGTAAAGTAATATTTGGAGGACCCACACAGGTAAACTAGTTTTTAATTCTTTGACTCTCACAATTTTTATACTTCATACATATTTTGCGAAATTCTGACTAATGGAGTTAATTACTGAATATTAAATCATAATTTACCATTAGCAGATTGAAGAAGGAAACAGTGTCCAAGAAAATCGACTCCTTTTACAAAGTTTAACCTCATACATTGTGAAACAAAATAGGTATGTGTTTATTAATGTTTTATAATTGAATGATATGATTGTGATGTAGCTTTGTAATCTAAAGTAACATTTAGAATAACAGAAATTTGTCACAGTTGCTGGTAGAATACAAAGATAGCAGGTATATTTAAACAACACATAACATTTATTGAACAAATCAACATCATATATATTCAAAAGATGATTTACTGATCTAGAGTAAGCAAATTGTGGGCTTTCTGGATATTACGTATGTTTACTGTGATATCAAATTATTTGCATGCATTTGAATTGCAGCTTATTACAAATGTGAGAACAATTTATGTTTTAATTTTATTTTAAAAGGAAATAATTTGACTTATAAAATTTACTATATCAGGGTTTTAATTTTATTCATGTTCTACTTTTATTCCAACTTTTGTATAGCAGCTTACAAATTGAATTTTAAATTGATGTTGTGTAATATATATATATATATATATATATATATAATGTTAGCTATAATATTATCTTTCAAAATCTTAATTTTAAAGGGAAAGAATCTCCTTTTTATATTTGTTTAGTTACAGATTGTGCTTACTTAATTTATGTTTTTAAACTGTCTAGTGCGGTTGCTGAAAAAGTTGCCCACACTTTCCTGTCTGCTATGATTCCCATGGGCTCTCAAATTTTATCTCCTGCATCAGAAGGTATAGGGTTTTCTGAGTTAATGGTTGTTATGGCTATTTTATCCGGGGCTGGGTGTGGTGTTGGACATTTTCAATTATTTCAAGCTACACCAGCTTGGCTTGAACTGTGGTAAGTATTCTTTTTTTCTCCCAAATTCCTCTTTTCTTGTAAATTTTATTTGTTTTTTATGTTACACTTAAGTGCTGCTGATTATATAGTTTAATGTATGTTTATAACTTATTATTTCTCTTTTTGTATTTAGTAAAAAATATCTAGCACAAAAAGATGTGTTGGAGAAACTGGAACAAAATGTATCTGGTGGGAAGGTATTATTTTTTATTTACATAACTGTGTTTTCATGATAATTAATTGTAGAATACATTCAATACATTTTTATTTAATTTGAAATTATTTTATTTATACTGTTAAATGTTTCCTATTTTGTGAATTATTTTATCATAATTTAAATACTGTGGCTTCTTTTTAGCATCAGATAATGATGGAGTCCTGCTGCTATTTGCTCTCATACATGGCAGATATTGTTGGTGCTCTGCGATATCAAAATGACAAGTGAGTAACTTTTAAACATTTGTTCTTGTGTGGTCATAAAAATGTACATATTTATAACATTCCATAAATACAACAGTTAATTATAAGTAATTAACAGTGTAAAAACATGAAATTAAAAAATGCAAAATTGATTTATTACTATTTACAATTACTTAACTGTTTCATTTACGGAATTAATTACGACTGGGTAACTATAGGTGTTATATGTACTGCAATTGATAGAAAATTTCTGAAAATTTTCCTTTTCGGCAAAAGAAACATAATTTGATTTGCATTTTCCAGTTTTATATTTTGGTGTCTTCAAAACATGTGTGCCTAATTTCAAGTCAAAATTGTCTTAATATAAACCATTAACAGATGTGCTCAGCTGTAGGCTCAGTGCGTAGTTGTGGAATTAAAGTGTTTTTTCTCACAACAGCTTTTTTTTGCAAGTGTTTGCCATGATATCTAAAACTATTAGATTAACCAACTTGAAATTCTTTCTGCATGTCGAGTAAACATCCTTTAACATTTGATGAACCCGAAAAACAGTGTTACATATTTTTTTTTATAGCCAACACAATGATTTTAGATTTGTCAAGACACCATTTTCTAAAAAAAAAAATTGGTCTGCTTTTTAAGACGGGGGCTTTGCCCACTGCTCGCCAACCCCTTGTGATTGCTGCACAATCCCATTTGGTTTGCTTCTCAAACCAACACTCCTTTTGCTGAGTTTTAGATCTCCTGTGACGTCAAAACTATCTAAATTTGTATATTCCTCGCTAACGCTCGCATACCCCCAGTGATTAATATGAAAACCAACACTCTTTTCACAGGTGATTTCGCTTTCTTTTTTACTTTAACACTTAATGCACCCTAAAATAATAGCCGCTTCAGTAAAAAAACCTTCTCCATCTTGTTCCGTGTACAATTTTGAATAAACCATGTTAAGCTTTTAATTTTCTTATCTGTAATTTCTCAGGAAACCGTCTGAAAATTGAGCAAAAAAAAGAAATTGAGTTTCAACGGCCGAATTTTTAAAAGAATAGTTGCTACGATAAATTTTATTTTTTAAAATTATTTGGAGAAACTTTAAGTTAGAAATCTAACCTTTCGTATCCGTGAAGAAAAATGTATGCTATCGCTTTGCGATGAAAGATTTGCACACCATCACGAAATTATACTTTTCATTTCATCAGATATATTTATTAACCAATTTTGCAAATAATTATACCATAAGAAAGAGATCATTCTAAGGTTTCCAGTGAAGTTTTCAAATTTAAAAAATAATAGTATTAAGGTTTTGACATTACAGTTTTAGTTTTGTATCGGAAATTACAATCTAAAAAAATTAAATTTGTATGGCATCGAATTTATTCATTAACCAATATAAAAAAATAACTGTACCATAAGAAAAAGTACGTTCTAAAGTTTCCCGTGGTGTTTTCGAATAGAAAAACTAATAGTAATAAGCTATAGCTATGACAGTTTTTAAGAAAAAGTTACGAAATAGTCGTGAATTTCAAAAAAATACTGTCAGCAACCAAATTGAAATTTCTAAAATATCTCGATGAGTTGCAAAAATTGACATTTAGAGGTACTCTAGACAAAAAAACAACAGGCAGGTGAAGACTGAATATTTGTACGTGTTTTACTCCTCTCGCGTTTGAAATTTCGCTTTTTTCGACTTTAACACATCATGCACCTTAAACTAATAGCTGCATCGGGAAAAAAATGTTCTCCATCCTGTTCCCTGTACAATTTTGAACAAACCAATAACTTCGTAATTTTACTATCCGTACTTTCTCGGGAAACAGTCTTAAGAATCGAGCTAAAAAAGCGAGTTTTCAATCTTGTGGCGCCTGCAAAGCTTTTATTATATTAAGATAACTTGGAGTTGAGAAACCATGTAAACCAGCAACCTCTGAACTTAGCACAGTGTTATGGTCAAAGAGAATTCCCAGGCATAATTCCTGAAGTGATAAATAGATGTGCAAAGTTTGGATTTATTTGATTGCATAGTTTTTTCATTAAAAAAAATCCAAAAAAGGCAGTAATTTTAGCACTAAAAAATTCCTTATTAAGGAAACAAATTCAAGGCATTTATATTAATATTTTTTGTGGGAGAGAAACTTTATCCATTTTATTGTATTTTTGTTTGTTATTTTTTTCTAAATTTACGTGTGACCCCAAAAATATTTCCCTTTTTAAGATTTGAAAGCATCTCTATTTAAAAACATCTACCTATCATTTATTTTTTAACTGTTGTAATGAGATTGTAGCAATAAAGTTTGATTCAAATTTTGTTTCAGGATAATGGGTATTAACAGAACAGGAACTGTATCCCCTCCTTGTGATGGAGAACTCCATCATCCTGAAATGGATTCTGACTGGGCAGAAGATATTGGTCCCGATGAAGAAGAATCAGCAGGAGAAGACTCGGTAAGCTAATGCTCATATTTTTGTTTCACGTGTTGATTATTTTTAAATATGGATGGAGTAATGTGTGTACTTGTTTAGAATACAATAATCAATATATCTATATTATTTATTTGTATGTGCATGTGTGTGTATTTTCTATACAAATCTACATTGTGTGACCAATCCACACCAAATTTGGTACACTTATACTTTAGAACCATGAAAATTGGCACACAGGTAGTCTTAAAAGTGCCCTTCAAAGCCTCAATTATAAAATCTAAAGCCTGTTTTCTTGCTCTAAATGAATATTGACAAGGAAACGCGTCGTACGGGGTTTGTGTATTTGAGTTAATACAGGGAATTGTTGTGGTCACATTAGAGTATTGCCAAATTTCATAAATCATTATTGTCTTTATCAATAATTTTCTGTGTTTTTTCTGAGAGAATTGCTCTATTTTGTTTCTGTTTGTCAATCTTTTGCATATTGTAATATATTATTCAGGAATTAAATCTATATATTTGCATCCAAGTAAATTGTAAAAGCTATAAAAAAGTTAAAGCTAAGTAGAAAGTATTTTCTGTCCAACTTAAATGATTGCATTTTTCTATGTATTAAAGTGATCATTCTAATTCATTTTTCAATCAACATTTTAGCATTTCAACCCAAGCAATGTCGAATTATTTAGCTAGTTGTTAAATAAAATTGGAAACATATTAGCTATTGTCTTTTCTTGTCTTAAACAAAAAAGGACAATAGAGCGATCCGAAAGTTAGTCGGAACGTTTTTTTTTACGGCATTTGAGTATTTTGACCGAGATCTAGAGATTGAACAAAATGCTTGTTTAAAATCTAACAGAAACATTAAATATGTGTGTAAGATTTGAACATTACTTTAAAGAAACTTTTGTCGAGAAACAATTGGTGACACACTTGAACTAGCCTCTGTGTGGCCAACACGGCGTTGCCAGTGTCTGATCTTTTTGTGGTGTCAGGTGTGACCACTCATCGCTAACGCTTGCCAACCCCGGTGATTGCAATGCATTCCCATTTGGTTTGTTTCACAAACCAACAGCACAAGCAACACCATGATGCTAATAAATTATTTTTAAAATATTTGGATTAAAATTTAAAAATAGGATTCTACACATTAAATCTTACTGATACTGGAAACATTAAAAAGATAAATTTAATAACAAGTTCCGCACATTTTCAATTCATTGAAATTTTTACTCTATCTTTATCGATTGCTAAGATAGAAAACCTCAAATAGTTTTTGCTCGTGACAAAGTTGAAATCGCTAACAAGAAAGTCATGATAATCAACAACGTAAATCAAAAGACGCTAGAATAGGAAAACTTGGCATGGTTCCGAATTGCTTTCGGACAAAAAACGCTTGTAACATCATCGGTTGAAAATCACAATATCCTCACCTTTCTTTAATGTCATCACATTCCTAAGAGAAGAAAGAAGATGAAAAATTTAATAAATTAATTTTTAAATTTTCTAGATTAAGTTTTAAAATTCTGGCAGGACACAAAAATCGCAACAAATTTGGATTAACTGTGTGCCAAATGTCATTATTGTAAGTGCCATAGATTTGTCAAGACAGTACATAGAGACTCACAGACAAACACTTCCTTTTATAATAAAGATACCTATCAATTTATGTGTGGTTTGACCCTGTGGTGTATAGATTTTGGCTGAATGTAGACACAGTAAGTAAGGTAGTGCGATTTTTAAAATTTTACTGATTATAAATTAATCTTGAATTTAAAAAAAAAAGATCCTATATGTATTTACAGATGTGCCAACTGCAGGTTCTCCCACATTGAAATTTTTAATTTGATTAAATTTTCAACCTTAACAAATAGTAAAGGTTTCATTTTGGGCCTAAACCTACTTAACTTTGAATTTATGCATGATTAATATTTCAAGAAAGTTTATTTGTAGTTTAGTGTTATTTTTAGATTTAAGTATTTGTTATTTTATTTTTCTACATAGTATTTTTTCGTAATTGTATTGAAATTTGCATTAGTTACTTGCATTTAATGTTTTGCGAAATGTTACATGTACATAAGAAATATTTTGTTATTAAATATCAAAGTTTTGAAATTTTTCCATTTATACATCATTCTAGGATGAAGATTCTCTTTGTAACAAGCTATGCACTTTTACTATTACTCAAAAAGAATTTATGAACCAACATTGGTACGTATCTTTTTTAAAATATGGTTATAACTGTTTAATGATTATTGAATGCCTGCTATGCATGTTCAAACATTTCTTGATTTAGTAGTTCTGCTCTTGATAAAATTGTTAGAATCAGTAATAGCTAACAATTATGTCTGCGCTCAGATAGCAAAATGTTATAAGTCACTTTTTTTTTTTAATTTTTCGTGACAGCAATTTTAAGATTCAACATGTGGTTCTGTGGTTTTCGACTTATTGCAATTTTTCACCTTTGTTTTCTCATAAACTGAAAGAAAAAGACTTATGACTAGGGCAACTTTTTGCAACAAATGCAACTTTTTTTCACGCGTTCTACGCTGCATGTAAAGTGCTAAAACCAAAATTCCTCCTGCATGGGGTGTATTGTAAGTGAGTTATAAATGCAACTTTTTGCATAAATGCAACCATGTGCAACTTTTTAAAATTTAGCTCAAAATTAAATAGGCAACTATTTAATTTTGCAAATCTAGCACAAAATTAAATAAGCAACTATTTAATAACTATTTTGCAGCGTAATATTTCCGAATATATATGAATACATAAAACCATGCAGATGATTGGAACACAAAACTACCAAAACGTTTGCTGAAAATCAAAAGCAGCTATGTACGTTTGATTCGTCTCGTAGAAAAATCGAAAGCGTACAACATCAAGACAGCGAATGAAGATAACAGATCGAGGATTTTATTGAAGTTCCTTGCAACCTTAAAGCATATCTTAAAAAACGATTGGACAACGATAACGACCTGACGGTTATTGCTACACTTTCCCGAGACGATATTCCTTAGAGTGATTATTTTCTACTGCAACAATGCAGGCAGCATCAGTCTCTGTTGAGTGCAGTTTTTCAATGTTAAAGAGATTACTGGCCAAGGATCAGCCATTCAACAATTTCAATGTTCTTAAGTATTTAATTATGTATAATAATACTTTTGTATGCCACTAAAATTGTCAATAAATTCTGATTTTTTTCCCATTTTTTACAAATAGTTTATTTTAGATTTTAGTGTATCAAAAATAAATGCAACTTTATTCCCATAAATGCAACTTTAGGGAATTATAAATGCAACTTTTCCCATTTTTACTGCAACAAAAAAGTTGCCCTACTTGTGACATTTTGCCACCTTCTAAAAATTAACAAACCATACTCCAGGATGGGACTTACACAATTTTTTGGGAAAAGTGACTTATAACATTTTGTCATCTGAGCACAGATTTCAAGAAGTCAGGTCTAAATCTACATTAAGTCATTCAAAAATACCAATATAATCAGGAACACATTGAAAGTTTATAAACAAAATAGATATAAATGGTTGGAAAAATTTAAAACTTGTTTTTATTTTTCTTGTTAGACTTGAAAATATTTTTCAAGTGATTTAAATTTCTTTGATAAATATTCATTTGCTATTCTTGTGCGATATTTTTAAGTTATAAAAATAGTTTTTCTGAATTGTTGGAGCAAAATAGAAAGCCACACACACATTAGAAGTTACCTACAGGTATTAATGCTATTTAAAATTTTAGAATTAAAACAATATTTTTAAATTTCATGTTTGAAAGTTTTAGAACCCTTTAAAATATGTATTTTTAATTTCTTCAGTTCAATAGAACCATGTAGAATTGAATATTTTCATTAAAGCAATTATTTATATGAATGCAAGTACATTTTGTGCCATGTCCCTTTTACTATGCATAAATGAATTTTGGCCTTTACTGTAATTTTCTGGTTTCAAGATTGACAAGAGATCTAATACTTTTCCTGTTTTTCATGCTTTTTAAATGTTTAAAAATGTGTTTCAGGTATCATTGTCACACTTGTAAAATGATTGATGGAGCTGGAGTCTGTACAATATGTGCAAAAGTATGCCACAAAGACCATGATGTTACTTATGCTAAGTTTGGTTCATTTTTTTGCGATTGTGGTGCCAAAGAAGATGGAAATTGCCAGGCATGTTGCTCAAAATATTTGTATATGTAGCTGTAGTCTCATTCTTTAAAGTCATTGAATTTGTTAATCTTTAGTGCATATGTTAAACTTTATAAAGCCCAGTGTTTGTTGATCATCATTTGTTTTCCAAATCACAAGTAAGGCTAAAATCTAGCACAAAATAGTTATTGTGTTACAAATTTCTTTGTGATGCAGTAGGAAATACTAAAATTGAACAAATGACTTTTTATTACGAATATTTTGTTTTTAGAATGAATGTTAACAAATCATGATTTTAAATTTGTTTTGTTTTCTGTCTTGACCTTCAATTTTGTCAGAAAATTCACAGCCCTCAGAATATTATTTCATTTTAAAACATGCCTTAGTAAGAAAACAATTCACAATTGGAAGAACACTAAATAATTCAAATAAGACACTTTTTCAACGTGAAAGCGAAATTACAAAAATGTGAAGCTACTTTTCAAATTTACTTCAATTTATTTTTCTTTGTTCAGTTCCCAGTTTTTCTTATTGATTAAATGAAACCCTTAAAAGGAAGTGATATGTGTGAACCATTCATATACTTAGTATGAAGAACAAATAAAAAGGAAGTACTAAATTCATATTGGACACTAGCAAGGTATTCTAATTTTAGTTGCTTTGTTTTATTGTAATCTGCATTTATGTATCATAAAACTGTATATTTAGTCTATTTTTACGGAGCTTGTTATTAACCTCTATGGGAGTATGTTATAATCTGGAAATTTTATTGTACTAGACTTCCACTTTATTGATATGTCAAGTTACTGACAGCATTTTTCTTATTCGTAAATATATCATATTTTCTTATTAATGTTTTAATAGGCATCTGCCTAGTTTTAATATTTGACTTGTTTAGTTCTATGAATAGCATTTGAAGTTCATTTCTGTTTTGACAATGTCTAGGCTCTTGTAAAGCGTAATCCCAAAGTTTCTGAAACTGTTGCACCTGCTCCTTCAACTACAGGATTTTCTTTTGGGTCTGATTCGATTTTGCCAAGTTCATTGCGTAGACGACCTTCATCTCCTTCTGCTACTAGTTCTTCAGCTGCCAATGGAGAGCAATCTCGTAACCTTCAAGAAGGCAAGAAGATTAGTGATGAATCTCTTAAGCATAAGCAGAATCTAGCAAAACAACTTGAGGTATGTATAATTAACAATTTCTAAGTTCATTGAAATATTTACTTCTGCAAATTTAGTTATTTTCAAATTGAAATTTCACCGCCCTTTCAGAATTATTAGTACTGCTTCAAGTACTCTTTATTCTTGCAAAATAAGAAATAAAAAAAAGTAATCACTCAGATTAAAAAAATTCTCAATTCAGGATAATTTGTACCAGTAAATTGTAACTTGTATCCAAAAGTGCATTTTTTGTCTTTTTAGGGTTTATTTTTGTTAAATTTAAGTTTATCACAATTGCCAGTTCCTGTTGAGATCTAGAGTTAGATTGTAGGGAAAGGGATGTCTAAATTGTATGGTTTTCAAATGAATGTTCAAGATTCTTTACATCTTTCTCAAAATTCCTATATTTACGATTTATTTGAAGATATTTAACCTCTTTATGAATATTTCTGAAATAAAATATAATTATGGTTTTTGATCAAGATATATTCATTGTTTGTTTAGTATTTAATACTGACTATTATTTCTTCTTTAAGCTATCAAGAGATGTCTTGTTGAACTTCCTGGTAAGAATTTTTTTTCTTGTTTTAAACTTTCTCCAGTTGTTTTGCTATGTATTTTTTCTTATTTTACCAGACTGCAAATAAAATATCAATGCAGTACAAAATAAATTTGTTTTTTATACACAGGGAAGCACAAGTATCCCAACTACTGTTTTGGAGCTCTTACAGTACCTTATGCCAGCAATTAGTCAATCATGTCAACGCAATTCTCCTATTGGAGGTTCGATCAGAGCACAAAATGCATTGTTAGAACTTCATACTCAAGACAAAGTATTTGAGCAATCGGACCAGTTAATGGTATGTATTTGACATCTTAGGTTTTATTGTCTTGTAGATTTATAAAATTCCCCTACTCAATTAGGGGGGGGGGGGGCCTAGCCCTAGAATTGCATTTTTCAACTTAATGTCTTATAATATTATAATATCAGTTGAACTTCAGTTTTTTAAATCTTCAAGAATTTAGAATTGTTTTGCCAATTCAGCAAAATGCCAACAATCCTCTTTTCAGAGAGTATTTCCCTCAACAACCTTCACAGCAAATGAAATGCATGAATGATTGCTTTTTAACTATTGAATTTTCAAAATTAAGAAGTCTGCTTTTCCTCAATGCTCTGTATTGGAGAAATAAATTGTATTCCACTCAAGAAATTCCTTAATTTCTGAATTGAAATTAAAATATTGCTTTTTATAGGTACCCACACTAGGCTCTCAAGAAGGAGCATTTGAAAATGTAAGAATGAATTATTCTGGGGAACAAGGTCAAACTATCCGCCAATTAATTAGTAGTCATATGATTCGAAGAGTAGCAATGTGTTGTTTGGCTTCTCCACAAGGGAAACGTCAGCATTTGGCTGTAAGTCACGAAAAGGGAAAGGTAGGTTTATTTATTGTATATTTTTCTGTTATAGTAAATTAATAATAAAAAGCATCTATAGTAAACAATGTAATAGAGTTGTGAACATGAAAATAATTTTTTTGAATGTTGAACTTTTTTAGATAACTTTGCTACAATTGTCTGCTCTCCTGAAGCAAGCAGATTCTAGTAAAAGAAAGCTTACTTTAACTGTAAGTATTGCTTTTATAATTAATACGAACCAGGGTGGTAACAGAACCGGGAAATCAGGGAATTCTCAGGGAACTTTTTAATTCTGGAAATATCAGGGAATTCTCAGGGAAAATTTCCAAATTTCACAAAAAATCAGGGAATTTTTAAAATTTTTATGAAAACGGTAATTATTGTTGTTTGTTTAATATGAGCGATTAGAAGTACTTTTGAGAATCGAATAAATAGTTTTCGCCGAAATTGTAATTAGAATAAAAAACACTAACTTCGTAATTTTCGAACCCAGCGAAAACCGCCTCCGTGATTTTCGCTGCCGGAGCATCTCGTCGCCGTGAGGCCAGCGATTCAACTTGTGGTATACAATCTTAAAATTTATGTAACTAATGATGTTTTTTTTTTTTTTTGTGCATTAAAAGTTTATTTGTTTTTTATTGTCTGATGGAAAATCATTCCTCCGCGAAAAATGATAACGGAAACAAAGAAAAGGAATTAAAAATCTGTGATCTTCTATGCTGTTGCATTCAATAATTACATTTCATGAAATACATTTAAAAATATTCTAGATTGAATTTTAAATTTCGCCGCGACCCAAAAATTGCAAAATATTTGGACTACATGTGATGTCAGTGCCATAGATTCGTCAAGACTTTGCGTGCAGGAAACAAACAGGCAGACTGTCCTGACGAACACTTCCGTTTATAATATTAGATATTCAAAATGATAATTTAACCTTTTGACTACAACTATGGATATGACAAGCCCGATTCTTCCTTGCGCGATTCTTATAACTTTCAATGCACAACTGCTCTAAAGGCCGTAGTCTAAATTATTTCTTGGCGCGATTCTTATAACTTTTAAGGTACAACTGATGTACTGGCCGTTGTCTAAATTCTTCCATGGCGTGATCACGGTACAACTGCTGTACCGCTGCCGTAGTCTAGGGCCCGGTTCACACATCCTATTTTTCAACGTGCGGCACCGAAGTCCAACTATGCACACATAACCGTGAAATGACACAAGTACTCATTTCGCGAAATTTGCGATAAATATTATACTGAAGAAAACGTGTTTATTTCGCTAGATTTGTGTAAAAAAAGTATATTTGAAACACAAAATAGACGTTACTGGATCAACCATTTATTAATTAATTCAGACCGGAGAAGCGTGTGCGGCGAGCTGCTGCGCCGTGGGGAACTGCGTTACAAATTGCACGCACGGTGGACGTACGGCGCCGGAGGCATGTGTGCACTACTCCATTGGATCTAATCTAACTCAGACCGCAGTTGCTTTGCGTCGGCGGCGCCGTACGTTGAAAAACCGCTTAGGTCCTGTGCTAAACTTTTCCGGACCTAAACTTTTCGCTTGCCGAGGTTGCCATGGAAACCATAATAATCGTAATGCAGGTGGATTGCCTTAACCTGCCCTAACTCGCTACTAGAATTGCGCGGAAAAAAAAGCGCGCCAAGATCGTTGCCACCGCTTTAAACGTAGACTGAAGTTGTACCAATTTTTTTAATGTATATTTGCATTTGATTTTGATGTATATTTGTATAATGCAGAAACAGAGAGGTGTAAAAAGTTCATAATCAAAATTTTTTTTTTCAGTTTTTCAATTGCTATTGTTAGAGTTCCATTAAGGGTTCCAACCCTTACAATAGTAATTAATATGTCTGATGAGAAAAAATACAAAATGTTTGTGGAGAATGATCCTTTTATCCCATCTGACCATAAATATTTAAAAATATTGTCGTGTGGGTACTGTATATCGATACCAATTACGAGTCCCGACATTTCATAAGGGATTTGTAAAATCAGGGAAATTTTTGTCTTACTATCATGGAAATCAGGGAAATACCAGGGCACTTTTTTTCGAGGATTTTGTTGCCACCCTGCGAACTTATGTAATCATTTTTGTTTTTAATTCTGTACATTACAGATTTTAACTTTGGTTTTCTCACCTGTGATGTTTTTTCTTTTATTTTGAAGCATTGTTACAAAAATGTTGCAGAATTTGTATCAGACTAATTTATACTTGAATTAACTCTAAATGTTTTACATTAGGAAAACTACACAGTACACACATTATTATGCATTTATTCTAAAAAGCAGTTATTTATTGTCAATAAGTACTTAATGTTTAACATATAATTAGTGGTTTCTAAACAACTATTTTCTAGAATTTGTTGATGCTTGAGAAATTTCTGCAAACTATTTAACATTTTTATGCAGTGATGTTAAATACAAAATGAAAAACAGCAGCAGTTAAATGGATTAATGCAGTTGGTAAACTCAAGCGTATTTTAAAATATGCTCTACACCAAATTAAAGGATTTATTACTCTTATTAATGCTATCATTTAGAATCAAGTGATATGTGTTAAGATTACGGTAAAAGGGATGAAATATTCCTATGTATGACTATTGAGATTTGTCCTTTCAGTGTATATTTAAGGAACAACTCTCTCTTCTTGAAATCTCTAATTCTAAACTCTTGAAATCTCAAATGTGGTCTGTATTTATTAACTGCAGGGTTCCCATGGTCCTTGAAAAGTCCTTGAATTTATTTTTCCTAACTAGGGGCCCTTGAAAGACCTTGAAAATTACAGAACTTGGTGAAAAGTCCTTGAAAGTACTTAATTTTTTTTAACTAGTACATAGTTGTGTAATTTCGTCTTGCATATGGAGCTTGTCCAGACTAGTTTCCTCCACAGCAGGTGCGCCATTTGAACGTCATTCTAAATGAAACCATTGTTTCGCGCCTTAACACTACTTGATATATTAATAATGCTATGTCTAGATCGTCCATTTTCCACATTATTCTGTCTGTCTAGTTTGACACCTGTAGTCTGTAAAGATGGACGCCTTGTTATGCCCGCCACATCATGACGTATCACGGCCGTTAGATAACAGCACTGCTTTATTAGGAAACTGTAGCTTTTGCAGTCAGTACATCATTGGAAACCTGGCGCGCATCCAAAGAAATTAAGCCAAATTCTTATAGCAAAAATATTAAAGTTACAATTGAAAAAAAAAATTTCAAGAAAATCACATTTAAGATATTTTTTTGTTGTAAAATTTTCTGCATATTTCAAATCCATTGAATTTTCTACTCTATTTGTAACGATTGCAAAGATAGAAACTTAGACTAGACAATAAAAAAGCACTCACACTAGTCAAAACTTTTGATTGTTTCTCAAACAAATAAACCATGACAGCTATCTGTTGTAGGCAGTGGACGACAGCAAAATGGAGATTGTGTCTTGTAGACCGAACCGTCTGCAAGCTTCCATACTCTTCTTCGTGCCTCCAAAACATTTTATCGTTTGACCGAAATCAATATGGGTGCAAGTAGCCCAATAGTAGCCATTGAGACAAAAAGCCCACTTTGCAAAAAAAAAAAAAAATCACAGGTTCTGTGAGAAGAAAATCCAACTTTCACCAAAATTGATAATAACCTTACTTTTTTTTACTATCAGTAGTTTTTAAAAAATTTGCCCTTTTTTTATATATATATTTCACATTTTTCTTTTTAATTGACAACTTTTTTGTGTATGCCTTGTTTTAGGTTGTAAGTCCTTGAATTTTTTTTTGGATAAAGGTGTGGGAACCATGAACTGAATACAATGTACCTGTATAAATAACTAGCTTTTGTCTTGCAGTATTCATTAATTTTACTTTTGTTTTTATTATAAAATAAAAGTTAAGTAAAAATAACCTTGTATTTCAGCGTCTAGCCTCTGCCCCTGTTCCATTTGTTGTTCTTTCCATAACTGGAAATCCATACAATGAAGATTTCTTGGCTGTGTGTGGATTAAAAGTAAGTTGAACAGCAATATTCGTGACTAGAAAACAGTCAGAATTCATTATTTTATTTACAATTGTTTATTAAACAAGTTATGCTCACTTTTCTTTAGGACTGCCATATACTTACATTCAGTGGTTCTGGATCTGTGTCAGATCATCTTGTTTTGCATCCACAATTGGAATCTGGAAATTATATTATTAAAGTAAATAAATACATTTGTTTCTTATTTTTATTGTATTTATTATAATTTTCTTTGATTCCTAATAATGTTGCATGTTTAATTTTTAGGCAATATGGCTCCCTGGATCCCAAACAGAATTGGCCCTTGTAACAGCTGATATGGTTAAGATATATGATTTGTCTCAGGATAATCTCAGCCCTCAGTTCTTTTTCCTGTTGCCCAGTGAAAAAATTCGAGATTGTTGTTTTATATTCTCTGATGATGGGCAAAGACATTTGGTTCTTATGTCTTCTGCTGGCCACATTTATTACCAACCAATGGTGGAAGAGAGTTGTGCTAAGCATGGACCATTTTATGTGACAAATATTTTAGAAACGAAGCATCCTGAATTAAAGGTAATTGATTTTTGTTGTGTTAGAGTAATCAATATTATGCTGTTCTGATTTTCATGTTTAGCTTTATTGTTCAAGTGGGAAGACAATCTGAAATATAAAAAGCAAATACTATTAACTCTAGACATTGAGTTCTTAAAGTGTGTTATTTTTTTAGTTATTAAATTGTATTCTTAAGTGTTAGTTTATTTTCAAAATAATTCAGAATGAGGTTTTTCTAAAAGGGAAATATGGTATGTTAATAAGTATGATGTTATCGAATTTCATGTAGTATGTTTTGACATTATGTAATGTAGTGCTATGGATGTATGCACTGTGTAATAAAATGCATTTAAACTTTTATACTTGGTACAATATTATGTTCTTATGTTAATACATAGTTGGTATTATATTGTTATAATTGTATTATGACTTTCAAGCATTAAGATAATTTTGCATATCTCTGCTCAAAGTATTAAATTCTGAATGTTTACTAATTTTCCATTTTTTTTTCTAGGACTCTAATGGCATGATTGGAGGTGGTGGAGTTTCAATTTATTATTCCCATACCTTGCAACTTCTGTTTTTCAGTTATACTCAAGGAAAAAGCTTCATAGCCCCTTTGTCTCGAATATCATCCCAACTTTCTCAAATGTTTTTGATTCAAATGAAAAATAACAGTAACAATGGTAACAGTAGTGGTAATAGCAAACCAACTCCTCAGCCATTGTGTCAATGGTCTGAAGTCGCCAATCACCCAGGTTTAATATTAGCTCAAATGCAAGCTTCCAATAATCCTGTAATTCTTATGGTGAAGCCTGATGCTATACTTGTACAAGAAATCAAATTCCTGACTGCTAAGTCTAAAATTACTGATATGGTGGCCATCAGGCATGTTATTACTTGTGGTGAACTGCGAACAACATTAATACTTTTATGTGAGGATGGTAGTCTGCGTATTTATATGGCAAATCAAGATCAGACGAATTATTGGCTAACTCCTGCTTTTCAACCAGCGTCAGCTGCAAGTTCAAACAAGCCATCTAAGAAAAAGAAGGCTGCTAAAAGTGGCCGTCCTGTTGGAAGTGTATCTTTCCCTGTAGATTTCTTTGAACACTGTACAGCTATGAATGACATTGAATTTGGTGGAAATGATGTCCTTCAAGTTTATAATACTCAACAAGTTAAACACAGATTAAATACAACTGGTTTATACATTGCAAGTACCAAACCAGCTGGATTCACAATTGAGGTTAACAATTCTGACAACTCTATGGTGATGGTAGGTTGTCGAATCCTTGTTGGAAATCAAGATATTCAAAGAGCTCCGTCTTACATTGAAATATTTGGCCGTAGTGTTCAAGTAAATTTGACTAGAAATCGTTGGTATGATTTCCCATTTTCTCGAGAGGAATCTCTTACTGCTGATAAAAAGCTGACCTTATTCTTTGGAGCTAGTTCTGATCCATCTGGTGTTACAATGGTAGATTCTATTAAGATCTTTGGCAAGACAAAGGAAGGATTTGGTTGGCCAGATGACAATGATGATTTCCCCACACAAAATGCTGCAGGAACTGCAGGTGGTACTGGAACTGAAGCAGGGGTGGAAGTTGATGGAATACCAGCTGCTCCATTACCTTTGACTCCTCTGGATAGGCTCGTCAGCAGTAGTTTAGAGCTTCTGGATGGATGTTTTTCTTCTGGATTAAATTCTGAGGATAAAGTTCAACTAAAAAATTCTGCCATCGAATTATCTACTTCTATGCTGACTTTACCCATGCCCTCTGTTGTGCATGAGCATGTAAAGAATTTGCTTTCAACCTTACATAACAATCGCAGTACATATTGCTCTCACAAGGATGATGCTCTTCTGAATTATGTTCTCCAGTGCTTAAATGCTAGTCAAGAGGGAAAACCCACTGATGAATTAGATGGTGAAGCTCTATATCGTCTGATTGCCATTACAAGAGGGGTAGCTGTAGCTCGCCCTGCTAATTTAGTGCGTTTTGCCGAAAGTCATGATAGCATGACCATTACTGACTCCACAATAACAGACTCTGATGTAGGTAGTTCCAAATCAGGACAAGGCACAGATGAAAATCATTCTGGAGGCCAACTTGAAAAGCAAGGTTCAGGTAATTTAGATAGTCCCCAGAAAATTGACTTTTCTGGCTCTGCTCATTTCATTGTCCAACTCACGGATGCCTTTTGGCACTTACATTCAATGCAACCTTCCAATCCAGCTATTGCCCCAGTGTCCTTCAGAGGACTGGTTCATGTAGAAGCTACCGTCCATGCTCTTGTGGAAGTCATACATGCATTCACTGCTTGTGATCTTGAGCATGTTTCCCTTGCAACAAAACTTTATGTTAAGCTACTGTTATGTGAAGATACTGTTGTTAGTTTTGCTGCCAAACAAGCCCTGATTCGAGTATTGAGGCCCAGAGTTCGAAGGCGAAAAGTTTTTATTCCATCTCCTCCACGCTGCAGCACTCCTGGTGAAATGCACGAGAATGAACCAGCTGATACGAGAAGTCATCCCCAACCACAAGTTCCTTCACAACCAACACCTGGACCATCCAGTCAGGCTCAAGCTCAGGTGTCTCCTCAACCTGATATTCATGACTTCCAACAAGAACTGGAGCAGTTTGAAATTGTTGATGGCCTTGACCCATTGGTTCTATTGCCTGCTGATGGAGCAGGTGGTGGTGTTCCCAACCTTGAAGCATTGATTGCTGGGCAGGGTGGTTTTCCGATGCTAGACATACCACCAGACGATGATGAAACAATGGTAGAGCTAGCGATAGCTTTAAGCCTTCAAGACCAGCCAGAAGACCAAGCTGGAGGTATATCTTTGCAGGCTTTGTCTCTAGCTTCTCAAGGATCCCACCATGTGTCATCTATTGAAGGAGGGCATTATTCTGATACGACTGCATCTGCTGGTGCGAGTGATGACGAAGGCAGCACTGCAGCCACTGACGGGTCAACGCTGCGCACATCTCCTGCAGAACAAGGAGGCAGTGCTGGCTCTGAAAGTGGCGGTAGTGGGGTAGAATCCATAATGGGAGAGCATAATGTTAGTGGACGTAGTAGTGCATATGGGGATAATGTTCCTGAAAGCATCACTACAGGTGCTCGGTCTGAAACTAGCTCAGTTGGTCTTCCAAGTTCCACAATGCCACAAGGAGAAGAGGGACTTGAAATCGACACCGACGTGGATACCAGTTTCCGTTTGCACTCTTTGCGCTTGATACTTCTAGAAAAAATGTTACAGCACTTTCCACAATTAAACGAAGTTGGAGGTGTACGAGCTATTCCCTTTATGCAAGTTATTTTGATGCTCACATCCGATCTTGTTGGCGAGGAAGAAAAGGATTGTGCTGCTCTGGCAAAACTTCTTCCTGCTCTTGTAACAGCATTAGATATGAATAATAAAGATATATCAAAAATTGCAGAAAGAACACCTGCTCGAGAAGTTAACTTAATTGTGATGAGATTGCTTAGCATTATGATGTCTAGAGTAAAAGGTTCATTGAAGACTGCAGGTGAAACATCTGCATTTTGCAGTAGTGCTACAGCCTTAGCACTTGTTACAGCAAATGCAATTGATTACTGTTTACAAGTTTTAAAAGTCTTGCTGGATTACTGGAAAGGTATTCAAACTGAGGACAAATCATCTAGCATCACAGGAAATTTATTGAGGTCTCATCCTCTTTCTCCACCTCCTGATATGTCACCCTTTTTCTTGAAGCAATATGTAAAAGGTCATGCAAATGATGTATTTGAAGCTTATCCACAACTTCTTACTGAAATCGTTTTACGCTTACCTTACCAAATTAAAAAGATTATAAATTCGTTACCTGGTTCTCAACCGGTTGTCTTTTCTCAATCTTGGTTTTTGTACTTATGTGAGTACATGATGATGCAGCAAACACCCTTTGTTCGTCGTCAAGTCAGAAAACTGCTTTTGTTTATATGTGGATCTAAGGACAAATACCGTCAACTCAGAGATTTCCATGCCTTAGAATCTCATATGAAAGATGTCAAAGCAATATGCAACCAAGGTGGATTTGAAGACTTAGCTGCAAACAATACCACACTTAGCCTTTCCTATGATTCTTTAATCAACATGATTGAGCATTTGAAAGCATGCAGTGACATTTCTACATCTAGAACTATAAATTGGCAAAAATTCTGCCAGAAGGATGAAAGTATTCTTCCCTTTTTGATCAGAGTAAGTTTCCTCTTAGATGAAGGGGTATCTCCAATAATTTTGCAGCTCCTTCAGTGTGCCCTCTGTGGTGCAAAAGCGATGCAACAACAGCAACTGCCAGGAAATACTAGTTCTCAAACAGCGAGTTCACCATTAAAGCAACAGCGTAAAGAAAAGGAAAAAGAAAAGGCTGAAGCAGAAGAGGACTCTACTGATCTTACTAAAGGAGATGCAGCACAATGTATTGCATTGGCACTGCAAGTTCATAAATTCGTTGAAAAGAATCTTCTAAGTCACTTCATATGTGCCTTTTTATTAGAATCTAACTCAACATCTGTTAGGTGGCAAGCTCATTCTTTAATATTTCACTTGCATAAAAATTCCAGTCCTACTCAGCAAGAAGTATTTCTAGATATGATGTGGAAGCTGTGGCCTAAATTACCAGCATTTGGCCGTCGAGCTGCTCAGTTTGTAGACCTATTGGGCTATTTTACCTTGAATATGCCTCAACAAGATAAGGAAAAAGAATATATTGAAAAGGGCCTGAATGTTCTGCATCAACAAAATCAGCTTTTGATGGATCATCCTAATTCTAATATTTATAACTCTTTGCAGGGATTAGTTGAGTTTGATGGGTATTTCTTGGAAAGTGAGCCATGCCTGGTTTGTAACAATCCAGAAGTTCCATATACTAATATCAAATTGTCAGCCATCAAAGTTGACTCTCGATTTACTACTACTACTCAAATTGTGAAGTTGATAGGCAGTCATACAATTTCAAAAATAACTCTTCGTATTGGTGATTTGAAAAGAAATAAAATGGTACATACTTTAAACATTTATTACAATAATAGGTCTGTTCAGTCTGTAGTTGAATTAAAGAACAGACCATCAATATGGAACAAAGCCAAAAAGTGTACTCTTGCTGCTGGCCAGACTGAATTGAAGATTGAATTTCCCCTGCCCATAGTTGCATGTAACTTAATGATAGAGTATGCTGACTTTTATGAAAACATACAAGCTTCATCTGAAACTCTACAATGCCCAAGATGCAGTGCTTCTGTTCCTGCTAACCCTGGTGTATGTGCAAACTGCGGAGAAAATGTGTTTCAGTGTCACAAGTGCCGAGCCATCAACTATGATGAAAAGGATCCTTTCTTATGCAACTCGTGTGGCTTCTGCAAGTATGCTAAATTTGATTACACAATAACAGCCAAACCTTGCTGTGCTGTAGATCCTATAGAGAATGAAGAAGATCGGAAAAAGGCCATCAGTACAATCAATAGTTTGCTAGAAAAAGCTGATAGAGTTTACAAGCAACTTATTGCAAACAAACCTGCTTTAGAGATTCTGTTGCTACGTATTTATGAACATGGTTTGCTTGAAAAATCAATGGATGAAAGTACTGGTACAAGTACTGCAGCCTCTGTGTCATCAACTAATGTGAATAGAGCTATTCAGCAGCTTGCACAGCGCTACTGCACTGATTGTAAAGCTTCCTTTGATGAATTAAGCAAGATAGTTCAGAAAGTAAGTATCTTTAATGAAAATTGGGTTTATATTTTTGATACCTTATTTAATTTTCTATTAAATTTTTTTTAAATCTAAATTGCTTTATTTCACTGAAACTTATAGCAAATACTGCATTTCACAGTTGTTTTTTAAATTAATAAAATAGAGGACTTGAAACTTGATGCTTTTTTCTTATAAATGAAGTTTTCATTGTTAAATTAATTTTTTATTACTACCAAGCTCTATTGGGTTCAAAAGATTAAAAAAAGGGTTGCACTAATGAAAAAAATATGAATATTTGTTTTAGAATAATATTATATGGAATGTTGTTTTTTTGCACTTCAAGAATGTATTCTGATGCCACTCAAACAAAGATAATTGCTTGGGTTCAAACTAAAAATTAGATGGATTAAAATCTTAAGTCTACATTCTTACCAAAAGCATGTAAAGTGTAGTTATTTTGAATGTATGCTTTTTATATTCACTGTCTGATTTGATGTTTTATTTCTTAGGTTTTAGCTTCTCGAAAAGAATTGGTTGACTATGAACGACGACAACGAGAAAGTAGAGCAAAAGCTGCAATGCCTCAGATGGCTCAAGAAAATCTAATTAAGCGTCAAACACCTGATGATCCCAGAAGCACAAATTTTTCTGTAAACGTTCCTGGGAAGTGCTATGGATGTGCAAGCTCTGCAGTGGAACACTGTGTTACTCTTCTTCGAGCATTATCTACAAATACTCGCTATAGGATGATATTATGCAGCCAAGGTTTGATACGAGAACTTGTGGCTTACAATTTACGTCATGGTAGCGTTCGAGTGAGACATGATGTTAGACAACTGTTGTGTTCCGTCACCAGGGACAATGCACGAGCAACATCTGATTTGAATTCATTGCTAATGGAAAAAATAGCTACTGCGCTAAAAGGGCATGTGAATAGCCCAGATTTGGCAGCAGCTGTTCGTCATGAAGTAGCATTGCTTGCCAGTAGTTTACAAAAAGAAGACTCGTGCTGGGAACAAAGGTTGAGGTTAGTATGTCTTAATTTACTATGTGAAAAGTATTCGTGCATTCTCAATTCATATTGGTTTTTCTCTTGCATAATTAGAATTGAATATTTATTTCTGTTGATTGTGGTTGTATTTTCATGGCAAAAAAAAAATGACTTGAAATGTCCTCTATTTAAAATTTTGATTCTGGTAATCATAAAAAAATATTAGAGAATGTTATTTTATATTTTCAAACATCTGGTTTTCAATTGATTTTTTAGGCTATCATGGTAGAAAAAGCTATTGCTATTTACTTACATGTATTCCATTTTTCTGTATGACAATTTCATACTATCTGACATGGGAGCAACAAAATATACTTCAACTCTTGCAAAAGAACAATTATCTTTTTAAAGTTTGGAATTGAATATTTTATATTTCATGTAAAAAAAAGCAAGGGTCTAAAATACTAGACACTTAGTCTAGACATCTGTCTTTCTGTTATTTATTCTGCCTTTGTTCCAAAATAGACAACAATAACAGATAGGAAAATAAAAGTTCATACCTAGGCAGAAAGTACTGTGCAATAAATACCTCACATATTAGAATTTCAACAGTAAAACAGTATGCAAAGTAATTTCTATTTTTTTTATAAGAAAATATTCGTATAGTTTTTGTAACCTGTAGATTGTGTTTAAACCAGTTTGTGATGTTGAATTTTATTTTCTTAGATGTGTTATGAAACTGTTTCTAATGGGTGTCAATGCCAAAAGCTCTGTTGTGATGGAAAGTATAACTCTACCATGTCTTAGGATACTCCAAGTTCTTATCAAACCTGAGCCATTTATGAGTAAGAAAAATAAAGATAAGAGTATTGACTCTTTGGCAACTGTAAATGTAGCAGGTATGTTTGTAATTATTTCTTAAATTTCGTGATTAAAGTATTTTATAATATATAATTTGGCATAGTAACTTGGTAAAATTTTTTGTAAGAAAGAAACTTAAGTCGATGGTAAAGAGCTAATATTTGGTATTTCCCTTGCTAACTAAAAATTAATATTCTCTGTTAGAAATTTAAATGAATAAATCTTAATTTGTGTTTTTTTAGAAACTTGAAGATCTATAAAATTTAAAACATCAATATTTTGAAATATTTTTCATTTCAAAATTCATCAGTGCTCCATATCATGTACAAAATTTGTGTGAGAATGGGGTGGTGTGTCTCCTCTTCCCCCCCTCCCCCCCTCGCGCAGTAAAAATATATTTTTTAAATTTTTATGTTCATTGTGAAATAATTTATTATCTTTGTATTTTCAGCTGGTATGAATGTAGGAGTTGACCTTAAAGGATGGTTGACTGGTGATCCAAAACACTCTTACAAAACCTGGAAACAACAAATGCCACCTAAAATTTCTGATCAAAGTATCCCTAACATTTCAAAAATGAAGAAAGAAGAAGTTCGTAATCTGTATTTATCAGAGAAATATGGCACCAGATGGAGGGAGAAAAGTCGTCACCATGTGATGCAATTAAAGCTACTGCAGTCAAATTGGCTACGTCGTGTCATGTTCAACCCATCATCACAAGCTGCAAGGACTAAGGCATGTAATGTAGTTGAAGCTCTATGTCAGGTAAAACTAAATATTACACACTTTTATTGAATATATTATAAATTTTTAGGGTAAATAAATGTGCATTTTTTTTTTTTAAATTTGTTTTCAGTTAATTTGTATCAGAAATAAAACATTTTAAATAATATATTAATTGTATTACTGATTGCATTTATTAAAGCATTCGGACAAATAACGGTCTTTACTGGATGAACAATATTTCTGATATCAATGTTACATGGGTGAGTTCCAAATGGACCTTTATTTCCTTCACCTTTGTCTAACTTGGTCCAAGTTTAATATGACTGGTGTCACATGGACCAATACCTTTTTTTCTATTTGTATGGTCAGGAAATATATCTTAATGTTAAGAAAATAATTTGAGGGGAAAACCACAACAAACACATGTTTCAGCGATTCAATAACCTTCCTTGTGAACAAATGCAGGTCTGGCTGGAGCAAGTGTTTCTACATAAACCTTTATTCCACACACAAGTGTGCGATTTCAAATCACATGCTGTCCAACAACACCATCTAATGGTTTCCTTGTAGATTAACCGTTAAAAAAACAAGTTCTAACCATGCATAGATTTCATTGCAATCTTATTTTCAAAAAAATTTTAATTTTCAAAAAACTATTATTTGATTGAATGCTTTAATACGTTTTAAATTTATTCTTTGTAACATTGAGAAATATAAACAGTTATAGGAGCATGTTAAGTACTGCTAAAATTGGAAATTGACATTGTCCGTAGAGCTTTAAACTTTAGTTCTAATGCAAATTTGGCAACAATAATAGACAATCAATAATAATGAATTATTTTTCATTTGTCTGCTATTCATTTGACATTTTGGTTTTATCTTATTGTGATTTTACAAATATTTAAAAATTTGCCATAATAACCCTACATGTATTATAGGCTGAACATACTAATAAGTTGCCTCATTTGTTTCACAAATGTTCTTTGCTGACGTGTAAAATTATTTTTTAGATACCGAGTCGACGTAGAGAAGTTCTTGATATGTTAACAGCTTACTTGGATGACCTTGGTACAGCTGGTGAAAGTGCTGCAGAGTTCTTAACTTTATATCAAAATTTAATTAGCCCAGTACCATGGAAACATTATTTGGCCTTGAAAGGATTGTTACCTCATATAGGAAATTTGATAACACGTGAAATAGAGCATCTCAGCTTCTTGGAAGAAACTACTCTCAATTCTGACTTGTCACAAGGTAAAATCTTGGTGTAATTTAAAATGCTTGTCTTACAAGGAAACAGAATTCTACTATAGTTAGGACCAAATAATAAAATTCATTTAATTGATTATTTCTATGCAGGTTATGCTTTGAAGATGCTGACAGAGCTTCTTGAGTCTTTCATTGAAGTCGATACTATACGGCAACATTACAAGTCTCGTCTTGTGGGCTGTGTACTGAATGGGTACCTTTCTCTTCGTAAGCTTGTAGTCCAAAGAACTAAACTCATCGATGAAACACAAGAAAAGCTCCTGGAGTTACTAGAGGAAATGACAACTGGTAAATATATTACTTACATCCTTTAGAAATTTATCCAATTTCAGTTTTTACTTGTAAAAATACAGATATATTTTCATTAGTGCTTAGAATTTCACTCATGTTTGAAAACTAAATTTTGATAGGTACTGAATCTGAAACCATGTCTTTTATGGCCGTTTGTGTTGAAACTGTGAAAAAATATGGTTTGGATGATCTGAGAACACCTGTATTTATATTCGAAAGGCTTTGTTCAGTCATTTATCCTGTAAGTATCTAAAGTTATGTTTTTAATGTTTAATAAAGAATTATGTTTGTGTATAAGTAAGATCTATCACTTTCAGGAACAGATAAAAGTTTTAAAAAATCTTATGAATGGTGGTAAATATATTTATATTTTATTTGATTAAGAAACGAAAATGTAACTTCCATCGTCACATGGAATGGAATGATAGATAAATTTTGAAATAGTAGTTTTAGTTTGAATTGAAAAAAGGAACATTTTGTTATTTGCTCTTTCAGTCCACCAGAACCTTCAGATTTAAATTTGAACATTTTCTGAGCCAGCTCGGTTATCAAAAGTATTGCAGGTTGATGAGAATGGAAGCGTGTTAGATGTATTTATCATAAAGGAAAATTATATTTTTGCTCCAGGCACTTCTATCAAATATAGATTTTCCTGGATATAGAGTGTTAAGAATTGATTAAAAACTTGCATTTGTCCCTAAAAAAATTAACTTTAAATATAGATCTCCATGGATAGTAGCCTTACAAAAAAAAATCTTAAACCTTTATTTAAATTTTATTTTAAAACTTTTTCAAAATATCTTCAAAAACTCTGTAAAATTTATTAAATCAATAAAATAAGTGGTGCAGCAAAAAAAGTTCATTTGTCTCATAAGATATAAATTTAAAAATCAATGCATTGAAATTGTTTTAAGAAACCTTTTCAATGCATTGGTTGTAATTAAATGTGTATTCCAGTCAAGGGTGTTTTTTATCCATGAAAATATTACTAAGTATTTTTTTTATAGGAGGAAAGTGATTCCAGTGAATTCTATGTAACTTTAGAAAAAGATCCTCAACAAGAAGATTTTCTCCAAGGTCGAATGTTAGGAAATCCCTATAGTTCCAATGAACCGGGCATGGGTCCACTTATGCGAGATGTGAAGAATAAAATTTGTCAAGACTGTGAACTTGTTGCACTGCTGGAAGATGATAGTGGAATGGAACTCTTAGTGAATAACAAAATAATTAATCTTGACTTGCCTGTGAAAGATGTATATAAAAAAGTAAGATTATATCTTTGTATATCCTTAATTTAACTTGTTTTTAATTTCATTGATGGATTCGTCTATTTTATTCAAGGTTCCCACAATCCTTGAAAAGTCCTTGAATTTTTTTTCCCCGAACTAGGGGCCCTTGAATGTTTTTGAAAATTACGGACTTTGGTGAAAAGTCCTTGAAAGTACTTGATTTTTTTTAACTAGTACATAATTGTGTAATTTCGTAACTTGTCCAGATTAGTTTCCACAGCAGGTGCATCCTTCTGAATGTAACCGCTGTTTCGCTCTTTGACACCACGTGATGTACTAATAATGTTAGGTCTAGATCATCCATTCTCCACCGTATTCTGTCTGTCTAAGTTGACACCTCTGGTCTCCGTTAAGACAGACGCTTTGTTATGTCCGCCGCATCATGACATATCATGGCCGCTAGATAACATCGACGCTTTCTTAGGAAACTAGCATTAGCAGTCAGGACATCACTGGCACATGTATAAAGAAATAAAGCCAAATTTGTATCGCAAAAATATAAAAATTACAGTTGAAAAAAAAAATTAAGAAAATCACATTTAAGATATTCTTTAGGTGTAAGGTGTTCTACAGATTTCAACTACGCTGAAATTTTCACTCTATCTTTAACTATCGCAAAGATAGAAACTTAGACTAGAGAATAAAAAAGCCCTAAAATCAGTCAAAGCTTTTGGTTTGTTTTGTTTCTCAAACAAAATAAACCACGACAGCTGTCTGTTGTAGTGACAGTGGACGACAGCAAAATGGAGATTGTGTCCTGTAGATCGAATCATTTGTGTGCGCGCTCCTATACTCTTCTTTGTGCCACCAAAAGAATTTATTGCACAACAAAATCAATGTGTGTGCAAGTAGCCTGGTAGTTAGCATTGAGACAAGAAGCCCACTTTGTAAAAAAAATCACAGGTTCTGTGAGAAGAAAATTCAAATTATAACCATATAATATATATATATTTTGGATAAAGGTGTGGTAACCATGTTATTGCATCAAAAGTTGTTTATATTCATTTGGATAATTTTATAATCTTGTGTTTTGTACATCCTTTCCTTTTCTGGATTTTTCAACATAAAACTCACAATCCATTCCAACCTTGACAAAAATAAATTCATAGTTAAACTGAATATTTGGAACATAATATAGAAAATTATATTATTCGGCTTTGTAAATAGAACTTGCACCTCTGGACTGCATCTATTTGAAAACAGTTTTCATGTTTAAATTATAATCATGAGTACTTGAAGGATTTTGATTGGATTACATTTATTTCATATAGGTTTGGTGTGCAGAAAAGAATGAATCTGAAGCCATGAGGATTGTATATCGCATGCGTGGTCTTTTGGGAGATGCCACTGAAGAATTCATAGAGAACTTGGATATTAAAGACAATGAAGAAGTTGATACAGAAGAAGTTTATAAAATGGCAAATGTGATGAGCAAATGTAGTGGTCTAGAAGTTATGTTAGAAAGAATGGCAACAATTACAGACTTGTCCCGTGGCCGATCTTTACTTACTGTGTTACTGAAATTATTTGGCTTTTGTATCAAGGTAAACAAAATGTTTTTGATTTATAAAATAGTTTCATGGAGAAAATCAATTGAACAAAATAAAAGAAGCAAGTTATTGAGTATGTTTTCTAAATTTAAATACTTTCATCATTGTACAACCAATGCTCTTTTTAACTAACTGACATTTTGCAAACTAACTTGATTGTACGAATTTAATAAGTTTCATCCAAATATAAGCTCGCCTTTTAATGAATTTTTTCCTTGTTTCTTTGAAGTTCATATAAAAGAGGGTCAATTGTACTTGTGTATCTGTACAAATAAATTTCAGTTTTTATTGAGAAGGAAACAATTCACATATCATTACCACCACAGCAAAGGCACCAATTTGTAATTTGTCGATTTTCAACTGTGCATTTTTGGAGTCACCATTTCAGATTTTATTCTATGACAAAACCATGAGTTATCTTGATTCTTAGTGGAAATGCCGATTTTCCAGAGTGAACGATCTTTGAGTCATAACTTGATTTTTCCCAAAGCATCAAAACTTTCAACATGTTTTTGTAGAAATGTCAATATTGTAGATTCAGGCCTATGGCGTGGTGGTAACAATATATCCCCAGAAAAACAGTAATCCTTTTGAAATTATTTTTTAAACATCAAAAATATGAAAACAATTTTGTAAAATGTACTGCTCTCTAGTTTTAAAATGTTAAAAAACTTATGATTTTTTTTCCATATTTTCTAATGACTGCAAATAATTATATTCTATTTAACATTTTGATGTCATTTATTGTTAAGTGGTGTATAAAACATGTTATCCTCCATATTCTCTTAGATATTAATGATCACAGTTTGTCTTAGCCAAGAATGTTAATATTATTTTTGGAAAAACTTCAAGAGTGTTTTTAATAATACCAGCTTTTGTTTTCCAGGTTAAGAGCAATCGTCATAGGTTAGTAAATCCAGAGATGGGTGCTGTTCGAATCATGCTTGGAGTTCTTAGGATTGCATTATCAGCAGAGTCTCCTGATCTTTTGCAAGCTCCTGCTGGTGGTCCAACCATTATTGAACAGTTACTGCAGATCATGGAAACAATATTGGCTGAAGCTGCAACAAAGAATCAAGAACAGTATGCAGACTTCTGTAAAAGTTGTGGGGACAAAGATGATGTTACATTTTTACTGTCATCAGTAAATAGTGTACCAATGAAAAATTTTTCAGGATTGCTTTCGCTTCTGATGCGAATAGTGCCTTTCCTGACATTTGGATCACAGGTTTGTAGCTTCGAGTTTCTCTATCTATGATTTTTCAAATATGAAATGTTTTCTTTAAGTATGATTTCTACCTCTATCATTATTAATTTATATAGATTTAATTGAAGACTTAATCTCATGTAGTCTCATCTAGAAGTTTCACAGGGCTCCTAACACGTCACCTTTTTGACATTTTGTCACTTTTTCAGGGATTTTAAATTCTTAAATTTTATTTAAAGAAGAAAATTTTTTGGTGTGCAGTAAAAAAATTCATTTAAAAAAAAATAAAACAGGGTTTGTACGAATTCAATTTCGAAATGCACGCTACATTCCACCACAAGAATGGTTTCAATAACGTACCGTTTCAATTGTAAAAAGATACTTCACGTTGCCCGCAGTGTATTAGCAGCAAGTTCTTGAAATTTTCCCACAGGAAAAGACTATCAGTAAAACGAAGCGGTGAAGTTTAAGGGAAGCAGGGCCATCTGCATGTCCGTCCCCTCTTACCTAATTACCTAACGTGAGTGATAGAACTTGAGTGGTATTTACGACTAACGTTTTCCTTTCATAGTATTGTGTGGCGTATGATTTGGCGCAAGATAGATATCACCCGTCGACAGGGTCGAACAATATAAGTAACCCTCTAGTAAGTCAGACGCTGACAGCTCGTAAATGGTGATCGATGCCAGTGGTCACTTAAAAGGGGGGATAGCATCCTCCATACACAGATCTGAGAATGGTCTCAACAGACCCGGGGTTTTTTTTCGGATTCTGGAATTGGACGAGAATGAAGAGGTTAAGAGACCGGACGGATCAAGCTGATATTAACTCAATGTTAACCCAGGAGGACAGGTAATGCGTTTAGTACCTTTGTCATCGCATGTTGCAATTTCTATTGTGGGTATGATGTCTAGAAGTTATAGATACGTCAGGGTAAACACTGAAATGACGGTGGAATCTTGAACATGTATGATAATTTACACTCAAAGGTGTGTTTGGCAAAGTTTTTAAGGGGATAGATCATCAACCTCTCACACATTCTAAGCGCTCGAAGCACCCCATCAAAAACCCGGACAATCCTGTCTACGGAACAGAGGCTATTCACGCGCTGCTCTCTTTGTGGCACAGAAATGAGGGCATGGAAATCTTAATGGAATTCTGCCGTTTCTTCAGGAGCTTGAAACCTGAAAGATTCCAAACCCCTCCGTAACCAGAGATTGCAAAAATTTCGGCAGTCTCTGTATCCAGAGGGTTAAATATTGAAGAAGCGTTGCAAACGTATTGAAAATCATTCTCTGTTATCATCGAAGTTGATTATTAAAAATTCTGGAGGGTTTTTTTAGTGACAGTCAGTTTTTAAAAAGATTAATGACTCATTACTCTCTACCCGAAAAAAAAAAAAGAACTAATTGAAATTGAGACATGTAATATTCACACAATACATAATGCTTTTCTTCAAGGTCTAAAAGAGTTTGGGGAAGATGTGTCTGAACTAGTTTTTACTATTCACAGATTTTTTAATCGGTGGCCTAAGCATTGGTCAACTTACAAACAAATTCAAGAAGACTTGAAACTTCCCACTCGCCATTTCATCAAGCATTGTTCAAGCAGGTGGCTAAGCCTAAAGCCAGCTGCTGAAAGGTTACTTGAACATTGGATTGCAATGCGAAAGTATTTCCTTGACTACATTCCAATAAAGAAGCCAAACATGATACAAAGACCAGGCTACAAAAAATTGTTCATTTACTTAGAAAAGAAACTATTAAGGCTGAAATGATATTTGTCGTATCAAGTGCAAGTATATTTAATCGTGTGACCGAATTTTTTCAGAAAAAGGAACCTCTAAAACTTAACTCTTCATTCTCAACTTGAATTGTTGACAAGAACAATTTTGGATAGAATCTACAAAGAGGAATTTATTCGAGATTTAAAAATGGCTAAATTGAAAGATATATGTCCTCAGAAACTGTTGCCTCTGACTGATATTGTGATTGGAGATAAAAATTCTAGAGCGCTTCATAATGTGAAAGACAAGGAAATTAATTTCTTTTTTTCTAAAGACTCAGAAGCATTACATTGCCAGTGTTAAATATCTTTTGAAGAAGTCCACCTTCAGTTCATCTCTACTTAAAAGTTTATTCTGTCTTGATCCTCTTGAGAGACTCAGTAGCGAGAGTGTGCGACAAGTATTAGAATTTGTAAGAGCAATTCCATGATATGTCCCGACAGACAGTGGAAATTACTCCAAAAAGAATTTGAGGAAGAAGGATACAGAATGAAACCTATTGATGTTTACTGGAACCAATTCTTCAGACTGCAAGACATTAGTGGTGTGGATACTAAATACCCAGTTGTGAAGCTAGTGAAGGCTACTCTGTCACTTTCTCATGGTAGTGCTGACATTGAATGTGGCTTCTCTGCCTCAGGAAGAGCTTTGACAGGAGATGGAGCATCAATGTCAGAACGCACACTCAATGCATTGATGACAATTAAAAGTAGCTTGCCAAAATTTGACAATCAACCTTATTTGATTGTCAAATAAGGTTGAAAAAAATAGCAAAAAAAATCAGACTACCTGTGCCAAATTTCACTGTTGTAAGTGCCATAGATTTGGTCAGGACACTGCACAGTATACACAGACAAACATTTTTTATAACAGTAGAGATATGTTTTTCAGTTAGCAAAATATTTCCCAAATTAACTGTCTGAAAATAAAAGATGCATGCATTCATGAAGCAATACTAAAATTAGCCTTTTATAAAATATATTTACCATACATGTCCTTGGCATTCCAGAATATCTCCCTTTTTCGCATGTCACCTACTATCCTAGTCTTACTTATATAGCCATCTGGGGACATGAACTCAATGCATCTTTACACCCTTTTGACTTTTCCTACCTTGCCACCCATGGCTTAAAACAGCTGTGTGTTCAATGGCTAAATTTGTTTATTTTTTCCTTTTTGATCACATGGAGCTTTTCACCATAAAACTTAAAATGCATGAATAACCTCAGTAGAAACCCTGTCGTTTTTACCTATAAACTTTTGTAATAGGTCTGTAATCCAATTATCTTAAACCCCTAGCAGATTGGTTTTTTACTATTCATTATTTCACAATCCCCTTGAAAGAAAGATCAGAGCTGTTCCAAAGCCCTTACACCTAACACAGAATCCCTCCATGTTCTCTGAAATGTGTATTGTACTCCAACACTTATTTAGTAAAATCTCTCCTTTCAGCACTACATTAGACTCTTTGGAAAATTCAAACGACTGCCTATATCGGGTCTGACTTTGATTTCTGTTATTGTGACATAGATATACACATGTATACGAACAATCAAATTTGTAACTATCACTTGGAGAACGCCAAAATTAATATTTTATGGCACTGTTTGTTGCCAAGTTCAAGTAGGAAATCCATTTTCTGCCCAAATTGACCATTTGAACAGGTTAATTCTTCATAGGATAAATATAGTGCTATCATTGCAATGTATTCTGTTGTACTCTTCCAATTTTGTGGAAAAACATTAAACATTTAAAAATATTTTCAGTGGATCTGGTAAATTTTTTTTTCTTAAGAACTTGCACTGGTCTGTGGACTGCAATTTGGAAACATTGCTTCATTTTAATTAGCAATTCTAAAGTGTAATAGCAAAATGCTATCTTTCCTTTTCCTGTCAAGACCAGAGAAACCCTTAAGGCTATTCTTTTTCTTGTATACATGATTCACCAGCTAAATTGAAATGATTGTGTTTTTACTTTGAAGAGTATGATCAAGTTTGTTTTGACATCAGAAGCTGGCAGATGAGTCATGTAATGTTATGAATTAAAATGAAACTGCAAAGTAGATTAAGACAAAAGAATACTTCAACAAAAATTTCATTAAAACCCAGGACAAAATAAAAGGCTAAAAACTCAAAAAGTGACCTAAAAACTGCATATCTAGAATCAGAAGATAGTAGACTGGATTTCACTATCCATATGGATATTGTCTTTGCAACAAGAAGTTTACATATCAGGAAAATCTGAACCCTGCTATTGTGTATATGTGAACTTAAATTTGATTTTTAATTTGTCAATATTATAATTTGGTTTTTGAAATGAATCCTTAACTAATTCCACTCTTAATACAGTACAAATACTAATTTTTTTTAATAATTTTCAGGAAAAAATGGAATCATTGATAAATCACTTCAAGCCATACTTGAACTTTAATGAATTTGATTATGAGCACACATCTGATGATGATTTACAGTTAGAATGCTTTTGTATGCTAACAACAGGAATAGAGTGCAATGTTAATGGCAATCAATTAAAGGATTTATTAGTGGAGAAGCATATCGTGCAAGATGCTTTGGAATACATTACTGCTCATGCTCCGCCAATAAAGTGAGTAAAACCTAAATTTTTGTCACATTTTCAAAACATTCTGTTGAAACTTCCCCATTTCATGCTAGTCATATTTCTACATAATAAAATTGGTCTAAACTTGGTTTTTAAGGCATTGGAATTAAAGTGATTTCAGAAACAATATTAGTTTTGAAAAATAAATACTACGTATTGCAAAAATGCAATGTCCTCACGATTCAACAGTCTTATTTTCTACTTTTATGGAAACGAAACACAATATATTTTCATATTTGTATATGCTAGACTTAAAATTTTAACTTATACAATATTTAGACCTCCTGTTACTATGGTAGGGATTTTTTGCAATCAAATTAGTGATTTTATTTCTTTTTTCGCATATACAATGTTAACATTTTTTTATCACTGATAAATGGTTCAATCTCTTACAGCAAAGATGTTGTTTTATTGCTATCTCAGTTGTCTGTCTATCTAATGTTGTTTTATTGCTTCATCTGGTATTTTCAATATGAAACAGGTATTTCACTGAAAAAAACAAATTCGTGTGTCAACAGCTGATCAATATCATGCTAACGTTCCTTATTTTCAGCAATATTAGTAAAATTATTAAAAATAGGTAACCGCACATCTCTCCTTTTACTTTGCTCTGTGTAGCATAATTATCCAACAAACATCTCATGTTGTTTACAGTGTGCTAGTTTGAGTTGTAATACAATCTTGGAAATTGAATTTTATATGAAATAAACCACAAGATATATTTTTTACCTGTGATGCCCCACATCAAGGTGCATAATATTGCAGCTCTATCAGAGAGTTAATGTTATCTTCACAATCTAGGTAAAAATCTGAAAAATCGTGAATTTAATCATTCTTTCAAGTATTCTGATGCTTCGTGTGAGGCTAGAGAGTGATTTCTCTTATGTTTTAAGGTAAAAAATGTATTGAATAGATAAGTGTTTAAAAAAAATCTTTTTATAACCTTCCCCCCCCCAAAAAATACATCTTTTAAAAGCTAATTTTGCCATGTTAAAAGTAAATTTCATCATATGCTAAATGCTATTTTAATGTCAAGTCCAAATAATCTAAAATGGGGATAGATAATTCTGATTGACATTTTCTTTTCTCTAAGGACCTGGAAAAAAATTGCAAAATTAAGACATGCGGAAAAGATATAATTGCAAATTTTTTATTAATTAGGTCAACTTTGTTTTTGTTTGTTAAATTGAATTTTTTTTCTAATAAAATTTAAGGAATACAAAAAGTAAGAATTAAATTATGAATTTTGTAAAAAATGTTATTTAATACAGCAGGTTATGGATTAATGTTTTGATAGTTATGCATTCCAATAATCTTAATTTGATTGCATGAATCTCCCGGTGTACCAAAAAATATGTTTTAAATTGCAATTTTCTGTCGCATTACAATATCATTTGAGTAGTGTACAACATATTCCCTCATTTTTGTTAAAAAATTCTATAAGCAAAATTGATTCCTGTTATTTTTCATTTTAGAAGTGCCCTTCTTGGAGCTTCTGATGAATGGAAGGAGTTCACTTCAAAGCCAGCACTAAAATATGTTCTTAAGTTACTAACTGGTTTAAGTCAAAATCATGAAACAACACAGCATCTAGTCAGTGCAGAGTGTATTCCCATAATTCATAGGTTTGTATTGACAGTTTTTTTTAACTGCACTGTTTTTGTATGTATCATTTTATTAATTGAAAATGCACACAAATTGTTTTACTGAGGTGTGCAGCTTTCTTAAAGTGTTTTACAAAACAAAACAAAGGGTGAATGTTATAATATGTAATTTTGCTTCATAGTTTATCTTAACATTAGCAATTTTAATTGTACTAGAGGGTTTACTCAGTCTACAGACCAGTTACTGCCCTCCAAATAGGTTTTCCTGACACACCATAAAATAAATTTAATTATTACATTTCCTCTTCTGTTTTTGCAAATCTAAAATTCATCAGAGGACAAGTGAAAAAGAGCCAAGTATTCGATTTTATGTTGTGAGGAAATTAATGTTTGTCGAATTGCTTAAGAGTTTAGTTAAAATGGTGTATTGTTGACAAAAAGTTTTTATTTATTTCTGTAATTTGTTCAGACATGTCTCTATGGTTGTGTATTATAGGCTGGAACAGGTATCAAGTGATGAAAGGGTTGGCTCCTTAGCTGAAAATCTGATGGAGGCTATAAAGAAAAATCCTAGTGTTGCTCAAAAGATAGAAGAAGTTCGAAAACAGACCAAGGATGAAAAGAAAAGGCTTGCAATGGCAATGAGAGAAAAACAACTGGGTGCTTTGGGAATGAGCACTAATGAAAAAGGCCAGGTAAGATAATGCAAAAATATATATTTTCGCCTGGTATATGCATTCTTGCTTTTCTAGCTCTGTTTGTTATCTTTATCCCTTGATGTTTGTTTTATGTAGTATTGTTTTAAATTGCAACTGGAAAATTACTTCCTTCAACAGTTCATTAACTTGAAATATTTAATCCATTAGACTCATCTTTTGAATGACTGATGTGTCTAACAAACCTTGCATTTCAATATTTCTGAATTTTTCTTATTTGTAACTAAATTTATTTTAATACTTTGTATTTTACATTTTTTTCATACAGGTCACTGCGAAAAGTTCACTTCTGAAAAATGTTGAAGAACTAGGTGAAGAGTCGGGTCTTGTTTGTATCATTTGCCGTGAAGGATACAAATTTCAACCTACAAAAGTATTGGGTATTTACACTTTTACGAAGCGATGCAATGTTGAAGATTTCGAAAACCGAGCCAGAAAGACTCCTGGTTATAGCACTGTTACACATTTCAATGTTGTCCATGTTGATTGCCATATGGCAGCTGTTAGGTAATACTTAATTTTTATTTTCTTCATTAAAAACTCGATTTTCTGCAAACAATTGTATATTAGAGGGACTAGAAATTAATTTGTTTATGTTTTTTATTTGGATGTTTTAATATTTTAGGCATGCCCGTGGTCGTGATGAATGGGAAAGTGCTGCCTTGCAAAATGCTAATACTAAATGTAATGGTCTTCTACCACTCTGGGGACCACAAGTACCCGAGTCTGCCTTTGCAAGTTGTCTGGCAAGGTGAGCTTTCTCATAAACAATTTTTTAATGTTTTTGACTATATCTATGTATTTTACTTAAGTATGTGGTTTTTAGATTTGTTATTTGTTGGTTAATTAATGACAAAGTTGTATACAAATGAAACCCACTTGTATAAAATTTCATTTTACAATCCTTAAGGCCCAATTAATTTTCAGCTTTTAGTTAATTTTATGTTTGAAATTAAAGGGCTTATTTCGGAAAGGCTCCATCAAAAAAATCTTGTTTGATGTTTGAGAATTTTTGTTTTTAAGTTTATGGTAAAATGATAACAATGTAATAATTCTAAAATAAATTTCCTGAAATTTAGAAGTTTCAAAGTGAATTTAATCTTATGGAAATTTAAATTTATTTTGCATAGATTTTTTAAAGTCAACTTTAACTTTTATTTGAAAAGGTCGTAAGTCAGCATATTTTTTAGAATTACTCGAAAAATACTAAACGAAAATTCTAAAAAATTTAGCTTCCAACTTTAGTGAAATTCCTTCATTTTTGCAGTACATATTAATGTCTTTAATTTTATTTCATTCAATTATATGGGTTTTTTTTCTTTTTCTAGGCATAACACATATCTTCAAGAATGCACTGGTCACTTAGATGTCGGATATTCATCAACAGTGCATGATCTTAAGCTTCTTTTGCAAAAGTTTTCATTTGAAAAGTCCTTCAGTGAGGACAGTGGAGGTGGTGGACCTCAAAGCAATATGCATCTTATTCCATACTTAATTCACATGACACTATATGTTATTAACACGTAAGTGCTATGATAATGCATCCTCAAAAGGATCTATATACTGTTTTTCATATAAATGTTTCTATGTTGCAAAAATAAATAATTAGTTTACCATTCTCTGTATTTATCTTTAGCTACATATTTATGTTTCTGTAAATTTGAAATATGACAACTGACTTTGTTGTAAATGCATGTATGGAAAATATAGTGTAACACTAAATTTAATATTGCAGGACTCGCTTTGTAAACAGTGAAGAAAAGAATATCATAAACTTCCTTGAAATGCAAAAAAGCAAATGGGTTGAAAATTGTTATGAAGTAAGTCAACTGTCTTTGAAATACAATTTTAAATATTACCAGGGTGTCTACTGGCCTCGAAAATTTATTTCCTTTTTATTATCAGAAAAAAGTCCATTTATAGATGGCATAGGTGACAGAAACCAAAATAGTGTTTAAAAGAGAATGCAGGGATTTTTCTAATTAATCCTTTTTCCTGTAAAAAAAATGGTCAAAGGGTTGTCATGCTTTTCACCTCAAATCATGCTATCATCCGAATCAATCAGATCAAATCAAGTGGGTATTGTATCGCACTGAAGGAATTTGTAACGAAAAAGCAACTGACACCAATTCAAGCTGATGGTGACAAAAGCATGTATTTAAAACTTTGTGAAGATCCTATTGCTAAAAAGAAACTTGAAGCATACATTATGAAAATATACTACATGAGTTACTGATGGATCTTTTAAAAAATATGGATGAGGGTAACCCCTTAGTAATGTTTACTAAAAAGGTATTGACAATGTTTCAGGGTAATGCTGCTATTGAGTAAAGTTTTTCAGAAAAAAAAGTGTCTTGTTGAAAATTTAGAAAAAAATTCATTGATAGCTCAATTTTCAGTTCATTCTGCTGTTCTACACTATGGTGGTATAGAAAATAATGATGTAACCACAGGAATGATTACAGCTGTTCGCAGTGCTTTCGGCAAAAGAACCAATTCCTTAAAACAAAACAAAAAATTGAAGCAGAATTTTAAAGAATTCAGGCAAAGGGTGGCTGCAGCTGTACTTAAATAAATGGAAAAAAAAAAACTGCAAATGATGAAATTGAACAATTTGACAAAGAAACTATGCAAACTGAAGAGAAAATGAAAATGGTGTAACTCCCCAATACAACTACATTCTAAGACTACTAACTTCATTTGATGTATAAAAATAAAAAATTTACATTAAGAAAAGTTTTTTAAGTAATTGTTGATTTTTTCTTCAATTTTTTTATTAAAATTTCAAGTATTTAGAAAACAGCTTATTAAAGCTGAAATTTGATACTAGAGTCCTCTTTTCTCGAGATTAGACTGTAAGAAATAAAAATAGTGTGATTTTAAAGTATAATTGCATTTAACTGACAAACAATCATGTAATATCAGTGTAATGTCGTGAGTAGAATTTGAGTGGCTTGTAGCAATTAACACAGCTTTTAAAAATACAGCACATACACACAGGAAAAAGAAGAATTTTCCAGCTGCAGCAAAGATGGCAAAAAGTCATATAACAAAATTTTGCTTATGTGATTCATTAAAAAATGTTATTAAGTTTTAGTACTGCTTTCTTAAATTTATCTTAAAAAACACACATAGCTTTCTGGATGACCCCATTAAAAATATTCAACTAATCTAAATTTAATAATAAATCATTTTTGTAAGTAAATTATGCTTGTGTGAATCTGCACTTGAGAAATTTTAAATGCTTATACAATGAGCTAATGTTTAAATATATATTGTCCTCTGACCTGTTAATAATTTTTGGAATATAATGCTCTGAAATGACAATGCATTGTTGATACATTCATAAGAATTTGTTGTTGATACATGTTCATATAAGTTCATTGTTATGCATGTTCAGAAATGTTAAAGGAAATAGGAAAATTTTAGAATTTATTAGTTTACATTTAATAACTGATGTTTATTTGAAAAAACTAGTTAAATTTAAATACAAATCACCACATATTGTTAGCAATTTATTGTGTTACACTATGTGACATTGATTTCGTGTTTGGAACAATCATATATTTTTTCTCTTTGTAGCTGGAAGGGCCTTTGTACTGGATGAGTATATGTGTTATTGTTTTCCCTGCATCGAAGTGGCAAAAATTAAAAGTAAACTTTTTAATAAGAATCCTTATTCTTGCCCACTCAAGGCATGTGAGCCCTCAAGGAGCAACTAGTTTAAATGATGTTGCTGTTAAAGATTTTAATGTGTACAAATCATATTTGCTATTTTTTGGTCTAATTGATGGTCTCTACAAGAAAATGTTTAAGGTGAGTTCTTTTTTCCTGTTTAATAATTATAATATATTTAAACTCTTAGGGGTTAAAAACTTGGTATCAAAAGAATTCGTTGAAGCTTTTTTAACTTCTAGTGAATGGAAAAAATATTTTTGAAATTTTTCTTTTAGGAGAAAACTTTTCAATTAACTTAATTTGTAAGTTTTGGTGTCAAGTTGTTTCAAATATGAAAGACAAATGTTGGTAACTCATTGCTAAATTGTCTGGAATATCTTATTAAGATAATATTTAGTTTTTAATTTTGTATAATTTAAATTTTGCAAGTTCATCAATGCTTGTTTCATACGTAATCAGCACATTTTGTGTTTTAGCTGATTCATTATGTATCTGAGCAAATAAAATTGCTACTAAAATAAGGATTAAGTGGATACGTTTTTGCTACTATTTCACAAGTGCTTTTGCTTTGACAGTCCTGAAATTCTCCCTTTTTTCGTTTCTCCGTTCTGCATTAAAATCATTGACGATTCCTGCTCAAGTATGTTATAACTGAATGTATACCCTTTTCCCATTGTTTGTCAACTACTACTCGTTAATAATGTTTCAATAAATCCTTGAGTTGTCCCAAATCTAATTATTTAGTGATCAATAAATTAACTTATGTTTTGTGAATTCTAACATCAATGTTTAAAAATATTTCATGCAGCATTAATTTATTTCTCTGTTTAAAGTCGTTTTTAATTTTCTGTGTGACAAAATGTCAGCATTTGTTATGTATTTATTAAATTTAATAGAAAGTGGCAGTGACTGAAAATGAGGAATGGGCTGTTGTATTGGCTGATTATATTCGCCAAAATGATCAGTCTCTGTTGGAAGCTGGAGACAGTCTTTTACGATTTTTTGAAGATGATTTGGTTCCGGTGCAGTCTTTTGCTGAATTCTGTGATGTTTTAGGTTTGTAAATTAATTTTTCTATCCTATAGCTTAAAAGAGAGGTTTTGATACCTTTACAATGAATCTGTTGAGGGAAACTTTTTTTCTGTAGAAATTTTGTAGAAGCTGTTTTCATAAAATACTAAATTACTATTAAATGTTGTGATAGTTTGGAATACTTGTGCATGCAACCTATCTTTAAATTTTTCTCTTTAAAATGATTTGAAATATTATTTTAACAAATACTAAAACATTTAATTGCCTTTAGTATGAATTTTAATTCTTTACATCCCACTACAAAATAGGCCTTATTTTGTGTTTTACTTTTGTCATTGAAAGACTGAGTTTTAATTCATTAGGTATAGTGTAAGAAAACATTAAAAGATGTATACATGTGAACCAATAGTCCTAAGCTGAAATATAAGTGCTATGTTTGATTATATAAGTATATTGCTATCTTGGAAAGTTTTTAAATCTGAACTAATGTTTTTTTGCAGATTTATTGCATGATATTCCTGATCCACAAAGCTTCTTGGAAGATGTAATTGCTATGGTTGATACGCATGAACATTAGTTTTTCTTTTCATAGCATAAAATTGTGATTTTTGCTTTACACTGTACTATAAAAATTATTTCCTGGAAATAAAAAGAATTATTACAATATGTATTGTTTATTTGTGTTACAACAGTTACAAATTGTACCATCCCTTAGTTTTTTCAATGAAATTACATAAATGCACCTGGTGTAATATTTGAATCTTTGTTTCCATCTGCAACAAAACTAAACATTGCTAATATTATTTTAACAATCTTATTTTTTGCTATTTAAACTGGATTTTCCATTAATTTAAACATTTTTAAATGTATTTTAATAATTTATTGAATCTATACAACTCCAGCTAATCTGAAGTTCATTTTGTAATACTTAATTCCTTCCCCTAATTTTGTGGATTCTAAAATGACATCTTTTGTATAAGTCATCTGAATGTCTCATCTACACCACTTAATGAAGCAGTTTGTAGATTTATAAAACAAGGAAATCATGTTCATTGACAGTGCTTAGGTGAGCCTCTTCTTAACTTCCAGCCCACAACTTATTTCCTTATTTGAACTTCAGGCTAAAGTCTGGTTGTGGCTAGTACCTACCTAGTTAGGCCAATTATATGAATCATCGTTTTTCTCCATATTTTCCTGCCAACCTGTTGCTATAATGAAAACGTCGATTAATTTTGTACCATTTAATAAAAAGTGAATATACTTTTTTGGTCAATCTTAAATTATTCATCTAGCAGAGTTAGTGTCTGTTACAAGCAAACCAGTCACTACAAATCTACACCTATTGATAATTGTTCGAAATTCTTTTTCCAGAATTCTGATTTCCAAGGATTGTAATTTCATTTCTGTTTGTATTTATGTGTTCTGGTATATTACCTATTGCCGATATATTATTTAAAAGTTAGATTTTGATTATTTATTTATTTCCTGCTAAATATCCGACATGAGTTATTTCTTGGCAATAGATGTTTATTTTTATCAACTCCTGAAATATATAATTGAAAACATAATGATTTGTAGAATTATGTTTCATAAAAATAAGTTGAATATACAAAACGCAAGTTTTTATCTAAGGTGTGCAATTTATTTTAAAATTATGGGAATTTCGTTTGTTTTTATGTGTTTCGGTATTTTAAGTATTGCAGATATATTATTTCGACTAATTTTCTTCAAGTCTGGATGAATTTGTAATGGTTTGCAGATTGCTATTTCTTAAAAGTAAATAAATTATACAAAACATTTTAAGTAAGGTGTATAATTTCTGATTTTAAAATGACCAGAAAAGTTAAAAAATTATTTTAAAATCAGATGGGTTATGTTAAATTAAAATGGGTAGTCATTTTTTAAAGTTCAAATATATTTATTTCAAAATTTAATTGAAAAATTATTTTAATATATAAATTATATAAAACTATTACAATCAATTAAATTTATATTAGTTTTTCATGTTTCATGGGTGTTTTTAAAAGCTCTTCTCCTTTGATCAAGTAACTACATCTATCATTATAAATAGGTATGTGTGGTTTCCATTTCGAAACAGAATCTCTGAATTTAAAGTATAAGGATTTCATTTAAAACCGAATGTCTGTTGGAGTAAAGGGAATTTTAAATAAGACTAGGGTGGTACGCTGTTTCGGTGTTTGCTTCAGGCAAACAGAAGGGACACTGCGAACCCCAGTCTGGTAGGTGGATTGACTTTGGTCATTTGCTAGGGTTCGAGTGATCGTTGCAATGACTAGCTCCTCTCAAGGCAGATATAGAGCTGTAATGAAAACTTATAGGCTTGAGTAGTATATATATACTGGTGAAGATGTCTTCATCCCCTGATTGGGCTCCATGGCTACGGTCTGAGATCAAACCCCAAGGGAAATGCAACGTAATTTTGAACAACGGCCAGAAGAGTAACCAATAATTTACCGAGAATATAGTCTACCCTACCTTTGAAAGCCAAATTTCAGGAGGGAATATTTGAAAGAGTCATTTATTTATTTTTAATAACAAAATGAGAAACTGATCAAAAATCGAATTCAGGTGGCACAACTGCGGTGGGTGAAGGCGGAAAAGCGTTCAAAACATGCAAAAAAGGTTGTTTTTTCAAAATATTTTACACCGGCTGAAAATTTGACACGAGACAGTCATTTAGGTATTAATAAAGAAAATAATGTTCAGCTGGTTCGGTAGTGGTGGAAAACCCTTCAGCTGCACGTGTGAAGATACTTCGCATCCTCCCCCTCCCCTCCCCCCTCTTCATATCAGGCTAATTCAAACTCCTCGCTCGCTTGCCGAAATTTTGCGACAGCTGTCCATCTAATTTGAGCATCTGCTCTTAGCGTCCCAGTACGCTGTTGTGAAACGAAATGATCGGACCGTCTCGCATCGAAAATGTCGTCAGTCAAACCGCACTGTGCATTCTGTGGGGGAAAATAGAGCCTTTAATTTTTTTTACAAAAGAAAGTTTTTTTTTTTTGGAGGGGGGGGGGCAAATATTTTTGAAAACATTGAAAATCATCACGGATAACAATTTAGCTTTCAAAGATGTGATACTACCAACACGAGTGAACGATATCACTCCAAGTGTAAACAGCGATTTACAGCATTACCGCCTAAATATCTGCTGCTGCTTCTGCGTAAGTAAATTCATTATATATTAAACTAGAGAAAATTAAATCCATTTTTTCCTGTTCGTTAAAATTGATTTACTTTCGCGCTCGCGATGAGTTGCTTTCCTAGAATATGAACGTTACTTTGCCATCAACCCACGCCGAAATCTGAAGCCGCGTTTACACCGAAATTGAAAACATGCCCCCTCCTCCAAACATCGAAGACATTCTGAGAAACGGCTCTAATTTTATCGTCGAGATCTCGTGTTGGTCTGGCAATTTGGCGTGTTTACAACATCAATCTATTGGTCAAAAATGAACGAAATATTCTACATTTACTTTTCAAATATATTTCTTTAATTTGTCTTCAGCAATTATGTATATACAGGATACATAAATTTTTTCTCTAATTTTTCGAACTTTGTATACTATGTCTTTTATGTAGTGTTTGAACGAAATATTTGTAAAATGTTTTCTAATTGTTTTAACCAAAAATCACGAAGACAATTTTTTGTACAAACTTTTAGAAGTTAATTAATGCAAAAATGAAGTGATTTGTTGTAAAATATTTTAAGATATATCAATTTTTTCCAATGTCAAAATTGTGATACTTTTTAATTTCAATAAAAAAAAATTTAAATTTTGAAAATATAAAATAGTTATTATAATTGAAAAATACAATGTATACCTACAGAAAAAATTTCAGAACAAAAACTTTAAAATTAAAGATTTTAGAATTTTGAATCCCGGAGCATCTTAACTAAAACATTAAAAAAAAACTAAACACATTCTTCATTTTATCAGATGAACCTGATTCAGACATATCACAGAAATTGATATTGATGAATATTCTGAAGAAAGTACACTAGAAGACGATGGTTCCAATGATTTTGATATTTCCATTTATGAGAATATTTAAGTTTTCGTTCAAATTGTCAATGTTATTAATATTCATATATGTCATACTAAACCATATTTTCCGCTTTTGAGATTTAACGAAATAAAACAAAACAAAAATGTTACATTTTGAATGTTTTTCCGATGTTTGTAAATGTTTTCCCCCAATTAAATCAATTTTACAAAACTCGAGTATGTTATGTTTTTTGCATGTTCCGAACGCTTCCTATCTATCTGCGAGATACTGAATCGTACTCACAGAATATTAATTTTCTGTTTTAATTCTTCCTCGGTATAATCTGGTATGTATTGTTTTCACACATCAACCCTTTTTTTGCAAAGTAATACTTACGTTTTTGTTTAAATATTCATTTGACTTAACTTACTCACTCAGGATAATCACGATACAAAGTAATTAAAAGCGTCACAAACTCCCGTTCCCCGACAGAATCACTTTTCATGGGGCTCGATGTACCCGTCATTTTTGCTGTCTTGAGCGAAACTGCCGGAATGAGAGACGATAGCATATTTTACACGATCAATCGACTCCGTCAATATTCTTCGCCGACCAACCGGTATAGTGGTTAAGGTGTTAGCCTCTGGATCGGAAGGTTCCTGGTTCGAATCCGGGTCCGGGCATGGATGTTTGTAAACGTATGGTGTAGAGGCGGCTGGTGCACCTTAAATCTGTCGTGGCCGAAAGTCCTCACGTTGGGTTGGCGTGGAAGTTTGGAGAGTGGGGTGCCAGCTCAGGTGTTGCTTCGTCATCTGACCGTGGTTCAAAATTACGAGGTGTTGTCCTCGAATCTTTCCCTTAAGGGACTGATTCCGGACCGTCGTCAATAGCCCGTTGTGTTGCTCTAGTACGACGTTAACTAAAATTACCATTACCGTCAATATTCTTCAATAAAAATTTCATTAAAGATTTTCCATACAAAATTATTTGATAGAATCCAAACAATATTTTTTAATAACATTTTTATTTTTATGTTTTTGAATAACTTTATAACAAGAAAGGAAATAAAAAAGTTACTTTCGGTCATTGATTAGTTTAATTTACCATACTTTACTTCATACATATTTGTTTCCATAACAGCCGCATCACTTGCCGGAAAGAGCCGAGCTATGACCTACCTCCCTCCTTTTGGCGACAAAATATCCCCTTTATCTTTGACGGTACGGTTATTAGTAGATGGTACAATAATAACGTTTACGCAAAGAGCTAATCTCAGTCAATAGATAATGATAACCTAACAGAACTGTCGCTTACAAAACGGCCCCATTTTCAGCATAATTAACTTTTTGAAAATGTATAGGTATATTTGATTAACATTGGCACTGGTGCAAACAACTGGCACCACCCACAGTGTAAGTTGTTAGTAACAGTCTATTCAGATCCGGGATCACTACCAAAGGGACAACACCATGTATTTTTGAACCACGGTCAGATGGCGATTTGTAACCGTGATTAAGCTTCCTGATCAGAAGCTTTCCCAATATGTTTTCATCAACGATTTAGATCCTTACCTCTAGATCGGAAGGTTCCTGGTTCGAATCCGGGTAAACGCATGGTGTAGAGGCGGCTGGAGCATCTTAAGTCTGTCGTGGCCGAAAGTCCTCACGTTGGGCTCATGTGGTAGTTTGGAGGGTGGGGTGCTAGCTCAGGTGTTGTCTTGTCATCTGACCGTCGTTCAAAATTACGAGGTGTTGTCCTTGGATCTTTCCTTTAGGGGATTGATCCCGGACCGTCGTCAATAGCCCGTTGCGTTGCTCTAGTATGACGTTAATTAAAATTACCAATTACCAAAGTTAATTAAAATTACCATTACCTTACCGTCTAGAAAAAGCTCAAACATAGAGCTACATTCATGACTCAATCAAGTAAAGAGGCCGCGTTAAATCCGTCGTGACTTCAAATGTCTTCACGTTGGCGTGGTGGAAGTTTGAAGAGGTGGGGTGCCAGCTCAGGTGATGCCTCGTCATCTGACCGTGGTTCAAAATTACTTGGTGTGTCCTCGTATCTTTCCCTTTGGGATTGATCCTGGACCATTATATAACCCGGTGTATTCCTCTAGTGTGACGATATCGTCATCTGACCGTGGTTCAAAATTACGAGGTGTTGTCCTCGATCTTTCCCTTAAGGGATTGATCCCGGACCGTCGTCAATAGCCCGTTGTATTGCTCTAGTACGACGTTAACTAAAAATTACCAAAAAAATTTACCTAGTGTGACGATAATTAAAAGTACCCTTACCAATCAATAAAAGTAAATTTGGCGAAGGATGGCAACCACAGAGTAAATGGCAACGTTTTGAGAAGAAATCAAGAAATTTCAACTGAAGTGAATTGAAGCATTAGTTTTTCTTCCATCTGTTTCGAAAATACGATATAATAGTGGTGGCCTCTTAAAATTAAAGATGGTAAGTTCAATCTTATTGAATCCTTCATTTTGTGCCCCTTTTTCGCAATGTACTGTTCTGTAAATTCTTTAAAGAAAGGTTTATTTCTATTTTGTACATTTATTAAGTAGCTAACAAGTAAGCTATGGCGAGTAAGTGACATTTTTTCACAAACTTGATTTTTCTCAGTTATCCTAAAATGTTTTCTAATTTATATTTTAGTCGCAGTTGGTGATTCCAGAGAAATTTCAGCACATTCTGCGTGTTATGAACACCAATATTGATGGCAGACGTAAAGTGATGTTTGCTTTAATTGCAATCAAGGTAAGTTTTGTCTTATTAATAAACTTCAAATTGTTTGGCAAAAATAATCGTTAAAATATGTTCTTTATACTATAGCATAATTTTGTATAAGTACCATTTGGTTAGCAATTCTTAAGAAATGCGAACTGGAAACTTGGGAATGGGTTGTATCTTCTAAATTATTCATTTCTGCATTGATTGATATTAAGCTGATCTGTTGGCAAGTTCTGCTTCTTTCATCTTTAGTGCAGTAACTGTAAATTAACTGATTTTGAAAGCATTTATTTTTGTTCCTAGTTATAATGTTGAAGTACAGTAACACCCCGGCTTACGCCAGGGTGGTAACAGAACCGGGAAATCAAAATTCTCAGGAAACTTTTCAATTCTGCTAAGATCAGGTAAATTTTTGTGACACTATCAGGAAAAGAAGGGAATTTTCAAAAATGGTGTCCGAAAGAAACTTTATTTTTCAAAAACGAGAGAAACTGATCATGTTGCTCATGTGATAGAAGTTGTTAATCTTGCCAGGCAATTGGATTTGGAAGTCAATGGTGATGTCAACGAGCTGTTGTATTCACAGTCAGGAGCTGACAATTGATAAGCTCATAGCAATGCGTGAACAAACCGTCACTGAAGTATCCGACACTGGACTCATTTGCACCAGAAAAGCACATGACAAATGCAAGCTTAATTTTTAGAAAAAATCAAAGAATGCATCATAGCTACAAAGCAAGGAACGTAAATATTGGCTTACTATGAAGAAATTCTGCATGGGGGTGGAAAAGAAAACGTGTTATCATGCGAATTTGTGAAGCAATCAACATCAAAATAACTTTTTAATAACTCGTATTTTTTGTTAGTTCTTAGTCCCAATTAACCTATTTATGTGCTAAGCTGTACATCGATTTATGCAATTTTCGTTGGACTCGCCTATGGCGTATTGCTGTGTATTATAATCTTTTGGGCGAATATATTATGTGCCGATTTTTGTTTGCAAATAATAGTTGCAGGTTGAAATATGATTGAGATAAGTATTTAACAAGGCGTTAGATTTTACAAGGCACCCATAGAGCTGTCACGCGTCAAAAATCAACTGACACTTGGGTCTTATCATTGTATTTGTACTCTACTGTAAGTTGAAAACATTGACCCCCAACAAAATGTACAGGCGCCATGCAGTTACCACAGCAGTTAATTGCCTATGGTTCTGCATTCTTGTTGCGATTAGGGTCAGTAGACTGTTGCTCCAGTACGACATTAATTTAAATACCTCTCTGCATGGTTCGAGTATTGCAAGTCTCCTCTGTTAGCTTAACTTCTTATATACTCACTCAATATCGCTTGGAACTTGCATCTTACATTTGAGCGTTTATCCCGGCCTTCATTCACACAAACATTTTTTTTGGAAATTGATGTAAATGTTTAGGTGCCATTGACACTTCCCGTGACTTGAAGGTATGCCATTTTATTCTTGGTAGCTATTGGTAAAATGGTTAAAATTTATGGAGTGGAAATTTGAATTTAGTATTAGATTGCATTGTATTAAAAGCAATTTTATCTAGTAGTGACTATTTCTGTGTCTGATCCCTAAAATGGTTTCTCTTGATGAAATTTGAATTTATTTATTTTTATGTACTCATTGCGAATTATATGCGTACTATGCAAATTAATTCATATAAAATTCAATATTGAATATTCAAATAAGAAATAATTGTACACAAGTCATTGAAAAATAAATGTAAGAATTTTTTTCACTTGTAATTAATCAACAAAATAATTTTTATTACACGACAAATTTGCATCTGCCATGGTCATATTCTACCTTTCACTTTCAATTGGTTCTACTCTGGTGACTCAGAATATAGTTCAAACCAGTACGTACACACATGGGAATATCTATTTCATAGAAAACTATCCAGCACGGCACTGCCCAAGACAGTTTTTTTCATGAGGTCAGGTGGGACCACTGCTCGCCAACCCCCGGTGATTGCTACAAATTGCGGTTTACAGTAAGTGCCATAGATTTGTCAGGACTTTGGTCAAAGAAAACAATCACTTCCTTTTACAATAGAGATGTAATCGCATTGTTCTGATTAATATAAGATCAGCTGAATGCGTGTTGTTGCAAGACTACTGTAATTTTAGCATGGAATAAAATGTCATCCATTTTGTTTAGCTTGCTTAAGGTATCCGAACACGTTGAAAACGTCATTTTTGACTAAAAAGTCCAAAAGAAGTTTTAGATATCATTTGATAGAGCATTTATTTGACTTTCCAAAATATATTTGATTTTGTCTCTACGTTAATTAGTTGCAGAGTTATTAAGATTTTAATTAAGGCGGGAAAACCGGAAGTAAGCATGAAAAACACCGGAAATGGCTTTTAAAAGGCTCAAAACTTGACAAATTAAAATTTAAAACTTACTTTTTTTTGCAACTGTAATTTTAGAAAGGTTTTCCAAATGTTTAAATGATTTCACTTTTGGAAATAGTGTGAACATGTTTGAAGAGAAGTGAAGAACAAAATTGTTTACACAAACAGTAAAAGCTAGAAAAGGCAAACGATACATTTCAAACTAAAAATTAGAATTATATTAGTAATAATACTTTATTTATATTCTGATTATTGAATATTTATTGGTGAATTTGTAATTATGGGCAATGGAAGAAATAGAAATGTTTCTCGTAAGCGAAAATTCAAAGGAAATAGATTCAATAAAGTGTCCAAGGACAATGATGTGTATGTAGAAACAGCTGCTCCAACTGCTAGTGAATCGAAACTTCAGAGTGATTCGGCATCAACAGATGTTCCAGAAAGTGATGATTTCAACATTATTTTTAATTTCGAATTACTAAGAAGTATTATTTCTTCTCTGTGCTGTCCTGTCTGCTTCACAAGTGGTGTAACTCTCATGCAAGATTCTCTTTTTGGATTGGCTTCAAATATGACGTTGAAATGCCAAAACTGTGACTATATAAATGCTTTTTGCTCTACAGAAAAGGTAAACAAAATGCATAGCATTAATGTCGCACTTGTTTTTGGCCTCAGACTTCTTGGGAAAGGACATTCTGCAGCAAGAAAACTGTGTCCGGCTCTTAACCTGAACACTCTATCCAAAACAGCATACAAAGCCATTGAAAGAAAACTCAATTGTGCTGCTGAAGATATTGCACGCAAAACGATGGATGAGGCTGCCCTTGAAATTAGAAATGCAAAGGAAGTCGAGGAAATTGTTCAGTGTGGTGTCTCCGTCGATGGAACGTGGCAACGAAGGGGACATTCATCTCTAAATGGATGCGTTACCGCTATTTCAGTTACTAACGGAAAAGTTCTTGATATTGAGGTGATGTCAAAGATGTGCAGATTTTGCAGAACCAATAGAAAGGAAACCCCTCACATCTGTAACAAACATGCTGGGTCGTCTGGTGCCATGGAACCAATTGGCATCTACAGAATTTTCGAGCGATCCTCTCACATAAGGAAACTGCAATACACAGATTTTTATGGTGATGGGGACTCGAAAGGGTAGAATGCTGTGAAAGATGTTTACGGTGAGTGCAGTGTCACAAAATACGAGTGTATAGGGCACATACAGAAACGTGTTGGCACAAGACTCGGGAAACTGAAACTAAAACAAAAAGGTCTAGGAGGTCGAGGAAAATTGACTGACACTTTTATCGACAAGCTTCAGAACTATTATGGCATTGCAATTCGAAGCAATGTTGACAATTTGCAAGGAATGCAAAGTGCTGTGATAGCTGCCATTCTACCACTGTTGCTCAAATTCAAACCAGCCAATGCACGGCCAGTGCCCTGTTGGAGCTGACAGCTGGTGTAAATCTCAGAAAGCTGCGTCAACTGGCGAAACATATATTGACAAGTCCAAAGGATATTTTAAACATTATTAAGCCTATCTACATGCAATTGTGTGATAGAAACTTATTGATAAAATGCTTACATGGGAAAACACAGAATGCCAATGAGAGTTTCAATGGTGTTCTGTGGAAATTCATCCCCAAAGAAGTCTTTGTGGAGCTAGAAACTTTAAAATTAGGATCCAACATGGCTGTCATACAGTTCAATAAGGGATACCAAGAATTGCTAAATGTTTTTAAAGGTGTTGGTGTAAATATAGGGTCAAATGTAGTAAAGATTTGGAAAGCTCGACGAAGAAAGAATCGTCGAATCAAAACGGCATTCATTACCCAATGTTAAGATTGCCAGAAAAAGAAATAGATTTAGTAAGAAAAGAAAATTAGTTAAAGATGAGCAAAAAGAAGGTATAACTTATAAATGTGGAGAATTTTAGGCACGTAAGTTGCTTATTTTTATTAAGAACTAACTATTTACGCTTCAACTGCATTTTTCTCAAAACTATATTTTATGCATTATTTACTCACGTCAAATGTTATAACACAAAAAGTTATTGACAGATTCTCATAAAACTTTGAGAACTTGTTCTTCATAATATTGTCTAGTGAATGGTCTATAATAATTATACTGAGTTGAAAAGTTTTTAAATTATGGCCATTTATTTAAGAAATATGATCGTAAAGCTATCAAAAACCTTGTATTCTTTTTTCGATAGCTGGTAAAATTTTTGTTTTTTTTAAATATCCTATTGATGGTAGAACATTCACTAGAAAAATGCATGTAGTTTATTTTAGTAGCATCATTTTTCAAATTGGTTGAATAGATTTTTATGCATCACATTTGAAGTTTTTGACAAATTTCTTTAAAATTTCATACATAAGTATCATTTTTACAAAATTATTAATATATATTTTAAATAATTACAGCCTAATGCTATTGTTTATTAACACTAAACATAAAAATATCATTAAAATTTTTCTATACCACATTAAAAAAAAGGCCTTGAACGTGTCCGGATACCTTAATTCGCAAGAAGAGTACTATGCATGTGTAACTCTCAACCGAGAGTTAATTCGCAGTTTTCGGAGGATCAAAATGTAACCAAAACAGGATTTAAACCATGGATCAGGCATTGTGGATGCATGGTTTTTTTTTTCAATTACCCTGTGATTATTGTTGCTCTGCATGTTAACTCGGGCTTGTGAATACTGCCGTAAGCGTTAGGATATAGGACAGGTAAAATTTTGTTGCATTCCCACATTTAATGTCTACTGTGGTTTGTGCGTTTGGTGCCATAAACAATAGCACTGACTGATTTATAAGTTGGTGCCAGTGGCTGTCACATACATGATTTTGTATTTGCCAGCCTTTTAAAAAAAATATATTAACAAAATATACAAAAAAAAATATATTAACCATTAGATCAATTGACTTCTCTAAGGTCTAGTACCAGAGAACCATAATATTCATTTTAAGTATTCCAATTGTTTTGTTGACAACTGGTGTGTATTTTGCAACTTCATGATTTGGTTGTTGATTTTACTCTATTATTATAAAGTAACAAATGTTTGAAAATAGGGTTGTGTTATTTGCCCAATGATTAGAACCTCAATCCAGAAAGGAAAAGTTGGATCTAATATTTCCTCTTTCAACTTTTTACTTTTTCTATTAACTAACACTTTATTTTCCACTAACCCTGTCTATCTATCCCTTCACTTTAATATTAGATCCATCTTAATTCTTAATGAAGGATGATTATGAGATCTGAGGGCTTTTGCTTATTTCAGAAGTAGGTTAATTTATCGAGTCTGATTAATGTACAAAAAAATTTTCTTTTGAAAATAGTTGTGTATTTTTTAGTTCTTTATATAATTTAATACGTGTATTTGAAGAATAGCTTAAATACAAAGAATGCTCTTGTTTTGATCATCTCTAGTAGCATGTTTCATATTTCAGTCTTATTAGAAGTCGGCCACAAACGAAATTGGTTCTTTACCAGAAGTATTTTTGGTTCCACAGTTGTTTATATTTGCACTGGAGTAATTTATTTGCTGGGAGTTAAAGGTGAAAGTTAACGGTCGCTACATGGAGACTTGAAATTTTGCTAGTCGCTGCCACACTTTCTTAAAAACATTAGTTTACATGGTGGAGGGGAACCTCCGATTTTACGTTTTCTTTTTCTGTGAACCGTAATTTTTTTTTCTAAGTCAGGACACATTAATGTAACATGTGTTTCTATAAAATATGTGAAGGCTCGAATGTGGCCACTGAATTTGTGCAGCAGTGGCCACATACGAAATTTCTTATTTTCACCTTTACTGGGAGTATTCTAGTACTTAGTTTCTTTTTCAATTTATTTGGATACCAAAGTACTTGTATCCAAGGTATTCAAATGCAAAAGTAAGAGTATTTAAGCAAATAATTTGGAAATTTTATAGTTTGATTCCTTAGAATTTTTTATTCAACTAACATAACTGGTGTATTTATGAAATTGGAATGTAAAAACCTACCCTAGTTTTTGTGGGCAGGCCCAACAACAAAAACCCATTGGATTGTTTGCTAAAAGTGGGTTTTTGTACAAGATTTGTGATATATTTTAAAATTTCTCAGTTATAATTTATATAAATTGCAGGATTGTACCATTGTTTCTAAAATGTTACATAATATACAACAAATGTAAAGTACATTATTACAGATCCATCCTTCTGTCTGCAAAAATTACTGCATAAACCTGCCTGTTTTATTTATGTGCATTAATACGTGATCACCATGTGTTCTACCCCAAAACACACACAAAAAAAAAACTTTCTGCTTATGCTCATGGCTGCAAGTTGGTTTAGATTTATTGTTTGTGGCATAAAACTATTAAACAATACCAAGCTATTTTTGTTTAAAAATTTTAAAAATGAATGTAATTTATATTTTTATTTGTCAAGCATAAAAAAAAAACATTGTAAAATTTTTTATATAATATTGTTTTAAATGTGCCAGGGTTTTGCCAACCCTGCCACATGTCCATCTATCTAATAATTGATTGAGTATAGCAGCAAAATAGAATATGGATTGAAACGGAAATCTATTTTCATTATTATAACTTTTTTTATTGCAAATTTAAAATTACACGCAATAAGCATTTATGTGTATATTTATTTTAAGCATATGTTATGTATAAACTTCTTTAATTCTTGAAATGCATTTTTCAAATACTTGTCAATGCCCAGAGGAAATTGAAAAATAGGCATTTTATTTCAATTTAATGTTTTTGTCCCATTTTGTAACTATTTTCTTACAATTCAAAAGTTCTTTTTGAAAGTTAAATATTAACCAGAAGTACGAAAAGTTTCATGAATTTTTGTTTCAAGTTCCTTTTTACTTCTATTGGTAAATCAATTTTTTCGTTCATATGATTAACTTTGCTAATTCCTGTACCATGACCCTCGGAGATCCATCTCTAGGCATGCAAGGGCAATCGGAGTGAAACTACTCTTCTCCCTGTGTTTTACTGTCTTGGGTAAACATGGGGAGCACACTCCCAGGGTACCCAAGCGATCTTTCCTCCTGTTTGCATCTCCCCACCTCCTTGTTTCTTCCCTTTGGTGTTTGAACATCATTGAAATTATGACCAATTTTGTTTTGAAATACAATTATCATATGTCATCAATTAGCTAATCAAGGTTCCATTTAATTTTAGTTTTTTAATTTAATTTGCTTTAAAAAAATCTTATCACTGACTTATATTTTATTTATACTTTATAAAATGTGAGTACTTTTTCTGACCTGCATGTGTGCAGCATTCCGTATCTGAGGAAAAGGTAACCCTGGTGGACCATTTGCTATACAAAAAATATATTTTGCTGCTGGTGAACTATATACAATTAAGGAATTGTGGTCTGGTGATCTTTTTTATAGAAACTAGCTACATATTGATCTGAACAGCTCCTCACAGAACTCTTAATTCTAGTTGTGGAGTTATATCTGATCTGTTATGTATCTGAACAGGAGTTCATGGATGAAATGAAATCTCAACACCCAAATGCATTTGCATGAGATGCATGTATTTATTTCTTTGCCTTCTAGTTTATGAAGGTAGCAAAGCGAAAATGAATCTTGGATCTTTGAAACATGTTTGTGTGTGTGCTCTATGTCAACTTTATGGTATTGCTGAAAAACATATTCAGAAAATCCTCTGTGCTACTAGCAATTAAAGATTTCATTCCAGTGTAGTAGGAAAACATACTTCAAGACTAGGAAACTTGATGTGAAATGCACACAATTTTTAGATTTTAGCGTTATAACTTAATGTTGGTTATGGATTTTAAATTTTGTAAAATGACTGAAATCAAACGTTTATCCCATATGATATTAAATTTATTTTTATTTCTACAGGGTGTTGGTCGTAGGTTTGCTAACCTTGTATGCAAAAAAGCTGATGTTGATTTGAATAAACGCGCTGGTGAACTAACTGAGGAAGAGGTAAATTTTGCACATTCTATCTCATTTTTGATTGCCATGTGAAAAGCTCCAAGTGTGACATATCGAAAACATTACGCGTTTTAAGTCACTTAGGCAATTCACATAAACATAATCATGTTATACTATAAATCTCAAGCATGTTTTTAATGAGTGATTATCCTTTAAAAATAAAAAGATCAGAAATATACTAAGATTTGTACCAACTATCACACATTTGTGTTGAGACTTGGATGTGTTCATAGCAATACAAAAGCTTGTTAACCTGTAATAATATCTTCTAAGTGTAATTGATTGTAATCAATAGTTTCTGAAAATGTATGCAATAATTCATCTTTTGCTTTGAGCTCAAATCAGGTTCTCAGAGGTTCAGAAATGTATTAATGTTAAGCACAAGTTGGAAATTTTAAAATAAAAACTGAAATAATGGTAATCATCAATGGAAATAGGTAATCATTAATGTAACATACAGGGTGTCAAGATTTAACCCTCTAACGCCCAAGACGGCCGAAACGGCTTCACATGCAAAAGCCCAGCACCCGCCCGAACCGGCTTAAGTCATTAAAGCTACTGGCTATCCCCCTAACCCAGAGAAGGGCAATCCGTCATTCCCTCACTACAATGCTCCCTCCTTTCGCCTGAAGCAGTAGGGTAGTTTCCCTTAATGACAAACAACAAGTTAGGGATCGGCTTTTAACTGCGCCCTTTCACATACTTCTTCCAAGCTTGGTTTCGGACCGGACAGTTTTGTGTGGCTATTGAATAGAGAATTTGGTTTCTTCACAATCGAACAGGCTCGTTATAGGAAAACATTGTCGAAAGAAGAAATAGAAAGAATTCTTTTAAATGATACGGATGAGTGGGATTTAAATTCAAGCGACGAAGACGATCTAACAAAATATGATTTGGAGAATTCAATCCAAGAGGATAGTGTCTCCGATAGTGACAGTGACGTAGATGAAGTCCCGGAAATTGAAAGAAACGATGATATTTTTTGAATGGGAATCGAACAATATACGGAACGATGATATATCCATTCCAAACTTTAATTCGCATGCTAGTCCTGTTCATGACTTGCCGCCTGGGTCTTCACCATTAAACTATTTGAAACTCTTTCTGACGGACGCGAGAAATCACATATTTTCACGGTAATTAATATCACAGAGTTATTTTCAAACCTACAATTTGGAAATGTAATTTTCTTGTATAGCATGTTAATAATTTTACTTAAAAAATGAAGCATTTTAGGAACATAATTATGTCAATGCTATTCTTTTAGCATAGGTTTCTCGGTCAAATTAATAATTCCTCTTTATGAACTGAGAATATCTTATAAAATGAGTATATTTATGTGAAACATAAAATAATCATTTTTCGCCCCTTATGAAAAGTTCTTACTACGAATTCCAATTTGGTTTGCTTCGCAAACCAACACTACGGCCACTGCATGGCAAGCACATGACAGTTCTTTTAGTGGGGTTTGTTCATCACGAGGTTGCCCGTGAGTTCTTTTCGTGGTGACGCATATCTCTTGCAAAAATGTTAAGATTTAATTGACAAAATATTTATTAAAAAAATCAACAACAATAATTCAAAAAAATAATTCAATTCTAAACAACAATAATTCAATTCTAAACAACAATAATTCAATTCTAAACAACAATAATTCAATTCTATTAAATTAATTTGAAAATGTTCTAGATTAAATTTTAAAATTCGGGCTTCGTACAAAAATCGCAAAACATTCGGGCTTCCCTGTGTGCCAAATTTCATTCTAATAACTGCCATAGATTCATCAGGACAGTCCACGCACGCAGACAAACGCTTACTTTTATAATCGTAGAGATGAGTACTTTCAAATAAAATTTTACACACAAATATATAATAATTAATATGACTACACTGGATAGGAGAATTTTTAATAAAATTAATTTGATTTTTATACGAATAGCAAAATTATAACTATAACGCTAAATGTTCTACCGCAAAACATTTTTAATATACATAGGACTTAACAGACTTGAAAACGCTTTTTAATCGCATGCTTGCTTATGTATTAGACAGTCGGAGATACAAGAGAATTTTAAGATATACGTTATGATGAAGTAGCAGTCAAGTATTAGAAAATATATTAATTAATTTTTGTTCTTTAAAAATGTGTTAGTCTAATCAAAGATTGAGGAATGTATTATTTAGGAAAACCATATTTAAGTATAAAGAATTAACAAGTGATAAGATATAAATTGTAGTCAATTATTTTTTGCTATATTTTCTTCACAACTAATAAAATGCGTGATAGATACATATAAGTAACTAATGTCCAATACCCAATGCAACTTACAAGTTGAAACAAGCACTTCATATACACCCCCTTACAAAGCACGGGACGTCCCGTGCATTAAGAAAGTACCTAGATGACCATAGATGATGTGTAAAGGGGGAAGAAATTATTCGATTTTCCTAATGGTTTCTCGGCCGTTCTGGGTTTTTGAAGACATCGTCTTGAGACCCGTGTGGCCGCTAGAGGGTTAAATCACAACCTATCTTACATTTTTTATAACTAAGTAAATACACCCTAGAAACATCACAGAATTTGTTATATGTATTGAACATTCTGCACTCATGGTGATTTCAGCACTAATGTCTAAACCTCGTACTGATGAGCTTTAAAAAAATGTTTGGCACTGGACACTTGCAAATAATCTGAGGTGTCTATGGACTAAGTAATCTGTTGAGTCAGGGATTCTGCCAAATAGTAAAGTAAAAAAAAGTTGACATTTATTTGAAAGTTTTTACAATGTTCATGCAAAATTTTATGTTACAAACAATAAAGCAGTGGGCCTACATCTACGTAAATGTCAAGACAGCCAAAGAAAATCCCCACAAAGTAGGCCTAAACTACTTGTTACACCTTTGATTTTGATTGACCAATGGCTTAGCTCAGGCCTCGAAATATATTTTTTAATACAGGTGCACCTAAGTTTTTTAATTAGGTGCGCCTAGCGGGGAAAAAATTAGGTGCACAATTTTATTTTCACGTGCACCCGGGTATTTCGAGCCCTGGCTTAGCTATAGTGATTTTTCAACTACTTTTTTAATTGAGACATAAATAAAAAATAACACAATGTGATTAATAATTTATTAAATAAAAAATACAAATGAGCTTTCTATTTGAAAGGATGAAAGTTTAAACACTATGAACATCTTTCAATTTACAAAATGCACCCTGAAACAGTCACCTTTCACTTTTAGAGTAGTGACCCATAACAAATATTTATTTAATCAGACTAATTTAGGTCTCACTTACGCGTACTGATGCATTTGTTAGCATGATGGTGTTAATTTACTTAATAAAAACTATGTAGGATATCAACTTGTGTTTTAAAGTTAAACAAATGTTTTATCTTTTGCTCTTGTTTTGAAAATTCATTTTTAAAATGTATTACCATGTAACACACAAAGATTTTTAGTAAAATAAATATTAATTTACCATATCACAAATTCAGATTGTTTACTTAAATAAATATTAGTTTACATGTCATGTCAGAAACTCAATTTTTTATTTAACAAATTTATAGGCCCTACAGAAATTTGAATAAAAAAAATCCGGTTTTTGATTTAAATCAAATAAATCCGATTAATTGATTTAAAAAAATCATGATTTTTTTACACCCTGGTAACATATCAGTATGTTACATTTTTTTCACATTTAACTGCTGTGTACAGTTTTTGATCCACAAATTTTTTCTTTAGGTTGAAAAACTCATCACCATTATGTCAAATCCACGTCAATACAAAATTCCAGACTGGTTCTTAAATAGGCAGAAGGATATTAAAGATGGAAAATACAGTCAAGTAACTTCCAACGGTCTAGAAAATAAACTTCGTGAAGATCTTGAAAGATTGAAAAAGATCCGTGCTCATCGTGGTCTTAGACATTACTGGGGGTAAGTAAATTCTCGTTTGTTTAGATTTTGAAAAATAGTTCAAAACTGTATTGTTCTTCCTTAATTGACATGCATTTTCTTGTCAGCATAGCTCACACATAGGATATTAAAATTTTGACTCACTTATTTTGTTCATCTTGATTGCATACTATCACCCCTCCAAGTTAGTCGGAGGAGTTCAAATACACCTTGTATATAATTTCCTTCAGTTCTATTTAAAAACCGTTGATTTGCTTGTATTGTGCATATTCAACAAGTTTAAATGTATAGGTAACAAATAATTAAAATCCAATTTAAATAATAAAATCTGATTTAAAGAAAATAAGTCCAGTTTTTAAAATTCGAGGTTTTTCCTCCATTTCTAAACTTGATGGTCCTTGAAATTATGTATCCTCCCTTGGTATATTTATCGTTTGTGTCAGTAAAACTTCCATTGTGCCGTCTGACTATTGATATTGTGTATGTCCTGTGCCTGGCACAGCATGACCAAATATGGCCCTTGTGCCATTAAAACAACAAACCTTAAAATTGTGGAATTGGTATTTAACTTAACTTTTCTGCAAATCTTTGGCTACAACTTTTTTGGTGTATTTGACTGAACTATTCTTAAGCCAGCAAATCCCTTACTTTCTAAAGGATTTGGTCACTTTTGAAGAGTGACCAAAGTTGTCAAGTTGACAGAAGTATAAAGTTTTTGTGGTTGGCAATTATGAATTATTTGATATTAACAGCATTTTCTCTGCTACTTTGACACGAGTCATGCAATCCCTATTTTGAGATACTGAGCTATTTTGTTCCCTTTTTTAGCCTCCGTGTGCGTGGTCAACATACCAAGACAACTGGCAGGAGAGGACGAACTGTTGGTGTATCCAAAAAGAAGGGTTAAACTCTACGTGTTGTATATATTCAAGGAATAAAACAAATCTTCTCATTTGTGGAATCTTAATCATTTAAGACATCAATACTTAATTCACACAATTGACTATTTCCCCAGCAATTTGAAGTTTTTTAAATCACAAATTTTATTTGAAAATCATTGATTTAAATCAGTATCATTGTATGACGTTTGTTGATATTGAAAATGAAATAGCTATGAACAAGATGTATACCACATATTGTCACTTTTTCAGGTATTTTAAGTTCTTAATTTCTACTATGAATATAACAATTTTTAGTGTACAATTAAAAAAAAGTAAAATGTCAACCTACTACATGTTCTGGTTCGGGTTGTCTAGGGTGTTGATGTATGAAGACAAGAACAAGTCAGGTTCTAACAACTATATATTCTCAGGTTTAGCATACAACTTTAGGCTCTTAAGCCTAATTAAAAGACGCATTAAAACGGAAACATCGATGAGAGCTTCGCTGTTGGCGACTTCGCTCTTCACTACTCTGCTCTCTTATGCACCTGCGCTGGCGTCGCTACGAATGTTGCCACTGTGCAGGTGGTTTGGCGGATGGGGTTTTGAATATGCAACATACATATTGTCTGACTTCGTTTTGTGTTAGAACTGTTCAGACTATAGTTTCCTCCACAGCAGGTGTGCCAATTTGATCCTCATTCTGAAAGAAGTCGGTGTTTTGTGCTTTGACACCACGTGACATATAACAGACCAACCACAGTTGAAAGTTATGAACCATGGTTTTTTATTGCATCGTCCCATTGCCTTTTTGAATAAACTATTAAGACATGAAAGGGTTCCGCCTCTTTGAACATTTTTTAAAGTTGTCTCAGGGTTGACACAGAAATGCAAAGAAAATATTAAGATTTTTAAAGGGGGTATTCTATTTTTCACTTTTAAATTATTAAAAATTGGTACAGTTGACCACATGACTCGAATCAAACAATGATCTGTTAGCAGTCGGGATGTTATTAAAAACCAGGCACACATCCAAAGAAATAAAGCCAAATCTATATTGAAAAAATATTAAAGTTGCAGTTGAAAAATTATTTTTTTAAAACGAAAATCGCATTTAAGATTTACTACTAGTAGAATTTAATCATATGATGTTTTATTGCATGACCGAAAATGTTATGTGTGCAAGTCATTGTGTAGAGCAGATTGGGTTCTGCATGCAAAAACCTGCTGGATTTTTGCTAAAAGTATTTGGGATATATTACAAGTTTTTAAATTATAATAATTCGTATAAATTGCAGGATTATACCACTCTTTCTAAAATGTTACATTTTTGTGTTATTGCTTATAATTTGACCTTGTAAGCACATTTCTATCTTTGCTGCTAATATATCTGTTGCACAAAGATACATTACCAAAAATGCCTATTTAAATTAAACCATAGCTTGTAAAAAAAGAATATATTTCATGAAGTGAGAGAAATTTGCTGTAGTGTGTGTAATGTAATTGGTGATAGAAAACAATTTTAACATTTTGTATATGCATACTGTATTAAATGTATCATTGTTTGAACATGTCAAAGTTGTTACCCTGAGAGATGCGAGTAGAGAATATCCTCTAAAGATTGAAAATTGGTGAATGTTCAAAAATTTCCTATTTAAAACTAATTTTTCCAAAAATTGTGATCTTTTTCATTTTTTGACTGCAGAAAATGAACATGATTGTTATTTTATGTATCATTCACAATATATACATGCATATAAGCAATGTTAAAGAAATTAGTTGTAAATCAGATGGGAAGAAAGAGAAAAGTTAACATTATTCATTTGTTATTTCACTTATGACGTTAAAAAGAGAACAATATCTCAAAAAACGTGATTTTTCAGGAAAGTGATTTTAATGTTTTAAAAGTAAAATAAAATGTATTGAAAATAAATATTGAGCAACCGATTCAACTTTTTACTATGCAGCAGACCTTTTAGAAGGGACCTGATGTTTTTTCTTAACAGTTCTCCTTTTGATTTATGATGTTCTTGTTCAAAATAAATTTCATTGATGGCGCTTGGAGTGTGTCAAAATATGTCGTTGTTTTCACTTAAGTTATACATCCTTGCAAGGAGATAATTAACGAGGACGGACAGGCAGTTATACCTTATTTAGATAATTACTTTATTACATCTTCCAGTTTAAATCAAAACAATGGGTTTGGGAAAGGCACAGGAATTATGTTTTAAGATAAAACCCAGATAAAGAGGTAATACGTAGGTGCTGGGTGAAATGTCATGTATAGGAATATGAAGAAATAACTATTTAATCCAATTTCACAATTTATTTGTATAATTGCAGTTTCGCTTATTACAGCATCGTCGGATACAAACTAAAAATCGAAACAATGAAATAAACACAGATTGATGCAATCAAAAAAAAATTGTGTTTGTATCTGACGATACTGTAATAAGCGAAACTGAAGTATACAAATAAATTTTTAATTGTGAAATTAGATTAAATAGTTATTTATTCATATTCCTAGCAATATAATTTTTTATTTTATTTCAAATTCCAAAACGTTTTCGGGAAAAATTACAAGTCTCGTACTTGGATAATAAATACCACAAAGTACAAACTAATGCAAAAAATACGGAAGAAATTTTGTTATTTTAATCAAACAATGATAGAGGTAATTTAATTTTCCTATTCAAATACCGAAAAGTTGTCGGAAACAATTACCATGCTCGTACTTTTGATAGTACAACAAAGTATAAAAGAAATACAAAAGTAAACAGAAACAACTGAATAACACTAAAGCACAGGAGCACTTTCAATTTTGAAGACTTCATAGAACGTTTTGGACGAAGGCAGGTTTTAAAGGGACATTTTCACTGTAAATTTACTCTTCGTCAGATGAAGTGTTCTAGTCTTTGTGGAAGAGCTTGACTTGTCAGACCTGGATCCAGAACAATGGATTCCTGCTGAAACTAAAAAACAAATAAAATTAAAGTTTATTTGATTTAGATTTTTTTAAATTTACAAGTGTGGTTAAAAGTATCTTTATTTGTTTGCTTTGTACTTAGTTGATTTTTTCGCTATTTTGTTTTCTAGATTTATTTCCAACAAATGCTACTCACTATTTATCACCTGTAACTTCAGGAGTTTTCCCATCAGCCGCTTAGTTCTTCGTATCAGTTTTGTCCGCGGCACATACATCCAATTGGTTGGCTTTTTGCTCAGTAGTTGCGCTTGCATTAATGATCTTGCTGGCTTTGTTCAAGCTTTCTTCAGATTAATCTGCAATTAAGGAAAATATAATAATAGGCATGCAATTGGGAAAGTCAGTAACTTAGCAAACAAGTAGAATCACAACACTCCTTTTATTTGTCCTCAAAATCTATTCGTTTCTCATTTTTTAGTTCTGTTACATTTGGATAAGTTCATTTGAAGTTTTTTACTAAAGAACGAAACAGCTTTTAAAGATTCAGCAACAATAGTTGTGTCATTCTTCGCCACTAATGTTTGTCAAACTGTTTAACTCTTATCGGTTTTCTGCTTAATTAGGCCCGGTGCTCACATCCGGTTTTTCAACGTGCGGTCTGAGATATATTAGATCCAATGGAGTAGTGCACACATGCCTCCGGCGACGCACGTCCAACTTGCGCGCAATTTGTACCGCAGTTGCCCACGGCGCCGCAAACTCGTCTCCGGTCTGAAGTACCTTGTTTTCATAAACAACTGGATATAAGTAATAATAAATGGTTGCATCCAGTAACGTCTATTTTGTTTCAAAGTATACTTTTTTTTTGCACCAAGTAAGCGAAATAAACACGTTTTCTTCGATAGAATATTTACCGCGAAAGGAGTATTTGCGTCATTTCACGGTTATGTGTGCATAGTTGGGCTTCGGTGCCGCAGCGGCACCGCATGCTGAAAAACCGGATGTGTGCACCGGGCTTTACTGCTGGCTGCAGAATATCATCATTTGAGACATCACTGAAAGCGAGTTTCCTTTTGACTTGGTAACCAGATTTTCCTGAAACAAAAATATAATAAAGACTAAGGTAAAAACCAATGACACATTCCAAAATGAAACAGCTCATTTTCTTAATAAGGGGCCAACTTTTCTTTGGAAGAGTGTCGTGAAACAAATTGATCCAAAGCCACTGTCGCCTATCAACAGCTAACAACTTTGTAGCAGTTGGTAGATATGAAAATGTATCTTCAAAAATAATTTTTATTAACTATTTAAATTCAAATGAAACATTGGGTAGATTTTAAATAGTTGATTTCATAACATACTAGACACTGCGTGGCCAGCACGGTGTTGCCCGAGACAGTTCTTTTCGTGGGGTCAGGTGTGACCTCTGCTCGCCAACCTCGGTGTGATTGCTACGCATTCCCATTTAATTGCGAAGAGATCCAGTAGGTGTCACAATCTCTTGCAAAAATATAAAAGACATTCAATTGAGAAGTTTTTTTTTATTAATCAAATGTGTATTAGGTATCGATCTAATGCAAAACTTTCCGTAGATCACAAATTCGTTGAAATTTTTAACCTATCTCTAACGATTCCGAATTTACAAAAAAGTAAACAATGCCAGTCAAAAATTGTTTTGCTGTAATCGTTTGAGTGCAGGAAATGGAATCTGATATTTAGATAGCGAAGGTCAAATTCGTAAGAGAAAATATAAAAGTAACATTTAAAAAATTATTTATTTAAAGACAATCGCGCGTATATTTAGACATCGATCTAAGATCTAATGTAAAAATTTTTACTCTATCTTTAACGATGTAAAAAAGAAAAAATAACTACAAAACTCCAGTTAAAATTGATTTTTTTTCGTCCTCTGAAAGATTGTTCCCCCCGAAAATTAAACGGAAAAAATAAATTTAGAATATGTCACATCTTTATAGTATTACCTTTCTAAGGAAAATAGTAAAATTAAATTAAAAAATGTTCCAGATTAAATTTTAAAATAAATGCAGAGTTGGGTGACAGCTCAGGTGTTGCCTCGTCATCTGACCGTGGTTTACGTGGTGTTGTCCTCGGATCTTTCCCTTAGGGGATTGATCCCGGATCATCGTCAATAGCCCGTTGTGTTGCTCTAGTACAACGTTAATTAAAAATCTACCAATTATTATTAAAATAAATGCTTCGCACATGAATTACAAAATATTCGGACTTCCTGTGTGCCAAATTGGATTACTGTGATTGCCGTAGATTCGATAGGACTATGCGTACACATAAACAGACAAACACTTCCTTTTGTAATAGTAGAGATACAGGATTTTGTTATGATTCATGTTGGTTTGTGTTTTTATGGCACCAGGGCCACATTTGGACAAGTTGCGTCAAATACAAGACAGGCAACGTGAAGTGATGAATAAACATGCACAAGTAAAGTTTTACTGATTGAGAAGAGATAAATACATTCAGGGTAAGATACAGGAATCGAACATATGTTGGCTAAAACTCGCAAGTTGTTAGGGTAGTGGGCAAATCCACGGCTAAATTAAAGGAATATTCAAATATAAATTGCTGGCCACTGAAAATGCAATACCATGAAACAACCAATAACCTTGAAATTTTCACACTGCATAGAACATGCAAATGATTAGACTGCAGTGGTAGTAGGAAAATGCGTACAAAACCAGTGGAGGAGAAGCGAGGTGAGTAAAACTGAACGTAACATCATAACAGGAAGGTGAGTTGTTTTCCACCTATTTGAAAAGTTGTGTACCCCCATGCTGAAAGCGGAGTGGAATTGTTAGTTTCGGTTTCAGTTTCCTGCTTCGAATGGAGAAACAGTCCAGAGTTGCAATTTTTCATACTCCATTTAATTTTTCGTGCCGACCAACCGGTATGGTGGTTAAGGTGTTAGCCTCTAGATCAGTAGGTTCCTGGTTCGAATCCGGGTCCTGGCATGGATGTTTGTAAGAGTATGGTGTAAAGGCGGCTGGTGCACCTTAAATCTGTCGTGGCCGAAAGTCCTCACTTTGAGAAATTTGGAGAGTGTGGTGCCAGCTCAGGTGTTGCTTCTTCATCTGACCGTGGTTCAAAATTACTAGGTGTTGTCCTCGAATCTTTCCTTAAGGAATTGATCCCGGACCGTCGTCAATAGCCCCGTTGTGTTGCTCTAGTACGACGTTAATTAAAAAATTACCAATTACCATTTAATTTTTCTTACAAAACGCACAAAACTCATCTGGTGCAAAAAAATTCAGGAGCATCGCGAACAAATTGTTCCTATTATTTTCCATTAATGGCTGAAACATAGATATCTGAGAAAAGGTGATTGCTAGGTCTTGAGAGTTGAAAACGAAAGATCACAGTTCATTTTTGGATCCATGATTTTATCGAAACGTTTAAGACAAAAGCAATACATCTATAATACAAAAAACGATCTAAGGCAGTTTTTCCAAATTGATGGTCTTTAAACCGTAGTCCCTATCTAAGTAGCCCCTGTGTCCCCAGAAATGACTGTAGAGCGAGAAATGAAACCCACACAGATGCGGGTCCACATCGGTTCAAGGACGAACATGAAAATGTTCCAGTACAAGTCAGATTGATTGCAGTGATGTTTCACCAGGCATGGAACTCATATTTATCCTATGAAGGATTTACCTGTTTGGATAATAACTTCTGCTCAGTGAGTTTATTTCCTGTGTCAAAGGTATCCAACTTGTGTTAGAAACTAGTGATGCGACATCGACAGCAAAACAACGATGTTCAAAATTAAAACATCGATATTGATAATACATCGCCCCAAAAACATCGATGTTTTTAAAATTCAGTGTATTTAAACTTTTTTTCCCTGTTTCTTAAAACTGGTTTAGCACCTAGTGATGCGACATCGGTTCCAATACATCGATGTTTTTTATAAAACATCGACATCGATGTCGCATACCTACTTTTCTGACCCTTCACCCTTGGCCACTTTGGTCTAAAGTATGTTCAATTTGCTGATTATGAAAATTATGCTACTTGGTTATTTTTTAAATTTTTATAATGGTACTTTTTTCATTTAAAAATAAAACATCGACAGCGTAGAAACGTCGGCAGGTATAAACATCGATGTTACAAAAACATCGACTCCAATACATCGATGTTAAAAACATTGACATCGATGTCGCATCCCTATTAGAAACATGGTAATTTTTAATGCTTTAAAAAGAAATACGGTTTTTTATGCCATGTGTGGTTGTGTGGACGAGTAGCGGATTAGCAACCGGAGGGCTACGAGTTCGAAAGTACGTCCAACCATAGACAATCGTGTATATGGGGATGGTGAACGTTAAATTGGTTGTAGCCTCAAATATTCTCACGTTGGTGTGGTTGAGGAAGTTTGGAGAGTGGGAGTGCCATCTCAGGTGTTGACTTCGTCATCTGACCGTGGTTCAAGATTACACGGTGTTGTTCTTGGATCTTTCCCTTCAGGGTTGATACCAAATCGTAGCCAATTGCCGTCGTCGTTGTTACTCTGGTGTTAATTTAACTATACCCCTTTGACGAGTTCTTCACGTGGCGCTGCCATGGGGTCCTTGGACACGACTGCTTTGCAATAACATTTATCAAAATTCCGTTGAAAACTTGGTTGGGAACAAAACAAACAATACTTTCTTTTCATAAACCAAGCTCCACAACAACGTGTGCTGCATCAAAAATTAAAAAAGGAAAGTTGGTGGTATTTGGTAATTTTAATTAACGTCACACTGGAGCAACACAACGGTCTAGGAAAGTTGGTGGAAACCAGAGCATTCTGATTCACATCTTAATCGAATTCGCAAAGCAAAGCCGCAGTGCTCGAATTCGAATCGGAACATTATGTGCTAGCTTAATTCTCCCTTTTATTCTCTTTAACACACTCGTAATTTGTCTTTTCGTTCTTCCTGTTGTTAAATGGAACAATTAGGAACCAGCTCGCATTCTTTTCTGCGCACGTTTCTTCCAAAGTCAGAAGGGGAAAACAAACGCGCGCCGCGTGAGTTTGGAAACAGCTGAAGAATCCATATTTTCCCAGAAACTTGTAATGTCAGAAGTAATTGGAAGAACAAGCGCAGAGCTCTGTAGGTTTCCGCATCGGGGGAATATCGTGTCCATTAATTTGGCAAAATGGACGGCATTCGCACGTGACTCCGTAGGTGGTCCTTTTTCTTTTTACCTGCTGCGGTGTCGCTGCTTTCCTCTCTCTCTCTCATTCCTCAGCTGATAGTTTTCGCTTTGATGTGCTTAAAACTTATTTTCCCCTTGAATTATTTCAAGACTCATAAAATCAAAGAGTTAATACAAAATAATTTGAGGGTGTTTCGTAAAAATGTAACTTGTTCTGCAAAGCTGAATGTTCCATTTACACTGGATGGTCAGATTCGCCACAGTACAGTATATTATGCTATTTTTTGGTAAAAACCAACCTAAGAAAAAGTGTTCCGTTATTCCGACTTTGATATCTGCGTCCAAAAATTTTTATTACGTCACATCCGGTCATCCAAAATTTAACGCCAAAACCCAAACAAATTTTTTTAGCGTATATTTCGTCGCATATTGTATGGATATTTCGTCATCAGCAAAACTGAACAGATCTTGAAAAAATTGGCAATATTCTAACAACGTGATATTCCTCGTCATTATCATATCTTGATGGACGAGATATCTCGTTGTAACCACTTGGAAAGTTAAGACAAACGTGCGAAAATAAAGCACCAGATGGATACGCATTTTTAAATGCGTGCGTTAAAATATCAGCCATAGGTACAGATGTGTGCATCTCCTGAATACCACGTGCAATCGAAATATGGACAACACTTTTTCAAATTTTAATTGATAATTCTATTTTGAACTTTGCTTTTCGTTGAACACTTCAAACCTTGAAATGTTTAGAGTTTAAATTAAATTTGTCCCATAAATAATTTAACGTCACTTGAAAGGGCTAACATTTTCCCCCAGTATCTTTTTATAGTATAATCGTTGTGAATAATCTCAGCATGACAAAAAAGATCCATTTTCTTTCTTTAAGACCAAACAACGAATTACGTCTTAACACCACTATCATCTTGTATCACAGCCAGGCTCGACTCTCATCGCAACGGAATTATGCAATGGTGTGTATTACACGCAAAATATGCTTCATTCCATCAAGTTGCGAACGGTCCCATAAAAAAATACGTCGAATATCTCATTTCCCCCCCCCCTTCCTATTTTGATAGAGAACCTTTCGCACACAAGCTTCCCTTTTTTTTGCCTCTGTTGTTATCCCCCAACTTTTTCTGCCGACGACATTCTGATGCGAGTGCTGATGTTCCATGGGTCATGGTTCCAGTGACCTTTTACCGGCAACATCAAAAAAGCCTTGTAAGATCCCTGGTATTTAATTGGGCCGCCATTTTGGTATCACTTGTCTCTTCGCCACGCTCCAGGGGAGTAAAAGGGGCCGGTGGAGATGGGGGTGCCGTCTGTGTTCCGCGAGCCGACAGGGTTAATGTGTCCATATGTCACACGGGAGATTTCCACCCCTCCATTACTAAGAGCTGAGGTTTTTTCTCGAGAAAATTAGTCACTGGATCATACAGAATTTCGACACTTCTTTCGAATGCGAACCATTGCACCAAGGGAAGATGTGTGGTTGAACATGCTTGTAGCAATCATGAAGGGCAGAGGCGTAACTAAGGGAGGGGGACAGCCACGAGTGTGGGACGGCATTTCAGAAACATTTCTTAAAATTATGTGGTTTTTATGGAACAAAAATGTTTTATAACTCTTCAATGTCCGGGAGGCGTATTTAGAAACCCTGGCGCTTCCAGCACAAACGGAAATACGTCATATACATAGATGCGCAGACGCATCCGCGCACGCAAACACAGAGAGCCGAAACACAACCCTCGCTCGTATTGATAGCTGTGTAATGGCCGTTTTATCTAAAAATTAATAATTGTTGGGTTTACATTTCTTTTTGCAAATGAAAAATGTATTAAACAAAGCCATAATGAACAACTGTGTGTGTAGCCATATATAACTTTATATAAACAAACACGTGTATCTGATATTTGAAGAGAGAAGTTGGATTACACAGCACACACTTTCACACACAACTTTTTTCATAAATCTTACTTCTTGTTTACTTGGGCATTAAAAAGTATGAAAAAATTATTAGTTTCTCTTTTTCACACACAAAAAAAAACTTTTTCAGTTGGAATGAACTTAAAGATGAGTGTGAAAAAGTTCATGGTGAGCTCTGTTGACAAAGTACCTTCAGTGCCAAATGTTTAAAATCACTTATTTCTTTTTACTTTTGGCAGTAAAAAGTTAGTATTATTTATTGCTTTCACTTTTTCACCAAGAAAAACATTCTAATTTACTAAAAGATGAATGAAAAGTCCACGGTGAAATCCTTCGAAAAAGCTGCGCACACATTTTCACACATCTTTTAAAAAATGCTTACTTCTTTTTAATTTTGACATTAAGAAGTTCGAATTAATTATTACTTTCACTTTTTCACCAAGAAAAACCATTAGTAATTCAAATTTACTAAAAGAGGAGTGGGAAAAGTTCACAATGAAACCCTTTCACAAAGCTGCCTACACATTTTCACACACAACTTCTTTAAAAATGCTTACTTCTTTTTACTTTTGGGATGGAAAAGTTTGTTTTTATTAATAGTTTCACCTTTTTACAAAGAAAAAACATTAATACTTGAATTTCACTAAAGGATGAGTGTCAAAATGTTCACGGTGAGCTGGGTTAACAAAGTACTTTCAGAGACAATTAAAAAAAAAAGCTTCATTCATGTTTCTTTTAGCATTTATAAATTCGTATCTGTGTTTACTTTGAATTATGTACCAAGAAATAAGTTTAATTGTAGGAAATAACCAAAAATTGCATGAAAAAATTACACTTTGAACTGCTTCGACAAAGTTGAACAGACACATTCATAACCCAAATTTTTATAAATGTTTTTATCCATAATATTTTTGCATCAGTAAGTCTCTTTTATTGTGTACTTTGTTTTATATACCTTGGAAATAGTTTATTAATTAATTCTTTTTTACTTTTGGGCGAGGGAGCTCGGTTGGAAGAGTAACGGATTAGCAACGGTCAAGTGCATCACTCATTTGAAAAATAGCGTAATATACTTAAAATCGGCTAAATAAGTTTAACAACCTGATGTACAATTATTTGTAACGTGGCAAGCTTTTCCCCCCTGAATATGTATGAGAATAAAATAAGCAATTTAAGATTCTGAAAAGTTGACATTTTGACTTAACCCCTTTTGCCCTGGCACCAGAGAATTGTAAGCAAAATTTCATCCTTGTCCCAGAAGTAGTTCAAAATGTCATGAAAGTGTGAAGTGTAAGCTTTGAACCACTGCATCTTTAGAATAGAACGCTTAAAAGTCAATTCTTCTTTTCAATAGCCCCTTGCAATCGAATCACTATTAGGAAAAGGGGTACAAGCAATGAAATGATCTTAATCAACGATTGGAAAGAACAAAACAAGACCGGAAGAGCATTTCCTTACTTGCGACTCCGAACACATCAGCAAAGCCCGGCTGTTCGCGAGTTTCCATCAGCCAGCAATCAATTATAATAAAAAATTAATATGGTGAACAATAATTCATTAAAAAAAATTAATGACATTTATTATAAAATTCAATACGCAGCCTAAGTGGTTAGGGTGTTTATCTGCAGTAGCTAGTGTCAAATATAAAGATTATTAAATTTAATATAACTGTAATGATCTCTCTCTCTCTCTCTCCAACTAGCAGTGTTATAGCCAACTATAACAGTGATCCCAACTAGGGAAATGAAATCCCCAGTTGCTTCAATGTTTTCGGAACTCTATTTTGTTAATTGGGTAGTATTATCTGTTAGATTTGCAATATATCCCTTATGTGTAGAAGTGGGACGCGAATCATAACCTTAAAAGTATTGGTAAGTATTTTAATTAACGTCGTAATGGAGCTACACAACGAACTATTGGCGTCAGTTCAGGATCAAATCTCCAAGGGAAAGATTCGATGACACCACGTAATTTGGAACCACGGTCAGTTAAAATTATTGGAAGCTAAAGCGTTCGGATCTTAAAAACCTGTCTCCTGTTATAGTGGTCAATCTAATGAACAAGGTTTAAATAATGTGCATATTCTTAATAGTGGTGTCTTACACAATATTTATAAATTTAATAAATTTAGTACATGCTATTTTTAGTCATTTTTTGCTTTGGCAATGACAAACTTCTACCATGACAACTGAAATTTTGCAATTATAAAAAGTTCTAAATCGATTTCCATCAAAATATATTAAAGTTGTTATTTATATATTTGTCGAATATTAATTTAATTACACTTATAACATTCTAAAATTATTTTAATATGGGAACATTATGTATTGTTTGTGTGGGGGTCTTTAACATAAAAATCTTCAGCTTGATAGGTAAGGTAAAATTAAGGTTATTTTAATCAACGTTGTACTAGAGCAACATACTATGTTCTGGGATCAATTCTCTAGGGGAAGATCCGAAGACAGCACCACGTATTTTTAGTCACTCAGCTTGATTGGAAGGTATGAAAATTCAGGAAAACTAATCCAACTTTTAGAGCTCCAAACTTGACATACTCATGAAGTCCAGAAACAGCTGGACCAAATTCTTTAAAACGGCATGCGACGTTAAATTTTTTCATGAAACTAAAATTTGATGTCCGATTTGGGTGTTTGATTCGCACTATGAAATGGCGAAGCGACTTCCATCGTTTGTTGTTTTTATGGCGTAAGATATTTAGTAGCTTGGCTCTATATACTATTTCAGAGGTGATACAAGTCGGAACACTCGATTATGTAATACAACTTCAAAGTATTGAAATACGATTGAAAAACTTGGCATTGTTAAATGAATCTCACTATCTTAATATCAACACGCTGTTTTTGAGCATCCTATAAAAAAGTGAAACAGAGACAAACTATGGGTGAGCATGACGGAGCTTCGCCCAAATATTGTGATTGACAGTGGCAAAAGACACGACAGCTGACCAAGATAAGGTGGCACGCGAACAGCCGCCCCCTTCCGTAATGTGGACATACAACTGAGACTTATTTTCTTCTCACTTATCTACTCTCACAGATCCACATACTATTTATAATCTTCCTAGCTCCGTACCGTTATCATTTGGCCATCCAAAGCAAGTCCTGGTTCTTCAAAGCATGCCTCCTTTTCGTTGCATATTTTCGAAACTGATTACGCTTCTACCGGACAGCTCTGGGGTGATCCATCCTAGCTAACAAACAGAGCACAATGCCATAGCTTTTGGGTGGCCGTGGAAAGTGACATGATGTAACTATTTGTCTGGAATTTGTTAAAAGGACAAAAAGGAATAAAAGTATAAAAATAGCTATTTCACAGTAGCGTATCTTAGCGGTGGGCGTAGTTAAATGAACAGAATAAACTGTAGATACGTACACATTACGAGGAAATGATGTACCATATTTTGAATAAAATCTTTAGACTAAGTAAACTAAGATATTCCGGAATGTCAAACCTTTCCATTGCCATTTTTTAAATTTGAATTTCATAATTTATTGCAATTTGCACCAAATGCTGGACGTAACGAATTCCCCATTCCGTTCCTTACAAAATTTACAATTCTAAATCATCTGCTTTGTTTTCTATACAACTCGAGAACATCAATCATTTCGTAATCACTTCGGTTCATGAGTGTAAAACGGGGATCACTGCGATAGAAAGGTTGAACAGGGATTTCGAAGACTTTTATTGGCAAAAATACGATTATGTTAATCCATTGCTTTATAGTTCAACTCAGATGACGTTGTTTAAAATAATTCAGATTCATTGACATAAATGCCACGCGCTTGTTAAAAACTATTTAAAGCTTCAATTTTTAAATGAATGTGTTTTTAAAATACTCTTATTTGAGTGCCAACATTACGTCCACTTGTTCTTAAAGAGGCTGTAAAGACCGAATTCATTGAAGAAACTCCATAAAACCGTTTCCCATTTAAACTATTTCAGGAACAGTGGAATCAAGCTACGCCTTTCAACCGTTCCCTTACAAAGCCGTCTGTAGATATAATTTGCCTCGACTCAAACGCCTGTTTTAATAGACCGGAGAACCCATTCAAGAGACAAAGGGAGAAGTTGTTTCCGGGCTCTGAGACACATTGTCCGTGAACGGCACACTGAGGGATGACAGTTCTTCTCTCGCACCTGATAAAGATCGGCAAGTCCGACTGTGGATGTCCTGTTCGCTTGTCGCTTTCGCGTTGTCACCAACCACTTAAGTGCCATCTTCGAGGCTTTGTGTTTCGGTGAGGCACCTATACACGAAGATAAGGTTTGACGATCTTCTGGTGGTTAAAGAGATGAATGATGTCTTTCAACTGATATCGAAGCATCTTCCAGGGCAACTGAGGTGTGATTGTTGAGATGCCAATTTGCTACGTTCCGTAAAAACGACACCCACGGTTGGATTGTGTCAAGGTGGTCTTTTTCAGCGCAGATATGCAATCCCGACCCGTCTTATTAAAGTTCAACTTCATTGTGAAAGTGCTTAGATCAATATGAATCAACTTCGTTGGTTGAATTTTTATGGCGCAAGGGCCTATTCTGTGCCAAGCGGCGCCAAATAAGAGAAGTTTTATTGACACAGAAGCTAGAGATCAAACCTGCGCCGCCTATAACTAGCAAATAACTAACGCAGGGTCAAACCCCAATATATTCTACTTTGAAATCTTAAGGTGTGACGTTCCAACCATAACTCATTCAAAGCGACAATAGTGGGTAATTTGGGATGTTGTTTCTTCGCCAGTGACTTGAATCGCCGAGTTTGGAACATTTGATTTTAATAGAAATTTATTTTGAAAATTGCGATTCGGCAGTGACCTTGAAGTTTCTTGGTGGAAGACGATTAAACACAAAAAGAGAACGACAAAAAGTAATATAAAAGGGGACGAAACTCTTTCCTTCGCCGTTGGTTAACAAGAGCATGATAAATAATTATGAACAGTCAAGTGCAAAAACACTGGTTATTACATAATTTTAACGTTCCATTTAAATTGATGAAATATGAATGTTCAATTTTGTTTACTGACTCGGGCTTTTCAAAATTAAATGCGATTTTCTTATAAATTGGTCGTTCCCTCTGATGAAAAGTATCCCCATGACGCTTCTTAATGAACTTATGAAATTTATATTTGTTACTGAGAGAATTTTCGATATCGTTACATTAGTTAATCGTACAGTTCTTATTACTCCTAAATATACGGTGGAAAGCGTTAGTGTCTCCTCTTTGATGTGTCCTTCTTTTGCTTAATAGGTTTTGATATTACATATGTACATTATGTAATTCTGGACAACCAGTAAAAGTAAAAATTTTACACGTGTACTGAACATAATGGTTTTGATTGTATCATTTAGAGATATTGGTAAGCACAAGCACACACGCAGAGAGATGAGTGGCGGCGCTAGTATATATATATATATATATATATATATATATATATATATATATATAGATATGAAACTAGAATAAACAGCACTAATCTAATGTATATACTAATATATAAACTATACAGTATCAATATTCCTAAAAAATAGTATTTTTTTACTTTTTTTTTTTCACTAAAATCTTTAATGAGCTTCTTTTTCTAACCTGCAAGCAATGTCTGCTTTACTTGATAAAGCAGCAAGTGAAGAAAACATTTCTTGAGCTGTGCGCAAGTAATTTTTCCCAAACTTCAACTTGGAAAAACTACACTCTGCTATGGCCGTGCTTGCAGGAACTGTCAAAATTATTCTCATAGTTATGAGGGTGCTCGAATACAAGCCTTGGAGGTGATTTTACACAATGTATTGAAAAAAATCCCGGACATTATAAACTTCTGTTGGAATATTGTTTTCAGTGACAGTGACTTTCAAAATTGTTAATTCCTCAACCAATGTTACAGCATCAATATCGCAATTTCCATCAACACTACGAATTGAAGCTAAGTCACTGCAACACTTGTCGAGTTCTCTTTTGTCAATATTTTTAAAAACAATTAAATTTCCCAAGAATCCAAAACGACTTCCGGGTTTCTTTAGTGCTTCAAATCTATATCCATCATTCAAATATATTATTCCATCAATAAAAGTTGTAAAAAGTTCACTCTAAAATGGTCCTGTTCATTAAGCGGCTCATCTCGAGCTTCAGAGTCAAAATGTTTTTTTCTTAAGTGAAACAAGTTTCTCTTTAAAATGAGAAGGAATATCGTATTAACTTTTCTTAATAAACTTGAATGCAGCTTCGATCGTTACATCAAATCCTGTTTCATGGTATTTTTCAATACATTGGCAGAAGTTATTCAAGTAATCAACAGAAGCAGTCATGTGATTTTATGAAGATTGCCAAACTTTACTAATTTTGGTAATTCGAAGCAGTAGTTCATACCATACAAGCAAAGAAATAATGAATTTGAGAGTTAACGTTTTATGTTTTATTCCAGATAGACTTACATTCGCTGAAGGTATCTAAATCGGTCGAAGCAGCTTGTAAATTCTGGATACAATCAATATTGCTTCATCAAATTGAAATAATAACCAAATAACCACCAGAAGAGCCCCAGAGTCTGTCCTTTTAAGGGACTTATCAGTTTGACGGGCACTCCTGGGTACTTTATTATCACGGAACTTTATTATTTATATATACAGGGAGTTTCGAAACCCATGGGCAAAAATGTAAGGGGTGATAGAAAACATCTAAACAAGCAATTTTCACTATACAATGCATGGGCGGAGAGCAAGCAGTGAATCGTTAGGAGGCATCCGCCGTTACTGTCACATGAAAGAACGAAACACCAAACGGATAGAGGAGTAATCAATAATTTTATTAACAGCATGTGTGGCAAAATTACAGAAACTGCTCAAAAGAGCAACCGCCTGCGGTAATGCAGGCGTTACAACTGCGACGTAGGGAGCGGCGTACTTTTTCAAACACATCCGGCTTGTCTCGGACGGCATCAACAGAAATCCTGGCAACTAGGTCCTCGTCGGAGTCGATGGGGCTTTCGTAGACAAGATTTTTCAAATGGCCCCACAGGAAAAAGTCCAGACAGGAGAGATAGGGTGAGCGTGCTGGCAAAGGTGTAAGCCCACCCCGACCAATCCATCGCCCTGTGAATTTAGAATCTAAAGCGCTCCGCACATGCAAGCTGAAATGGGGTGGTGCTCCGTCATGCTGGAACCACATACGTGCTTGTAAGTTGGCTGTAACAGGTTGAAGTAAAAGTCTGGCAATACCTGTTGTAAAAATGTGAGGTATGTTCTGCCGTCCAGTCGGAATGGCAGAAGGTGTGGGTCGATCAAATGGTCATCCACAATTCCAGACCAAACATTTACCCTGAAACGCTTCTGATACGCATGAGGACGTGTGTTGCACGTATTGTTAGATGCCCACACATCAAGGTTGTGCGTATTAGAAATACCTTCACGAGTAAATGCCTTCTGAAATCCACGGTAGAAATGACGATGTGTAAGAAAACCCGCGCTTTATGCGAAACGATACCTAAACGAACAGTCCCCGAACACCCCACTTCCCTCTCAGTCTTTCATCCAATAGGTCAAATATCGTGCCATCCCCTTTCACCTTTGACCTCCGGACCTCCCAGTATGACTGACCTCCCACGACCACTTTTCCTCTCAAATCGCCTGTAAGAAAATTACCTCTTCGCTTAACTCCCGACCTCTACCAATGAAATTTCTTGCTAGATTCCCTGTCCAATAATCTTTATTTTAGTTCTTATCCCTCTGGCGAATTCATTTTGAACTATACACTTTTTTCCATGAGCCCCTTAGAATAGGAAAGCCCAGAACCGTACAGGGCTCCGACCCCTCAACAGCCTTCACACTAGTTATGATGTTACCAGTTCGTTATTGAATAAAGATTTTGTTAACCAAAATAATTTAACCAAAAATAAAACAAATGAAAAAAAAAAAGAAGAGTTAGTAATTTAAAGACTAAGTTACTGCAGGCAGCCATATCATGTCCATACTTCAGCAGGAAATGCACCAGTCCACAAATCCGCTTCCTTGCCTCTCTGTGGCGAGATGCCATTTTTCTCCATGTGCTGTCCGATCCGTTTTCAGTGCACTTGAAATTGAGTCGTGAGGGGACATCGGGTAGCATAATTGAGAGGGGATCCTAACGACCCACAAGCACATAGATCTGTTTTCCTTTGCCCGAAACGGGAAAGGCACTGTTGGAAAGGGCTATGGCCAGTATAAAACATAATAAGCCTTCTGTCTCGGATCGCAGGTTGGTAGGACACTACGGGAAGGACCTCGAAAAGAGGTCGTCCAGTATTCTCCTGTTCCTATTCATCTCTCCACCTCGCACAAATCAGCTCCCTCAAAAATGTTTTAAGGTGGCTGGTCGGTTTTTGAGAGGTGGAATGGAATGGGAACAAAGGGGTCATTTGCTGCGGCTTTAGCTAGGGAGTCTGCTTCCTCGTTTCCCACCTGTCCGGTATGGGCTTTAATCCAAAAGATAGAAATGGAAAGAGAGTCAGAGAGGATGTCCTGGATTTCACGTATGATAGCATTTTTGTGAGTTTTGTTAGCTTTTGCTTCAATGGAGGCTAGACTAACAGTGTAGAGTGCAGCTGAACTGAAAGCTTGTAGTGATTTAAGGGCTTCCCTGATTGCCAAGGCTTCAGCCTGAAAAACACTACATTCATTTGGTAGTCGACAGCTCCATTTCTTGTAGCTAATGTGGTAGAGGCGGTGACAAAATGCTACTCTTACTCCTGATGCCGTCAGTGTAGGCCTGAACTTGTCCCAGTTCTTACGGGCTATCCTCAGTCCATGAAACTTTAGTGGGATCGCATTGGAGAGATGGATGAGAGGTCTACGTCATAACTTTGTGTTAGTAATGCTCCAAACTTGAGGACTTGTCCATCAAGAAGGATGTTTTTCTCAAGCATTTAAGAATTTTAGACTTGACTGCTTTTGCTTCAACTGTGAGATGAAGTGGAGGGATACACGTTGCAACACAAAGCGCTGACCTGGGGGTTGTAGAATAAGCCCCAGAAATATTAATCAGAAAGTACCGCTGAATTGATGCTAGTGATTTGATGTTCTCGGGGTGAGGTTGAAGCCCCAGATGGAGGCCGCGTATATGACATGTTTTCTCTGTAACTGCTTTGTAAAGGGTATTTCCATGATCTGTGTCTATCTCCTAGTTTGGACCTTCAATTCTACTCATGCATCTTTGGAGTTTTATGGCCTACTCTAAAGACACACATGGGCACACCAGTTTATTTCCCCATCAATTGTAACTCCGAGGAGTTTAATAGAATCGCAATACGCGATGAGATATTTCCTAAGGATATTTTAAGTTTCGATGCAAGGAGGGTATTTTGACCTGGGTACCGTTGCTTTAGCGGACTGTTAAAGAGAAGGGCTTTAGATTTGCTTTCCGAGAGATGGAGGCCCTTGTCGTTTACCTAGGACTGGAGCATTCCGAGAGTTGATTTTGCGTGGTCTCCAGGATACGTCTGGTGCGGCCAGAGATTATGACGGCCATATCGTCAGCGAATGCTTGTACGTGAGCCCCTGTTGGCCAGTTGAGTCCCAAAAGTTCATCAATGACGAGGTTCCAAAGAATCGGGCCACTGCACGATCCCTGGGGGCATCCCATCGTTTGTAGAGTTTGGCAAAGGCTGTTGATGTGTGTAAGCCAACCGTTCTATTTTAAAAGGCTCTTAAAGCGGGCATATAATTTTGGGGGACATTGAGAAACTTGAAGTCGTTTGAAGACTGTGTCCCAGTTTATAGATGGTCAAAAGCAGTAGTAACATCCAGAGAGATGAGGACCGAATATTCATTGTTGTTCGAGTTTTCGTGTATTGTTTCAATAAGGGTATTAAGAGCAAGTTCTGGTGAAGATTTTTCCCGGAAGCAAATTGAAGTGGGTGGAGATTGTTTGTTTGCTGTTAGTGGAAGATAAGTCGATTTACTATCAGTTTCTCTAACGACTTGGAGAGAACCGGAAGAAGTATGATGGGTCTGTAGGAATTGAGATTGAAGTGGGTGGATGGGTGGAGATTGTTTGTTTGCTGTTAGTGGAAGATAAGTCGATTTACTATCAGTTTCTCTAACGACTTGGAGAGAACCGGAAGAAGTATGATGGGTCTGTAGGAATTGATATCTCGCTGAGTCCTTTCCTTCCTTATGGAAAAGAACTGTGCCATATTTGAGTGAGTTTGAGAAGACTCCTAGTTTGAGGCATTTGTTTAGAAGTGAAGTAAAGATTGAGGGAAACGATTCCATGAGTTTTACGAAGATTATGACGTCTAATCCCTCGTATCCTAGAGCCCTCCCCTTCTTCATTCCGTTAAAGGTGTGGTTGATCGCTCCCAATTGGAAGTCTAGTTCCTATTGGAGTTGGGTGGACGAAAATTGTGTTGGTGTTGATGTTAGCCGGTGTTCCTGGCTTTCTTTAAGCAGTCTTTAGGACACCTTTCAGGAGGTTTGGTTCTGTATTTGTCGAACCCTGTTCCGCTACAAGTGTGGAAAGTGGCGTGGTCTTGTTAACGCACTTTTAAATACGTTCCCAAAAGGGTACGATTGTGAGTTGCAAAAGCGACGCCACTGTTGTTTTTTGTGACCTTAATTCTTTTAACATATAGTGTATTCTCAATTTTGTAGAGATTTTTAAGTGTCTCTCTGGTGGTTTAATTTTTCTCTCTTTCTTAGGAACCTTCTTCTAAATGCTAACACTCTCTTCTTGTTGACTTCCAGTTCAGTGGTCCACCAACTGCTCCTGGCTCCATTGATGTCTTTTTCATCTTGTAAGTTTTCTTGGATCATACTTTGATATTAACTTAAATATATCAATGAAGTTACCTGAATTTGTGTTACACTCAACATCCAAAGATTCTGTGACATTTGAATGCCAGGTTATGACTGGCTGTGAAATTCATAATGTGTACAAATATTTCGAACAAAGGATACCAATCCGTGATTTGATAACCTGCGTCGATCGTTATTATCGCAAACCATTGATGCATGCTTTCCAAGTGTGGTTTACTGTTCTCGTCTTTGTAATAACGTACCAATATTTCTCCAGTCGCAGCATCCATTCTGAACCATTTGAGTTTGTGACTTAACAAAACATTTTGCACGGGAAAAAGTAAACGTGGTTTGTGGACATTGAGTAAACTAGCCAACGACGCTCTTGAATTTCACTATTATTTAAAATTCGAGTGAAATGGAAATTAGAGAAGTATTTTTCCTAAATCATCTTTGGGATAACTGTCTTCATTAATGTGTGCTCTTTGTGGGCCTCTTCCAATCAATCAACATCTTTTAGAGTCGGAAATGGGATACCTCCACTGTCCTGGATCAAAGCAGCATTCCCTGAAAAGTAGGCTTACACCAATCAGAAGGAGCTTCCTCCAAAGCTTTAATGAGACATTACAAGGCCAACTAGAAAGACAGGCCCGAAACCAAAATATCACGTGATCAACTTAGTCGGTGTCTTGGGCTACGAAATGAGTAAACAACGACCATTTGCATGGTGAACGGAGGGTATGTAGTATATGCCAAGTTTGGACAATTTACATTTGGACAATTTATTGCCAAATGTGGTTTTTGTTGTTTTATTCAGCTTTGTTTTATTTTGCTCATTAACCCTAAAGTTTTTCGTGACGATATTACAACACGTCTTATGATTCTTTAAGGTCCGGTGCACACATCCGGTATTTCAACATACGGCGCCGTTGCGGCATCTAAGCCCAACTATGCACACATATCGTGAAATGACGCCAATTCACATTTGCGATAAATATTCTATGGAAGAAAACGTGTTTATTTCGCTTACTTGGTGTAAAACAGTATATTTTGAAACAAAATAAACGGTTACTGAATACAACCATTAATTAATTATTATTTATATTCCATTTGTTTATGAAAGCAAGGTACTTCAGAACGGAGACTCATATGCAGCGCCGTGGGGAACTGCGGTACAAATTGCTTGCAAGTTGGACGTGCGTCGCTCCAGCGAAGCTGGAGACATGTGTGCACTGCTCCATTGGATCTAATGTATCTCAAACCGCACTTGCGTTGCAGCAGCGGCGCCGCACGTTGAAAAACCGGATGTGTGCACCGATCCTAAGGAAGAAAATACGCTTTACCACCTTTATTTAAAACGTAGAACGAACGGAGTAATTTTATTTGGAATTGTTGTACCGCTATTTTTTTCCCTGTTTTCTTGATTTTTGCTCCTTGTGTTGGAAATTTTGGATTGGAATTTTTCTCACTGGATTGATTTTTATTTTGAAATTGGAGATTGTAAGGTACAATATTTTTGTTTTGCTTATTGATTTAAATTTGGTTTTCTTTGAATATTTGAATGTGCATTTGATATGAAACGCTATTTTTCTCCATGGAGAAAAAAAAAAAAAAAAAAAAACTCGACGAGCTGCAAAAATTTACGTTGAGAGGTACTCTAAAAAAAACTCACGGCTGAAGACTGAAAATTTGTATGTGTTTTGCTCACTCGCGGAAGAAATTTCGCTTCTTCAATTTTGACACTTAATAAACCCTAAACTAATAGCCGCATCGGAAAAAATCTTAATAATCGTCCAGGGAATACGATGAAGAACAAACCATGTTAATTTCGTTTTTTTCCGATCAGTACTTTCTGAGGAAACCGTCTAAGAATCGAGCTAAACAGCAGTTTTCAATCCTGCGGCGGCAACCTTTTTTTTTAATATAGAGAGATTCTGCACGTATATTTCTAAAGAAAAGTCTTTAAGAGTAAGCCTAAAAAGAAATCAGGAATGTTTAATATTTTTCAAAAAATAGGAACGGGCTTCGCAAATTATTGTCTGATTTTCTGCAAGGTTTTTTTTCCAACTCAAAGTGCGAGGCTTTCCGCCGCTACTGAGCACAAGAGTAATGTCTTAGTTGTCAAATGACCGGCATTGACGATAAAAATTTCCACTGAATAATCTTTTCCTCTTAAAAATAATAAAACTGAAATGAGTTAATCGTATTTTATTACAAACCAGCCACTGCGTGGCGGCGTAGTCCGTGATAGTTCTTTTTGCACGATCAGGTGTGACCACAATAGGTCATTATATTATAATCTCTAATATTCGAAAAGGAAGTGTTTGTCTGTTTGTTCATGGTTCCCACACCTTTGTCCGCAAAAAATTCAAGGACTTTTCAAAACCAAAATACATTTTTTCAAGGACCTGAATTTTTTTATAATGACCTAAAACAAGGTATATTCAATTGTTGTCAAGTAAAAAAAAATATGAAAAAAAAAAAAAAAATGACAATTTTTTTATTCCATTTCCTTTACTCATGCCTTCAACTGTGGTTAGTTTGATATATATCACGTGGTGTCAAAGTGAGTAACACCGGCTTTATTCAGACTAATGCTCTAATGGCGCGCCTGCCGTGAAGAAAACTAGTCTGGACACGTTCTAACACATTTCAAAATTACACAATTTTGTACTAGTAAAAAAAATCAAGTACTTTCAAGGACTTTTTACCAAGTTCCGTAATTTTCAAGGACTTTCAAGGGCCCCTAGTTAGGAAAAAAAATTTCAAGGACCGTGGGAACCCTGTTGTTTCTTGCACGCAAAGTTCGGACGAATTAATGGCGCTTACAGTAATGGGATTTCGCACACAGATAGTCCGAATATTTTACAATTTTAGGGTCGAGGCGAATTTTAAAATTCAATCGAGAACATTTTAAAATGAATTTAATCATTATTGAATGCAACAGAATAGAATAGATCACTGATTCTAAACTTATTTTTTTGGTTTCCGTTTGATTTTGTGCAGAGGAATGTTTTTTCAACAGACGATAAAAAAAACAAATAATCTTTTCACTGCAGTTAATTAGTTATTTTTTTTTATTTCCTAGACCGTTAAAGATAGAGTAAAAATTTCAACGGATTTGAAATCTGCGGAAATTTTCAGAATAGAGCCATACCTATGAATATGATTTTCTTTAAATAAAGAATTTTTTAATTGAAAACGTCTTTTATATTTTCGCACGAGATTGTGACGTCACGGTAACTTTCCCTTTCCAAAAATAAACAAATAGCATTTCGTGCCCTTCGCGTGAAAAAAAAAATACACTTCCTGCTTTCATCGATTTTAGTGGAGAGCAAAAAATAAAAAACATTTTGAGAGGCATTGTTTAGTTCTTTTTCGTAAAAGCGGATTCGTTAAAGATAGATTAAAAATTTCAACGGATTTGAAATCTGCGGAAAATTTTACACCAGATTACTACCTTTTATCACGGACCCGGGCAACGCCAGACTAGCTAAGCAGTGGCTAGTGTAGTATAATGGGAGGGGTTTGAAACCACCCCTTATCAACGTGCTGGGAAAACCCTTTCGTAATCTTAAAGCAAAAAATGCGGGTAAAGTAAAAAACGCCTTTTAAGTCTAAACAGTTCTTTATTTACAAATTGTGTTGAAAAGAAACATATTTTTTTCAGCTTTACATTATATAGTTAAAAAGTTTAATAATTTATGCGTCCCCTCCTAGACTTAAGAGTTAGGAGTGAACACAAAACATAGACATACAACTTCTAGTAATGATGGGAATGCTTCATATAGAGTGATGATGCATCGTCACATAAGGACAGCAATGCTCACGATCAGGCAACCTAAGGGAAAAGAAAAATATAATGCCTTTGAACACAATTTTAAAATTTCAAATCAAGATTTTATAAAAACACTTTGAACAAAAGAATACACCACTATTATATAGTGTCGCATGGATCACAGGTGTTTCAAATAACCTGCAGGGAAACCGAAATGCAAAAGCTCTGATTTTGAGACAATAGTTGCAAACAAACTGAATCCTGCTATCCTCCGAGTCGGTAGATTGTTGTTGTTTCTCATGCCTACACTGGCAGACCAGAGGAGTGCCAGGCCCGTCGAAGACGGCAAGAGGTGAGAGGGGTGCGATTTCCATGTTATTGAGCCCCATTGGGAAGAAGTCCGACTTCGCTCGACATACATCCATTCAATAACACATATCGTAATTAAGATTCCAATCAGAAGCCGATAACCCCCTGATCAGGTACCCCAGAGGTATTGATTTGGTATGGGAACATGGGGGACTTTGTGACCACGACCTATTTAACGTCCCCCAGTCACCATTAGTGAACACGACGGTCTTTAGCCAGGTCGAAGAGCCGATCTCGCAATCATCAGAATTGCAGGCTCCGCCGAGGACAGAACCCACAACCCTTCTGATGCGAGCCCGACGCTCTACTGACTGAGCTACCGCGGCTCGGTAGATTATTTGGGGGGTTTATGGCTCAAGGACCAAGCAGGCAGCAGAGACGCAAGGTAAAAAAAAAAAATCAGATAAAAGCAAGCCCTCCAGAGACGGTAGGACGTCTGGAGTATTTGAAGGGTTGTAAGGCAAGTGTGTATCTCTAATATTATAAAAGGAAGTGTTTGTTTGTCTGTTTGTTTCGCGGCCGCAAAATCCTGATGATCTATGGCACTTATAGCAATGAATAGCACACAGGTAGTCCACATTTTTTGCAATTTTTGGGTCGTAGCGAAATTTTAAAATTCAATATAGAAGATTTTTTTAATGAATTTAATAGTTTTATTCTCTACCTGGTTCTTCAACGCCTTTCTTCTGCGAAAGAAGAATAACCCCAATCTTGACTTTTCTACCCACGTGACCTTGCAGTCAGCCTTGGAACCATTTCAAGCTTTTTTCATCACCCCGGAGAACGCTCGGAATTTTTTTTTTTTTTACGTTTCCGCTTTCAATTTGCGCGGAGGAATGTTTTCCCAGCCAGACTATAAATCTTTTAACTATAGTCACACTTCTTTTTTCTATCTTCTACACCGTTAATTATAGAGTAAAAATTTCAACGGATTTGAAATCTGCGGAAAATTTCAGTTTAAATTGATACCTAAAAATATAATTTTCTTTAAATAAATAATTTTTAAATTGAATATATCTTCAACGGATTTGAAATCTGCGGAAAATTTTACACCAGATTAATACCTTACACCACGGGCACGGGCAACGCCGGGCTAGCCACGCAGTGGCTAGTACTACATAATTTGATATTTAAGGGGACAATGTACTTTTTCAAAAAATTTTTGACCGGATTACGTAATACATAGACTACAAAAAAATACTTAATTCGCATACTACTACAAATGCGATTTTCTCCGATTAAGATCTTTTTGACATTCTAATTTTAAAATGTACCTTTCGCATCTGGTTTTGATAGATTTACTAATTTTTTTTAAATAATCATTAAAATCTATTGTAAGCAGTTAAGTGAAAATGAGAAAGTCATCATGCTTCCAAATTTTGGTTTAAATTGCTAATGTACCCTCGTTTTTCAAAATGTGGAGTCTAAGTACAATTTATTTTAAGAGATCTACTTACCAAGTGGGAGTTACATTTAATTTACAAGTATGACTTAATATTTTTGGACCAAAATTTTCATATAGGCTTTTTTGTGGAAATAATAAGCAGAATGCAAGTTGTATAATAATCGTATAAAAACTGCGAAACTTCAAAATGTTTCTTCGCATTATACCCCGGTTTCGGATGAGGCGACCAACAAGGCAAGAACATTAAAACAACAAAAAAATCTTGTCCCAAAAATCATTACTTTACATGCTTAACGACAGCTGAAAAGGGTATTTCGTTTTTAGAATCGATTTCTGAACTATGCTGAAGACTTAAAAATTGGTAATTGCAGGATAATCTAATGAGTTTTTTACCTTTCATTTTAACAATTATTAAAATCTAGAACATATATTTTTTTTGATAAATCATAATTACATGCATTAACCATATAAAGAAACTGTTTTGAAAAAGGTTATGTTGGAAACAAAAACATTAAAAATGAATTTTCCAAGATGAATAAAATAAACCCTAGACTTTTCTATCTTGGAAAAAAAATACATTCTAGGCCATTGTTTCTTCCAGTGATCCTCGCACCACAAAATTAGCCGCCAATGATAAAACAGTAACCAAAAAGTCGCACTGTAAACGTTGTCCCTCATGTCTAGGGGGTTGAGACCCAGAAACAAAAATACTGGGAAGGGGGTGAAAGTTTTGCGACCTTAGGAATTGTACCAACTGATCAGGGCCGATCCTAGGGTGTCGGCCACCCGTGAGCAAAGACCTAACGTGCCGCTCCTCCAGAGAATTTTCCATATTTTGACTCATACTTAACGTTGAAGTTATAAACTTATCTACCTGTATAAGAGTAAAAAGTAAAACATTAATAAAAATGCAAATAAAATTTGAAGTGCAAAACTTTATTTTTTGGCCAGCTAATAGGTTATAATAGCGACAAAATGCTTTAACAAAATAATAAACAAACACAAATATCACCTTTGAAAGAAATTAGACATTTTATAATTAGAAATGCAAAACAACAGAAAATATAATCTAATAAAAAAAGTACTAAAGCATAAATCTCGTGAAACGAAAATTATATTAATCAGTCCTTCTATAAAGACTACCTAGTAATTAGCTATGAAAAAAAATTTCTGGCTTTCTAAAAAGCACATTTGTCAATAATTTCGGTGAAATCAATTTTTTCAGAGATATCGGATTCAATAGAGATGATGGCCAAACCTGAAAGCCTTTCTTGTGTCATATTATTTCTCAAGTACGCTATCGGGAAATCGTGACTTATTTTGATTTTTTATTAATTATTTAAAATTTAGCATATTTATTCGACTTATTAAGAAATTTTGCATGATTGATAGAACTATATGCTGCCTGCGATCGCCCCTTGTTTTGGCTTCCCGCGTGCGAAGCACGCGCTGCACACCTGCTAGGATCGGCCCTGCAACTGATGTCGAATTCGTTTAGACTGGGTTTCCTATTGCATCGAAATATCTACAAGAAAAATGCTCTTTAAAACAAATTCTGGGTTGGTTGGTTTTTTTCTATGACTCATGGATCAAATACGCTGAGTCAAACACAACGCCAAGTGATGGACATTCCCCAGGAAAGTTTTTACTGACGCAGAAGGGAGAATAATCGTATCTGCGCCGCATACTACTTGCAAGTTTGTCAGCACAGTAGGCAAACCCAGAGAAGCCACAAAAATTTTCGGATTTGACCAGAATGAGGCGAAATTGAAGGATACCTGGAAATTGAAATTCTTTAAAGCCAATACTGATTGCAACTTACATTTTCATCACTCAAAAAAGCTGACTTGTAGATGACGGGCACATCGTTCCACGTTGTCTAATTTGGCACGATCTAGAATGACTGTTCTTCCATACATCAAATCGATGATAGGTTGGACGTCGTCTTTGCTGAAATCAGGGAGAAAGATGTGGGAGGGCTTTCTACCTTGGGTTTGACAGATTATTTCTCTGAAGTAGGAGCTGAACGCACAGAGAACGAGCACATGGCATCCAATATTTCCATTCCCGCATACGATGGAGCAATCCTCCGGAAGGGAGCCACAATTCTCAGACATTTCTTCGGACGATTTCTTGTCCGTACGACGCAAGTGCAGCATCTAAGCAATCAAAATGTAATCTTTCAGAAAAAGAAAGCGAACTGCTTTTTTTTTTACACAAAGCGACCAGTACTCCAGTAGATGGAGCTACGAGCCCACATCGCCTCAAAGAATAACTTCATTATGCCTCGGGATTTTTATCGTAATCAGACCGTGGTTCCAAATTACGTAGTGCGATTCCGGACAGTCTTCAATAGCCCGTTGGTTGCTCCAGTGTGATGTTAATTGAATACCAAATTATCCCGGACTTATAGGTTTTAAAAATCCTATATTAGTTTTTTTTTTAAACTTGTGTTTTTGGTTTTCAAATGTCTGCTCTTCTTAGAGCGCCTTCACACGAAGGAGATCGATCTGAAGGCGACGGAACTTACATAGAAATCATAGGAGCACTTCACACGAGAAGACTAGCAGGAATCCGTTATGAGCGACTAAAAAAGTCACCGTGGAAGTTCAGTCGCCGGCGACTTTTTTACGTCGTGGTTTATTTTATTCGAGAAACAAAACAAAATAGCTTTTATATTCTCTAGTACAAGTTTATATATTCGCGATCGTTAAAGATAGAGTAAAAATTTCAACGGATTTGAAATCTGCGAAAAATTTTACACAAAATCGATACCTTAAATGTGATTTTCTTTAAATAAATAATATTTCTTTTGTAACTTTTCTATTTACGTCAAATGCGGCTAAATTCGTATTGCGAAAATATAAAAGTTGGAATTGAAATTTATTTATTTATAGAAAATCCCATTTAAGGTATCGATCTGATGTAAAATTTTCCAGATTTGAAATCCGTTTAAATTTTCAATCTGTCTTTAACGATGCTGATTTTACAATATAAACATAAATAATTCCAGTCAAAAATTTTTGTTTTGCTTCTCTTCGCTCAAATAGTTTATGCGCAGGAAATGAATCTGTAAACATTTCCTGGTGTCAATATCAAGCGACCGGTCTAAGAGATCGATCTCCCTCGTGTGAAGGCGCCCTTAGGGTTAGCTGTCTGTTAACAGGGCGACGGCTTAATTGAACACTAATTTAACTAGAGACATGAATGGCAAACCCAACGAATTATACAGGAGGCATAAAGCAGCTCATATCCTTTAACATCGCCGAAAAAATTTGCTTCTCATGTAATTGACGCCACATGAATTCAGTTAAGTAGGAATGTATGTGGTGGCGGACACTGGCGCTCCACTTACCAAAAAATTGTTCCGTGAAATAACCAAATTACCACATTTGGCACACAATTACGGCTGGCTAAACGAAAAGTACCTTTTAGGTTTTTGCAGGATCAAACAAATATATCACTTTCGATCGGAATACTAACGCACTCTTTTTTTTCCCCCTTCAAAAATTGGTTTGACAATTTTTACCACCGTACTCTGTTTTTAGTAACTAACATAGAAAAGTCTGCAATTTGTAAGAGAACTTCGAGGGTGGCCAACCAGTTCCACGATTTTAATTCGATAATTAATTAAACACTAAGAATACCAAACGTACATACAAAAACAAGTTAACAGTCAGGGTTGGTTAAAATACTGATACCAAGTAATGCCGAATAAAAATTTGGATTCAACGCGTCTGAAAGAGAAGATAATAAAAATAGATCTCTATAATTTGTGCCAACATATTCATGTCCAAACCTCGTTCTTGTGGAGAAAAATTATCCCTCTCAACCCTTCTCTCAAACGTTTTTTTTTAAACAGAAGAGAAATACACCCAAGGAGGAATCGAACGTGCTCAGCCCACAACTAGCAGGTTGCTAGCGCAGTGGGCAAACATACAAAGACACGGCGACCTTATATAATTCAGTAGGAAATTCATTTTTAGATCAATAATGTGTGTGTGATCTTGATATTACTGAATAGACTGCAAGTAAATGCTCGATAAAAATTCATTTGTTTGAAAAATATTTTAATAAAAATACTCTTAAACCAAAAAATAATTTTTTGTTGAAAAATTAATTCAAAACCAGATAAAAATAAACAAAGGAATCAGAAATTATAATTTAATTTGTTAGCCGTTGCTGTTCAACTGAAATGTTTCACAAACAAAGTCATGATTTTTAAAACGAAACAGAAATATAACACATATTATCAAGGGCTATTGTTAGACTTTTAGAGAAAACAAAAGAAAATACAACTTACAAAATCAAATCGGCTCTGTCGATTTGGGAATAATGGCGAATTCAAAAATCGAGATAGCACTTAAGTATATTTAGAATAAACAAAGAAAATGCACCACGTTAGGCTTAGCCTCTGCCAATCAGGTAAACTGCGAAATATCAATCAACGTATCAAAGAAAATAATCATTTTTACCTTTTTAAGTTTGAAGCTAACAGTACCTCGATAAATTAAACACAACTCGGGAGTTAATTGATTGCAACAGTACCTCGATAAATTAAACACAACTCGGGAGTTAATTGATTGCAATTGGATGCTAGATGCGAACCGTAGTGCTTTGGCTTGGAAGAAATATTGTGCTTTTGACGTCAGAATTGGGCGAACGAGCAAAATCGGGCTGAAGCACGTGAACTCAACAAATGGTTGCCATTCAATGCCTGAGAAATGAGATGGAAGTTTCGTTGTAACTTCGAGTTGTGATCTATTGCTTTAAGATTCTCAAGGTCATGCCCTCTCCGTTGCCATGGCAGCATCCACCATCGAAATAGTGTGAGCTGACTTTTCCCACTTTTCTTACGTTATGTACTTGAATTTCGCCAAGTCTCCCTGTCTCGAATGGATTGGGTTTTAATTTTGCTTGTTTTTTTTTTAATGATTTTATTGTCCCTTTCACAGTAATTTTCAAGCAAATGTCTCCACAACCTTTACAAAATTTTACTTTTTTGGGAGACACGTCATTGAAATTAACACTGTCCAGCCATTTGGATATTCGGTTGTAAGGAAATGATAAACACATGAATACCTTTCAGTTGTTTAATTATCTTTTTAAAAGGGAACAATATTTCATCGGACGAGCAGGGAATAGGGGAAAACTTTCGCCTTTTCTGTTGCAATTTCTTCGGAAATCTTCACAAACCTTTTTCATGCAGCGATTATTTACAAAGTGATTTTTTTGAAGAAATATACAAACAACAGTTCGTGTTCCTAACCTTAAACTTAGAAGGCACAAAAAAAAAAAGGAAAATAATATCATCGAAAGCCGTTACTATCTCTACTATTATAAAATGAAGTTTCTGTGTGCGAGTGTTCGCCGTGTCTATGGAATATACGAATCTATGGCCCTTACAATACTGAAATTTGGCACACAGCTAGTACGAATTTTTTGCAATTTTATAGTCCAGCTCGAATTTTAAAATTTAATCTAGAACATTTTAAAATGAATGTAATAGTTTTTTCTCCTTTGGATTCTTTCCGTCCTGCTCCGGTAATTAGGGGAAAATAACAGAATTTAGCTCTTTCTTCCATGACGTCACGTCATAATCGTCACTATTAACGTCAGCCTTTGAGACCATGCCAATCTTTTTCACATTCCGCTCTCAATTAAATGGGAATGCATAGTCTCCACTCAAACAATTCCACAGCGAACATTTTAACTGGCATTTAATTCTTTTTTGTAAAATCGGGATCTTTAAAGATAGATTGAAAATTTCAACAGATTTGAAATCTGAGGAAAATTTTCTTCCATATAGATACCTTGATTTTATTTTAATAAATAATTTTCCAATTAAAAAACCAATATATTCGTGACGTCATTCGTGAAAGAGATCGTGACGTCACGCCGATTGGATCTCTTCGGCGGTTGATTTTGTTTCAATAAATAATTTCTCAATTATATATTTATATTTTTTATTTTGCGATGTAATCACCACACGGGCAATGTGACCTCCACGAAAACAACTGTCACGGGCAACGCTCTTTTTGTTTGCGAAGCAAACCAACTACACGCGCAACTCCATTATAGCTGTTATCCAATAGGCTAGACTACGAACTCCTATTTGGTTTCCGAAGCAAACCAATAACCCCACAAAAGTAACTTGCATGGGCAACGCCGGGCTAGCAGTGTCTAGTTTTTTTATAAAATAAAACGTCAAAGACAGTGGCTCCCAAAGTGGGGTCCACGAATCCCAGAGATCACATTCAATATTTTACCAGCCAAAATAAAAATAAGGACTTTTATTTTGGAAAGCATAATTCACAAAATAAAATATACTTACTTTCTCCGTTTCTTTTATCTTCTACGTTCTAAAAATAAATAAAAATGTCTAATATCATGCTGGCTATCGAAAATGCAACAATGCAAAACTTTGAAGGACGAGATATTAAAGCCATATTTATTACTAGCCACTGCGAGGCTAGCCTGGCATTGCTCGTGGTGCAAAGTATTAATTTGTAAGGTATTAAGTAAGGTATTAATTATACTACACTAGCCACTGCGTGGCTAGCCCGGCGTTGCCCGTGCCCGTGATATAAGGTATTAATCTGGTGTAAAATTTTCCGCAGATTTCAAATCCGTTGAAATTTTAAATCTATCTTAACGATTCCGGTTTCACGAAAAAGAACTAAACAATGCCAGTCAAAATGTTTTTTATATATATATATATATATATATATATATATATATATATATATATATATATATATATATATATATATATATATATATATATATATATATATATATTGCTCTCCTACGCTGAAATTCAAGAGGCAGGAAATTTAATCTGTGTTTCTTTTTGAACGCGAAGGGCAGGAAATGCTATCTGTTTATTTTTGGAAAGCGAAAGCTGATGTAACGTCCCAATCTCTTGCAAAAATATAAAAAATTTATTAAATTAAAAAAAAAAAAATTAATAATTTTTTTTTTTTAGGTATCGATATAATTTGAAATTTTTGGCAGATTTCAAACCTTTTAAATTTTTACCCTATCTTTAACGGTCTAGGAGACAGAAAAAAGAACGAAGTTACTCCAGTAAAAAGATTAAGGTAAAGCGAGGTGAGATTTTGCACAAAGAGGGTCGGGGGGAAAGAGTTGAGTGCGCGTGCAGCGACTCCATGTAGTTGTACAACAGTAGTAGTGGAGTGTCTACTTGAAAGTGCAGGTTGTTTGTTCCGAGCGTTTAGGATAAAACATCGCTATTTTGCATTGCTTTTTCCAAGTTAAACGCTTGAATTTTCATATATATTTCTCTGAATTTTATAGAATGGCAATAGTACAAAATATTTTTTAATTAAACGTTTTCTCATGAGGCTACTAACCTAGACAAACATTAAGAACATCAACGGTTCTTTCTAGAAGTGGCCATGTTTAAATAAAAGGCCGCGCAATCTCTCCTATCGAAATGGGAGAGTTTGCACATCTGCTACTTAGAAGAGATGGTGCATTGTTCCCATTCGTTTTCATGCTAGGAGAGATTACGCAGCATATTGAAAATTTTGCATAAATTGCAAATTATTTGTAAAACAAGAACGAATTAATTTTGAAACAATTTTTGAAAAAACATAATTTTTGAAATAATTTTGGTAATAAATTAATTAGCTGAAAAATAATTTGTAAAAAATAATAAAGTTGTTATTAACCTTTACGATGCGGCTGATTAACTTTTATTACCACTAAAATATCGACTACACCAGCGGCATGGTGGATGTTATCCCCCTTTAAGTGACCCCTGGCATCGATCACCATTTACGAGTTGTCATCGACTGACCTTCTAGAGGACCCCTTTTTTTGTTCCTTGGTCCCCTACCCTGCCGACCGTGAGGTGTGGACGCTTTGGGGAAAGCAAAAGGTCGTCAGGTGATACCTCTTCTCACGCAAAGAATACTATGAAAGGAATGCGTCTGTCGTAAATGCACTCACGACCCTAACGCTCAAGTTAGGTAATTAGGTATGGGGGCTCGGAGAATCAGGAGAAAAGCCGTTCCTGGAGACGCGATTGAAAAAAAATCTAAGAAAACAATCTCGCTAAGCAATGACCCTGGTAAAGTGGTTGCTGCAAAAGGCAGTAAAGATGTTCATGTTGTCACTCGTGCTGAAAAAGGTGAAATGGTAACTATGTTTGCTTTTTGCAATGCAGAAGGGCAGTTCCTGCCACCTTTCTGCTATTTTAAAGGAGTCTACACTAAATTTGAATACGCCAGAGATGCACCACCAGGAACTTTAATTAAGATGAGAAAGGAGAGTGCTTATATTCCAGAAAAAGTGGGATTCAAAAAAATTGAAGGAAACAAAACGAAGAGCAATGTGGATGAGTGGAACGGTACCAGGAGGCAAGCTTCGACCAGTGACTGGATTCAATGTGTTACTTGTGGTAGATGGTTGCACGAATGCTGCACAATTTACAACAATAAAAGCATCGATTGTGGAAGACAACTTCGGTCAGCAAACAAGAAAACATTGAATCTGGAAATGAAAATGGACTAATTTTAAGTTAAACGTGCTATCAAGTAACGTAATGTAATTTTGTAATCTTATCTGGGCTTCCTTTTTCTGTTTCTTTAATTATTTTCTTTAGTTAAAAAATGTCTTCTTTCTTAAAATTCGTTCATTTTTCTGATCTTTTAATCATTAGGTTGAAATATTCACTCCTAATACAATAATATTTGTTTACAAAAACCTCACAATAATGTCACTTAAGTGTAATTATTATTGTTAACAATTTAATTGTACTTTTCATTAAGAACAATCTCTCCTACCCATGTGCGCAATCTCTCCGACCCTTTAAGGACAGATTGCGCAAAATAGCTTTCTTGGTTTTATTACAACTGTTGTATTAGAGTGAAGCATAACAACAAAATAGCAATGGAAATGCATAAAAAACAAATGAAGTCACAATTATTCATGAATTGTTTAGCAAAAAATTGATAATTAGATTGTTTTTCATTTTTGTGTTCAATTGTGCGCAGACTCTCCTAGCTTTACCTTATTTGTTTTTTTTATCGTCTGATGGAAAATCATTCCTCCGCGCAAAATCAAAAAGGAAACGAACAAAATAAATTTAGAATCTGTGATTTTTTATGCTGTTGCATTTAATAATAATTAAATTTAATAAAATTCATTTGAAAACCATTCTATGTAGATTGAATTTTAAAATTCGTCCCTAGCCAAAATTTGCAAAAACTTCGCACTACCTGTGTGCCCAAGTTCCAAAACTGTTTGTGCCATAGATTCACAAGGACTTTGCGGGCAGTGGAAAAACAGACTAACACTTCCTTTTATAATTATAGATACACATGACATTTGCCAAAGGGTGAAATAATTGAAATAACAGCTCCATTCGATTTCAGAAAGGTTAAGAAATCAGTACTTTGTGTAGCCGCCATGATTGGCAATAAAGTAACTGCTGCTACGTGTTTTTGACATGAAATGAAGAGTCTTTGTATGTGTTTGGTATATGTCAGGTAATGATGCTTCACAATGTTGTCAAAGTTCATGAGGATAACCCGTTTAGGTTTGTAGTGTGCCAGTCGTTGAGCGATCATCAAATAGACATGTTCGATGGGAGGCAGATCTGGCAATGGAAGAAGTGAAAAGTGGTGGGCATTGAGGAATTGCACGTTGCTTGCATTGGCGGAATAATAGCTAAGCGGCCGCATAGGGCCCCGAAATACCAAAGGGGCCCCGAGGTCTTAAAATGTCTTTTCATTAGGGTTCGAGAAAAGTTGTGACAACGTCTTTACAATGTGGGTCTTTAGTGAAAAGAGTTCCTAATACTAGATGGTCACCAAAAGCAGATGTTGTATTAGCTATAAAACTTGGTTTCACCCATTTAAATGAGGCTTTAACTGAAATTTGAATTTCTGAAAAAAAAAAAGTTACCATAGTGGAGTCGACTTCACTTCAGAAGAAAATGGACTAATATGAAACCGCCCTAATGACAGTTATTTAGAATACTATGTTACAAAGTATAAATACTACTAGTAAATTAATGCAATCAGTGGAATGCTAACGATTAAAAGGATCTATACTACTGAAATCATTAGAAAATTTTATCAATTATTTCAGAGAAGTTGAAAAAGAGGCAACTGATTTATCAAGGGCTGTCATTTAATGTGGAAGATGGACAAACTCGCAGACAACAAATGAGGAACAATGTTTTTTTTAATGAAAACAAAGGAGTCGTACATGAATTTATAATAAGAGAAAATTTCATAGTGAATTAATTTATTTTATATCATAAACACCAGAGCAGACTTATCTCAAAGAACTCAGAAGTATGACGTTGTTGTGAAGCCTTTTCGAATATTTCAATTGGGGTTTATCAATAGAAAAAAAAAAGAACAGAATAAAAAGTTGAAAGAAATTTACAAAAATGACATTGGTGTGATGTTTGTACTTTTGGAGACAAATTTGACCATTTTTTTTAAATTTCTAAAAGAAAACGAGGACACCATAAAAACTACACCAGACATCTATCGAATCGACAAAGAAATGACTTGCACATTTCCGAATATTGAAATAGTATTGAAATTTTTTTTTAAATTCTCTTATCTAATATGTCAGGAAAAAGATCGTTTTCTTTTTTAAAGCTTGAAATTTTTTTTTATGAGTACTATGGAAGAAGAAGATCAATTAATATGGCCATTCTATACATAGAGCAAGAAATCGTAAACCGAATGACGCTTCCAAAATAAGTGACGAATTTACAAAAAATAAAGCAAGACGGAAATTCGTATAAAAAAATGTTCTTTTAATAAAATGTATTTAATGTGCTATGATATAAATTTTTTTTGATTACTTTTCTTTTTTGTTAATAACTTAATGAGTTTACTTGAAACTTTTTTTCTAACTTGAGTTTGAGGGCTCCGAAAATTTTATCACTTGGGGCTCCCCACTTGATATGCCACTGGTTGCTTGTCACGAGCAGTCTTTCTTTCTTTATTGGAGGAGCATTCCCCATCCGTGTGACCCTTAATTTAGGATATATCAGATTGCACTATGTGGCTTAGGGAGGTCCTCAAGTGAAAAAAAAAAGAGAGGAACACGCCCCTGACGCTCCGCTCGAAAATCCTCTGACCGCCTTGAAAGGCTAAGTCAGGACGTGAACGTGGTAAACTCAGCGAGTCGGTGGACCTTGGAAACCAAGGTTGTTTTGTTTTTCAGGAAGCCTTTGGGATGGTTAATGTTTGATTCACCCCAGTGAGGTGACTAGTTTCACCCGAGGGTAAATTGTACATTAACCCGCATCTGACCCCACAAACGAGCTGCAGTACGGACATCTTTTACAAGATGTTTTGCCTGTTTCGGCGGTGGACCTTATAGACCAAGATAATCCTGCCCCTTAGAAAGCCTTATGGACGGTTTTTCCGAGGGTGAATTGAATAGCAACCAGCATCTGCCCACACAAATGAGCTGCAGTGCAAAAGTCCGTTACAATTTCTTGGACTAAATTGGCGGTGGTCCATGGTTTATTTGTCCCGCTGGAAGCCTTTGGGACAATTAGTGTTTGCTTCACCTTGATGTGAATTCAACGCTAACTCACATCTGCCCCCCACAAACAAGCTGTAATGTGAACATCTCGGGTAAGATGATTTGCCTTTTGCGGCAATTTTAGTACAGGAGTACTAAGGGTTGTCCAATTTGGACGGTCAATGTTCGTATATTACGTGCAAACTCACTTATGTCAAAATCATTGACCTACAACTGCAGTCGCAATTGCATCCATCCTAGGGCTAGGATGGTTTAGCCAACTGTGGCAGTTTCTTAAAAGCATTTTTGAGCGTTTCTTCTACGGGCCTCCAGCAAGCGCCTTCTCAAACCAATAGTCAACGTTCCTTTCCCTACTTACAGCAAAAATACTCACCAACTTACCGTTTCATGGAGGAGCACTTGTGGGAAGTCAAGAGAGTTAGTGTAAGCGAGGTGTGAGTTTCTCAGTCACAAAGCTGCCCAAGGCTAGGAAGGCCTTGTGAATCTGAGGGTTGTGGGAGTATTTCTCATGAGCCTCTTTTTGGAAGAGGAGGCCTCCTCTCAGGTGCTATGCTACCCATGAACCTATAAACCTTGCCCATGAACAGTATTCACAAACCACGAATCAAGCTCGCTATGATTGGTTACTACTGTATGTATCCTCTCCTGATTGCATGATTAGGTAGAGGAAATACTGTTCTTTTTTTAGAACAGTTCTTTGCTGATCCACTCTAAAAAAACTGTTCTTTAACCTGTTCTTCTGTTTCCACCACTGTTCTCAAATGTCTACTCGAAATGTGCTATCCCTGTTCTTCCTCCTTAGACCATGTGACGCCAGCAGTTTTTTTTTCGCTAGACAGGCAGGAACAGAATTTGGTGGACCTATCATGTATATATTATCAGAATGAAAATTACTAATCTGCTAGCTTTTTATTGAACAGAGAACAGCTTTCTTTGAACAGAGAATAGCTCTTTGAACAGAGATCCACTCTAGCTATAGATAGATAGCTAGATAGCTATATAGATAGCTAGAGATAGCTATTATACGGTAATTTCGATTCCGCGACGAACCATGTGGTCAACGCAGCCCTAGGTGCAGAATTATATTCAGTGTTCTGCAACACAACTCCAAGTAATTGCAATTATTCTGCAGGCATTTTGTCCGAATTTTGAAAACTGCAGTAAAATCTAAAACAGACGTAAAATACAACTATCTGGTAAATATGTATTACATATGCATGATAAAACATCAAATTTAATTACCTTACTTTCTTTAAAACCAAGGCATACTTTCAGAATTTGCAATTCTGTCGATCACTTTGAAGTTAAATATTTTGTCAATGACATAGAAATGTGTTATTTACAAAGTGTGTTTGAGTAACTTAAACAGCGTAGGGAAGTTGTTCCGTAGCTTGAGAAGAAAAAAAAGGTGTGGCAAGGAGCGGACTTTGCACTGCAGAACATTGTAACGTATAATTAAAAAAAAAAATCGGCCAAAATTTTACCGGGCATTTGTTCATCTTGAAGGTGCGACGCCTATACTTTCAAGAATCCTCTCAGAACCCGTTGAAACTCAGTATAGGATGTCCGGATCTTCTTGGATTTCCCATCTCTCGATCTATCTTTCTGTTGGCGCTTTCTATAATTCTTCTGGTGTTTTGCGATTTTCCACACTTCGAAGTCCGATATCGACAAGTATTAAATATATTTGTTTTATTTCTATTATTTAATAAGCGCAAAGAGAGGCGAAACGAATGACACCTCAAACGTCGTGTTCACACAAAGCCGGAGCGAGACTAAATTAATGTGAGTGACAGTGCGCATTTTGGTGACTCAACTTTGCGCTACGATTACATAAGCCGATGACGTCAGCTCAAGATCAATCAGCCTTTATAACATTCTTTGTTTAATGCTCTTTTGAACGCGATATCGTTTATTTAAAATTTCAAGTTATTAATTTTTCGCACTTACTCTTTTTTTGACTTTTAAAAATTAAGCCTAGTACCCCTGTATCGGAAGGTAAGACGTATTCTACTTCAAAAAAGCTGCTTATCCTGACAATGTGTATGCTATGTGTATATAAAATACAATGAAACTTTGAATTACCGTCACTCTTTTAACCGTAAGTTTCTGTTAACCGTCAGTCCGTAATTACGGAACATTGCCGTTCAGAAAGCACAAGCCTCGAAAAAACAAAAACAAAATGGCAAACTATTTTAAAATTTGAATATGTATATACGTCTAGAGCGTAAGTTCATGTAACAAAACTGTACTTAATGTAAATTGTACATTATGTTCGTAAAATAAAATACATGTATGCACAGTGTATTTCCAGTTCGTAAACGAGCCTTTTTTATTATTCGCCCATATATGCAATGGATGGGGGTGGGTTACTGTTTAAGGTTTTTCTGTTATCCGTCTATTCGATTAACTGTCATAGCTAATCGAATAGACAGATAATCCCAAGTTTCACTTGTAAACAATTATCCCTTCCTAAAGTTGCAATACAACAAAGATTTAACTTCATATTTAGCGTAACATCCTGAAACTTATCTATTATAACGATTTTAAAACACAGAATATGGCGTGAAATGATACAGACTGATGCGAATGGACCGAGTCATGACTAAAATGAAACTAAACATTTTAATTCTTAAAATTTAGGTGAAATAATTGGAAAAAATTAAAAAGAGCCAATGAAATCAAAGGACAATTTTCGGAAATGAAAAATATTATTCCACATAACACATACATTCGAAATAAAAAATTAGACACATCGCTTGCCGAGTTTGCCATAAAAACGAGAGTAAATCTAATAAAGTTGGGTTGCCCTTTACCAGCCATAACTCGCTACATAAAGTGCGCCAATAGCGTTACTACAAAAAATCTTTTTTCGAAACTATCATATTTTGAAAATTTTTGGTTGACAAACAGCTTTGCCTCCTTTACAGAACGTTAGTACTGCGCTCGCGTTAACCTTCAACCGATTGAATTTCAAAGGATCAAAGATTTAAGACCTAAAGATTGAAGACTACCTTTAAAGATTAAACCTCGGATCTGATATTATGAATGGTTTCTTCGATAATCGGGAAATTGTTATAATTTGAACTTGTGTGTGAGAGAGAGAGAGAGAGAGAACACGGCCGTTATAGTTCCAAACAAAACACTAAAGTTCTTTTGGTTACTAATGACAGCAACAGTGCATAAAGATCTAGCATAAGGTCGGTAAATAATGGAAATTGCTAGTAGATAGTTTATTTCAGAGGTAAGATATTCATCATCTGACCGTGGTTCAAAATTACGTGGTGTTGTCCTCGGATCTTTTCCCGTTTGGACTGATCCCAGACCGTCGTCAATAACCCGCTGTGTTGCTCTAGTACGACGTTAACTAAAATTATCAACTATCAATTACCTCGTCATTTTGAACCGCGGTCAGATGACGATGTCAACACCGGAGGTTTATTTCGGAGGAAAGAAATCCAAAGTGGAAAACTTAAATACTCAACATTTTTATAAAAGGAAAGGAAAAAGTAAAATAATGTGGAAAGTTAGAGCCCTGTACAGATAAGATCCTATAATTTCAAGCATTCATTTAAGAAATAATATGGATAAATCGTCAATATGCTGCTTACTAGAATTTGTATCCAATTATTGGTCTTATAAATCTACCTATTTAATACAATTATAGAACACTTTTTACATTTTTTGTAACTTTATTTTTTTATGCATGAATTGAATCTAAAGTTCGCAAAGTTAGAGTAAAACAAGTTAATTTTTTTTATAATTTCACTCAGGGCTAAAGAAATTGCGCAAGGTAATATCAAACAGGAAAATTTTTTCGGTTCATGTAAATCACTGTTATATTTCTAGAAATTGCTGTAACAGGAATGGTCGAGGCAGTTGAATTTACATTGAACTGATGCAACCCATCGGGATATTGCTGTAACACAGGGGTGGCCAACCTATGGCGCATGCGCCAAACGTGGCTCAATTGATGATTACAAGTGGTGCATTGCATCCTTTTGCCTACTTATTCTTTTGAAGTAGGCGCCATAACTGAATCCATCTTCATACTTTCAACACCAGAGTACTCTCAGTTCAATTCACACAGCCTTCTTACTCATCAGTTCGTCGCATTTTTTAAAAGCAAATCCATTTTTGAAAATGAAATTTGGTTAGCTTTTTATCTGATCTAAATGGCTTTTGACCTGATTAATTTTTGTGAGCATTAAAAAACCCCAGAACTAAGAAAATTTGAAAAAAAAAAATCGATATTTTGTTTGGAAACGACATACATAGACATTTTGGATGAACAAACTTTTTCATCCATGAAATTTATTAAAAGCAAAAAGTTTTCGCGAATGACCTTATTCAAATTTGAAGAAATCTCTGCTGCTCTCAGTAACAAATTTAATACCAAACATTAAAAGACGCGAACTCGAAACAGGCTCAAAAGTCTTATTAATGGTAAGTAACGTTTTAATGCTGTAATACGTACAGTAATTGAATCATTTAAAAATGTTAATTATGTCTATAAACATACTTATTTAAAAAAGATTATTAAGAATATGCCAAGTCTACTTGTAGCAAGTAGAGAGAACAGACGATTCCAAGTTCTAACCTGAAATCGCCTCTCGGAGCTCCATCTCTCTCAGAGCTCTCTCTCTCTCTCTCTATTTCATCATATCCGTCAACTGTGGTCCAGAGTAATCTTCACCAAACGAGACGGCAGCTGTAGCACCATCACACCATCAGCGGACTCCCCCACTGTGATCGCCCTCACGTCCACGAGATCATCTCCTACTAGTGTATGTTGGTGCTCCTATAAACGCGTGTATTTTGAACTGGCGCACATTAACTAATTTAGTTTCCCCTAAGTGAAGTAGATCCTACCCCAATCTCTATTTCCCAACCCCAATCATGAACGTAAGAAGGTAGAATCGGTGCGTGACATATGGCGCATCTGAACTCGTATGTGAAATAAAATTGACTTATGGTATGTAAAAGGTTTGGCCACCGCGCTGTAACAGAATGAGTTGAGTATTTATACCGATTTCTAGCTTTTAAAACTCAAACACACGCAGTTTCGTCTTCTAACACTGGCAGGATAAGAGGCTCCAAATTTTGATGGTACTATAATTAAAAAGAGGACACCAGGATGGACAACAGGAGTTACAAAGCTAGTTTCAATCTGTGTCTTTGTAACCTCGAGCAAAGGCGTATCTAGGCATTTTTGAGAAAGGCAAATGGTGCTGAAATCTAATCAAATTATTTAATGCAGAGAATGATATAAAAAAACTGACGATCAAAGGAATTTTCCTTATGCCAAAGCATTTGATTTTTGTAGTTCCTGCCTTAATATATGTGCAATTATTTAGTTAGCATTGTGGCAGTGACACAATTTTCCTCTTGTTCAAGCATGCACGAACACTGTATATACACACACAAACAAAATTGCCGACCAACCGGTATAATGGTTAAGGTGTTAGGCTCCAGATTGGAAGATTCCTGGTTCGAATTCGGGTCCGGGAGTGGATGTTTGTAAGCGTATGGTGTAGAGGCAGCTGGTGCACCTTAAATCTGGCGGGGCTATTCCGTGGGCAATATAATTAAGATTAACAATAAATATTTAAGTTTTTGTTGGCATCATGAGACTGAATGAAATTGGTTTTGATGCGAATCGAGTAGTGTGAAAAGAAAATAATTTATCCATCAAGAAAAAGTGTCCAAAATTAAGTCATGATTCGGAACTCACTATATGCATCCAGAAAAATGAAAACGAAAGGTATGACCAAATCGGAATAATCAAAACGAGACTCCACTCAAGGTGAGTAAGAATTAATTATTTTTTAACAGAATAAGCCTCAAATATTATTCTGCGAAGCCAAAAACTACTTTAAGATGTATTACACTGTTTTTTAAACTGTTGTTTCAAATGTAAAACTTTAATTCATTAAAAAATTCTTTAACTGTCATATTAAAAATATGAATTAAAATTTATTCTGTTATTAAAATTACATTTGTTTTGAATTAGAAATTCGATGAAAAATTCATTTTAATTGCCAAACAGCAAATACAAACGAGGCTTTTTTGGTGCAAAAGAAAATATATTGAGACTAAACTTTAATATCAATGTCTTTCATTTGGTAAAATATATTTAAAAAATAAATAATTTTCAGTTTTACGAATTCGAGTTACTCTTGTTTGTATCGGAACGTAAAATTAACAAGCGTAGAATTCTTACACTTTCAGAAGTTGGTACAAAGTAATTCGATGACAACGTGAAAACTGACTGTCATCCTCTGGTACTGAAATGGCTGTTCTTTTTCACCAGTCCTTGTTCTACAACACTCCTACTGTTCTGTTCCAAGCTCGGAGAAAGATATGGGGACTAGATGTGCCTTAAATGAGCCGAGGAGGACCTAACAGGAGTTTCTTTGTGATTGAAATTCGTGTATTCTGCAAGGAATTCCATAATAGCTTCACCTTTTACAATTTTCCAGAGAGGGTTTGAACAAGAACGAATTATTGTCTTTTGTTATCTTTTCAGAGTGAAAAACGCAAAGGTATGCCGCAGATAATTCTCCTAATACTTAGCATGTGCTTTTCTGTTGGAGATTATAGCGTAAAGATCCAATTCAGCTCTTTCGTACTTTGGGCAACTTTAAATATCTCCTATCTCAAGTGTAAATAGATAAAAGCTATAAGCTAACTTGTTTTATTCACGGTATTAATTTGAAGTGTTTTCTTTGTTTGTAATATTAGCATTTTAATTTATTTTAAATATTGCTAAACATTTCTTTTGTTTCTTTTAATTTGGTATTTTATGCTTTGTAAACTCGATAGTAGGTTCTGCATAAAAAATTACTTATTCATTACTTCATACTTTCATACAAAAATATCCATTTAAATGACAGCAGAAAGAAAGCCCAACACAAAATAGAAAGAAAACACGACACAGAGATAGGCACCGTAGAATGAAACTTACAATCAATATAAAGCTCTAGATAGATTGGATATGGTTTTGTGGCATTGAGTCCTCTTGGGACATATTATGCCAAACTCAAGATAAAAAAGTCTAGTATATATAGTCTAATAATAAAATGGAATGCGTGATGTCATAATAAAATTAATACTATATAAATTATATGTGATGGATGAAACCAATGTCATGTAAAAAGCTAAAAATATTTGGATGAGGATTCTCTCCAATCATGTCATCTAAAACCAAGGTATAAGAATTAAAATGTTTAAGTCGTTGACTATTAAAATTAGAACATTCTACTAAAATGTGTTTTACAGTTTGTGGGCAAATGCAGTAATTGCAAATGGGATGGTCTTCTCCAAGGACATAGGAAAAATAAATAAATAAATAAATAAAAAATAAATAAAAAAATAAATAAATAAAACTTTAGAAATAAAATTTTAGTTTCTAAAAGTTGATGATATTTTCTTGAGATCTGAAGTTCTTCTATCAGGATTGGCGGGAAGCTATTTCTGATCTTCATAAATTGGAAAATTGTACGAATCAAGGGATTAAAATAATTATAGATATGAAATGTTTATATTTAAAAATAGGAATGATGCGTGTCTAAACTTCAGACAGAAATCCTCCGGGTACGTCTACGCTATTAATTTTTTTTCTAATAACTCTGAACTTAAATGGTGGAAAAATGGAAAATAATTTGTCATTTTTGCCAAAAATTTAGTATGACAAAAATTTTAGAACTTTGAAACGAATTGCTTATGTTGCCTTTCAAAAAAGACTCAATTTCGATTTCGGCTCTGTTGCGAGCCATTTATTGGAGCGAAACAATCGATTCTTTGCGAATGCTGTCAAGTTGAAATTTCAGAAGCAGTTCTATTTGATGAATCTATCATACTCCGAGTGCTCAAACTTTACACGTGCTGAAGAAACTAACCCCGAACAAGCTCCCCCTTTCAGAATAGGAATTTAATACCCCACAAAACTTGCTTTTGTTGCTCGGGTTCTGTTGATGCCTGGTGACACCGACACCGTCTTGACAAGACCCCCTGCATCCCATAAGAATTCCAGTATTCTTTAGTTACCCTTCCGGAAAAAACCCTCCATTTTTAGAATGAAAAAGGTGCGAAGCGTGTAATAGCTCACCAACTTTTCGCTTGGCAAGGTCACAATGCAGCAGCTTCATGAACGATCTCGAGAAGGTGTATTGTGTTTCGGTTTGGACTTCCTTGGGAGTAATGTCTCGTGGCGGAACGTTTGCGACCACACTTGTAGTTGAATGTGACCTAATTTCGGTGGAAACAAAACGTGGGACATATATATTTTCCTGCAAAATACTTATTTTCGGTAAAAGGCCCTTTTTGCTCTCCGGAAGCGAACAATGAGGTTCGCTCTCTGGAAGGATTCGATGACGACAGTTATGGATGGCAAATCGGCTATTTGAAACTGTGGGTTACCACGAAGAGAACGAGGTTTTATGTGTTTCTAAAACAATCACACACTCCCTTTCTTTGCTGGAAGCACATTAATGCTTAGAACGAAAACGTTTCAATAAAGGGGTTTCGGGATGTGGAGAAAAGAGATACATTTTCTATTTTCAGAATGGTGTGTATGACACAGACCATTGCAATCAGCAGTCACAAATTTTTGAGTTATAGGAGGTGCTAATGTCGTTCAGCATTTCTGGAATATTTAGGATGAACATGAACCTCTTAGAGTTTTAACTGCAACTGAGCGGTTGTAAACCGACATTACGTTCGCAAGAAGATAATCTGAATGAAATTTTCTTAAATAAATATTTTTATTAAATTGTAGTGTATTTTAACTTTTGTAGACTGTGTGTGAAAAATTATAGATTTCTTTTATTTCTCTGCTATAACAATCAAAATAAATTTTCTCATCTAATTAAGCAATAGAATATAAAATGAAGTCTATATTTGTTCTGATCTTTTGGAATCCATGATAGCTCCAAATAAATGTACTTTATCATGATCATTGGAGTCACTACACCATCACAGATGCTGATATCAAAGTAAACTAAAAATACGTAACAACATTTTTCTGAGAGAAAGGATATTCTCGAACTGAAATTAAATAAATTGATTCAATTACATTTTCAATACTTAACGTATAAAAAAGAAATTAGCACACCATTGGTACTCAAGAAAGCACATTTCTTTTTAAACCATATTACGTATAACGTTTAGGTCAGAGGAGTATACCGCATATACTACTAAAAGGACGATATATCATGTATGCAATCTAATAACGAACCTTCTCTGCCTTTACAAGAATATTTACTAAGGTTAAGTTAGTAATATAATACTCTCCATATTGATGCTAGAGATTGTGAATATCTTAAAACTATTTCCCAATACTACTTCCTATGTTTAACTGGGTTTAAAAAGTTATACAAGGAATTAAGAATCTGACACGATGTACCATCTATTGCTACTTAAAAAAAATTTTGCAATTGGGAAAAGTAATTTTTTCTTACTATAGGCCTTTTTAAGGTTTTTGATAATTTTAATTTCTGAGAGGACTTTTTTTTTATTTGGGTCCTTGTTTAGTATTTTATGTCATTTGTCAATACAAATTATATTTTCCTTTGTAGACTTTCAAATTTGAAAACAAAACCAGGATTCACAAATGATGAAGCGTATTCTGCCAACTCTTTCCATACTACTGTTTATGACAGTGTAGGAAGATATTTGAATATTACTCAGTGGTAGAGGGAATCATACAGAAATATATATTCTGTTAACTTTTCTGGACGTGTTTGAAATTTGTTATAATTGAAAAATGTATCTGAAGAAGAGTCGCATTCGAATATAATCGTTTTGTTAATAGTTACACCTTCCTTACAGCAAACTTGCATCGCAGTGCCCCATGATTTGGAAAACACTGGTTTATTGAGGTAATTAACGTCGCACTAAAGCAACACAAAGGGCTATTGACACTGGTTTAGGGTGATCTAGCTTTGAAGAATAATAATCCATGTTGTACACTTCTAAAAGGAATTTTTCGGGGGAGCGAATAGATATTTACTACTCTCTCTTTCTATATATGGCTCTAAAAATACTCTAAAATCAATTCGTATTAAATTTCAATGTCTATTTCTTCACTCGGGAGAGCTCTATGAAATTAAAAATGTTGCCGAGTACTCCTTGGAAATCTCACTGTAGCCCAGATGAAAGTTGCAAGCTTTGGAAATAAAAGATGCTGACCCATCCTAACGTTGATTAAAACAAATTCCTTTTAGATCAGATAGCTGTATAGAACTGGAGCGATAAGGAGGGTGCTAATAGTAGGAGCTCGAATCCTGTTTCAGAAAGTAGAAGATAGGGGGAGAAAGGACTCCTACGGTGATAAATGAGTCCTTTGTTTCCACGCTGCTCCGAACAAAAAGGAATGACATTCTGTGGAAAGTGTCCAAGCCTGAAAGTGAGGAAAAGATTCGGGAGAGGGCGCTCACGCAGGACCCATCTGTCAACATGGCGTACGCGGAACTCCAATAAATCGTGTACGGGACGTCAGAAGAACAAAACCAAGATAGACAGTCGCAGAGAATGCTGTTCGATATGCCTGCTTCGAATACAAAATGCACTCTTTTCTCGCTGAGTGTTTTGCTCCTAATGAATTTACGATGACTAAATTCCAAAGACCACCGGAGTTTAAGAAAACAATGTCAAAAGAGTTGTACGCGCTTATTTTTGCTTGAAAAATGTAAACCTGTTTCAGTGGGCGATGTGTTAAAAGTGTAACAATAGATAAAGGGTATCGTTTTCGCAAGGGAACTTGTGAACTTGAACTTGTGTAAAGGATTCTTGTTAGGATAAAGATTTCATACTCAAGGAAATATATCTCTATAATGTTCGCGATATGAGAAATTACTGGATTTAAACATGTAGTCGGACTCAATTTTCTCTTAATATTCCATCAAGAAAAAGAACGTATCATTCAGCTGATTATTTGTCACAAGCATAAGGTAGTCTTTTTAATTGATTTTAGAATTAATTTGAAGAAAAAAAAAAAAATTGTACAACACTCTTGAAAAGGGTATTCTTGTTCATCTACATTTAATTATAGATAAATTGAGCAAGAAACTATATAAAATCTATATCACACATGAAACTACACGAATGTTTAGCTCATACAAAGCTTTCAAGCTTAAAGAAATACTACTGTGATAAAAAAGTACAAGTCGTATTTGTGAAACCCCTTCAGGATTCGTATCGAATTTTCTTTTATTGTATCAATGGACTCAAAACGGTGACCACAAAGAGGGAGTTTCACTAGTGGAAATAAGAAAAAGTCACAAGATGCCATATCAGATGAATTTGGATCTTATGGAACCGTATGTGTTGAATGTTTTGTGAAAAAATCACGAATTCTAGTGGAATTGTGAGAAGGCGCATTATCGTGATGCAAAACCCATGAGTTATCTCGCCACAATTCAGGTCGTTTTCGACTTGTCGTTTCGAAGAATAATATAAGAACTTGTTCAGTAATGTCTCTTATTGTTAAATCACGATCTCAAGCACCAGTTCTCTTACCCGATTGACATGTTGATCATTAGTCGAAGTGGATGGTCTACCAGATCACGAATTATCTACGACGGATTCTCTCTACCTTCTTTAAACTTTTTATACCAATTAAATAGTGTTGTTTTTGGTAAACAGTCGTTTGTAAAAGCTTTTTTTAACATTTTAAACGTGTTCGTAGCAGACATTCCATTGCTGAAACAAAATTTAATGCTTGTTCTTTGTTCAATTACCTTCGACATTTTGGAAAATCAACGAAGTGACAGTTCTTTTGTTAAAAACAAATTTATTTTCAAACGATAAAATTAAATAAATCTCTGTTGCCACATGATTATATAAGTTGTAAAAATATTTGATAAAAGTTGGCAGACGATATCTACTATATATCGTCATGCTAATTAGCAAAACTCGTAACTCCACGTATAGGAGTTACGAGTATGACGATATGTATTTTAAAAGAGCATTCCGGATACGTTTTGATCACAGTAGTATCTATATAAATAAGAATGGAGTGTTTGTACATTGCATATTTTCGACCCATTTCAAGTTTTCTATCCGTTTTGGACCCTTCTGATGCCAAATCCACCTCTTACGCGTTTGGTGTCTGTCTGTTTGTCCATCTCTCTGTCTATATTGTATGTGCCTTATACAAGACGTCCGGTTTAATATATTTTTATGCAATTTTGCATACTGAGTACTTATTTTCATTTAGTGAATGAACTTGTTTGCGTAAGTCTGTTTGTCCGTCTTTCTGTCCTATGTTCGATTTTGTATTTCTGTGTTTGTGCAGGCATCACATGAATTTCATTCCATATATTTGATTGAAATGTGCTTTATTTTATACATTATCAATTAGTTTACTGAATACAAAATTAAATATTTCTTTATTGTTATATTTAGATGAGTTTCAAGCTAAAGCACCTAAGTAAGTATACTTAGGCCCGGTGCACACATCCGGTTTTTCAACGTGCGGCGCCGCTGTCGCAACGCAAGTGCTGTCTGAGATACATTAGATCCAATGGAGTAGTGTACACATGCTTCCGGCGTCACTGCTGCGACGCACGTTCAACTTGCGTGCAATTTGTACCGCAGTTCCCCATGGCTCCGCAGTTCGCTGTTCTGAAGTACCTTGATTTCATATATAAATGGAATATAACTAATAATTAATAAATGGTTGTATCCAGTAACGTCTATTTTGAAACAAAATATACTTTTTTTTTTTAAATATAAAATATACAAAAAACACGTTTTCTTCGACAGAATATTTATCGCAAATGGCGCGAAATGAGAACTTGCGTCATTTCACCGCTATGTGTGCATACTTGGGTTTCGATGCCGCAAAGCAAGGCGTTCTGAGATACATTAGATCCAATGGAGCAGTGCACACATGCCTCCAGCGCCGCTTAGGCGACGCACATCCAACTTGCGTGCAATTTGCACCGCAGTTCCGCACGGTCGCCGTACATGAGTCTCCGTTCTGAAGTACCTTGTTTTCATAAACAAATGAAATATAAACAATAATTAATAAATGGTTGTGTCCATTAACGTATATTTTGTGTTTCAAAATATACTTTTTTTTTACACTAAGTACGCGAAATAAACACGTTTTTTTCGATAGAATATGTATTGCTAATGGCGGGAAATGAGTTCGTGCGTCATTTCACGGTTATGTGTGCATAGTTGGGCTTCGGTGCCGCAGTGGCGCCGAAAGTTGAAAAACCGGATGTGTGCACCGGGCCGAAATCAACCATAATTTGGTAGTTTTGGAAAAACTGGAATGGTATATTGAGTATTGCGATGAGTATTATCGCTGTTTTCTGTTTTTAAATATTTATTGATTTAACAAATGCATTTTCCTTCTTATCACACGCAACACCACCACAAAGTATTCGATTTAAAGTGGCAGGTAAGTCAAAATAAAGAAAATTTTAAGCGTAATTATGCCATTACTGAAAGAATAATAAGCGAAATTCGACAATGTCGCATGTCTGATGCACGAGTGCCACAAGTAAAAAAATATTGTTTTGTTGACTATGAATACGAGATCACTCACCGTAAATTCGTCATATTTATTAATTGAGTTGAACAATGAAAAGAACTTAAGAAAGGGGATTCCAAATTTTCCTCAAAATCGTCTTTTGTAGTAGTAATCTTAGTGTCCCCTTTCGTCATTTTGTAGCTTTATCATATAACAAGTGTCGAAAACGGCCTCCCAAATTTGTATGTAAATTACAAGCGGCGCTGTCGTCGCTCTTTGAGTATATAAACTCATCGTTTGAAAGCCTTTTTTTTTAGATTCGGCGCAGATGTGTCAGTCTTTGTATTATTTCAATCATGATTAAACTTATTTTATTTTAAAGGCAAACTACTCGATCATTTTGAATTCCTTGATTTATTTTTCGATGTAATAGAAAAACATAGGCAAGCTCAGCCCGGATTAGAATTTGGAGAAGAGAGGGTAAGTGCAAACTTACTTTTCGTCGAAAGTTTTTGAATACACCTTTGAAAATTCAACAATAAGGGTGCGAAGTCCGTGAAATTTATAACATGGATATGCATGTGTAGGATTTGTGTCCAAAGTTAGTCGTTGAAATAATAAAAAGAGAGAGAGAGAGATGGCTAAAGGTGTTAAAATATTACTTTATTCTACGAACGACATAAGTGATTATTTATTTTGATCATCTCTTCAATCTAGAGTTAACCAATTCAAACCGAGTAAGGTCGGGTATTTTTCTAGTATCTATAATGTTCTCGATATAAGCAATTACTGGATTTAAACTTGTAGACGTACTCAATATTCTCTTAATTTTTCATCAATAGAAGTAGCAACAGTTATTCAGCTGATTATCTGCTTTTCCACTAGCGTAATTAAGCCTTTATAATTGATTCAAGAATTAATATGGAGAATTCCATATTCCCAAACCCTATACGAGGGTTTCCAAATTGTTTCTTTGAAATCTTAAAGAACAAAAAATCGTGATAAACAGTACGATTCCTTTGGCCATAGCAAAGACTTTAAATCCTAGCAAAGACTTGTTAAGACTAAGTGCCACATAGATATTGACTGTTACCTATGGGAGGGTAACCAAAAATATAAAAGTTAGCTATCATATCGCACCCTGGCAAGAAAAGTGACACAACTCAAAATTACAGAATTTGAGAAACATCAACTTAAAGAATATTATAAAACTTATATTAACACAGTATAAGCTCCTTTTAAATTTTAGGTAAGCATTTATGGTGGTAACTTCTATTATATTCTATAGAATACGTAGAAATAGAATACGTATTCTATTATATTCTATAGAATAGTAATATAACACGCTGGGGCACCTCATACATATTTTTCAATGACATAACATCAACATTTTTATTTTTCGACCTGTGTCACTTTTCTTGCCGGGGTGCGATAGGTCCGAACACAAATCTAAAAACAGGAACTGCTTGAGTAGTGAAAATTTGGAATCAATTTTGCTCTCAGCAAATATAAATTAAATAAATAATATATAGCACCCCGGGAAAAAAAGTGACATAACTCAAAAAATAAAAATTTTGTGATGTTATGTCATTGAAAAATATGTATGAGGTGCCCCAGCGTGTTATATTACTATTCTATAGAATATAATAGAAGTTACCACCGTAAATACTTACCTAAAATTTAAAAGGAGCTTATACTATTTCAATATAAGTTTTATAAATAGTATCCTTTAAGTTGATGTTTCTCAAATTCTGTGATTTTGAGTTGTGTCACTTTTCTTGCCGGGGTGAGATATGTGCCGCATGACACCACAGCTACTTTGTTGTATTCATGTGCAATTTTCAAAAATTGCCCGTTGTGTGGTTTGTTGAAGTTAAAATAACGCATGGTTAGGCGGGCTGCCACTAAATCAACGAAGGCCAAGGTTTTTGCATCCCTGCTTTAAACCAACCTATCATTCAGCAAATAATTATTTTTTCATCTACATTTACTTTTAGATCCATTGAGCTTGAAACAATATAAAATATATAGCATGAAACTGTATACGAGTGTTTATAGAGGAAGAGTCGTAAACTAGTTGTATGCCACTGTAGAAAAGACGAGGAAATGTCTTGATAAAAGCAAAGGATGGAGAAGTCGAAAGATCGCATCTCGGCGACAGACAACCGTTGAGTCGTAAACTATGATGAAAGGCATTGGTTGAATTCCCATTAAAATCGGTGGTTGATGCTGGAGCACATGTCGAATATTGCTTCCTTCTGCGGAGTGAAATGGCGTTTGTATATAAAGGGTCTCTAAGGTTGTTTTCTGGAGAATCGTGAATTTCTTCTAAGAATTACGTATTTCTAAGTTGTTTGTCTCCATTCTTTCTTACTGCGCTAGAAACCTTCGAATTGTTCGATTCCTGTGTCAGGTGCACTCCTTCCAGGATGTATTTCTCTCTTCTATGTCAGTAAAACTTTCATAGTGTGCCTATTATATGATATTGTATGTCTTTTGTCACGCGGAGCATGGCCAAATATGGCCCTTAAGCCATAAAATCCCAACAAACCAAATCATCCTTTCTTTTCACAATTACTTGACAGTTGACATTGTCTGTCTTGTGTGTGATGCAATTAGACAAAATGTAATCTTGTGCCATAAAACCCTAAACCAACCTCTTCTCCCCTTTTTTTCACAATTACTTGATGTAGTCTGTCTTGCGCTTGGTGCAGTTTGGCCAAGTATAGCCCTTGCGCAATAAAACTCAAAACCAATGTATTCTCAGTTTGAATTGATGGAAATTCCAATAGAGAGAGAGAGAGAGAGAGAGAGAGAGGGAGGGAGAGAGAGGGGGGGGGGTACCGAGGAAGTTGTTGGTATAATGTAATGTATTGACGAAAATATGTAACTGATGTTTTTTTAAAAATACATTCCACTTTTTTTCTTATCAAAACGGTATTTTGTTTTCAGACAAATCGTAGAAGGTTGGTTCGAAATTCGTGAAACATAGCTTTTTGTAATCACTCTCGATTTTACGTTTTAGATTTATTTAAAGTTGATCATTAACTTGTTTACTTACTGAAATTAAATTAAAAGGCTTTTAAATATTCGTTTAAGAACTTTTTGGTAAAAGGAAAAATTATAGAAGAAAACGCGTGGAAATATCAAAAATTATATGATTTTGAGTTATCGTTGAATTTTTAATGCAAGTATATGATTTTTTGGAATTCCTAATGAAATAAATTTAAAGACAAATAGTAATTATTATTATTTTTTTTTGTATTTCATGCTCAAAATTGTGTTTCATTTTTGGGGTCTTTTTTTAAATTTTGAAGCCGTTATAACACTTGAGAAAGGGTCGTGGTATCCCGGTTGGAAGAGTGTGTAACGGACTATACATCGGAAGGTTGCGAGTTTGAATCCAACCAAAGTCCATTGTGTACAAAGGAGGGGTGCACGTTAAATCTATCGTTGCCTCAAATGTCCTCCTGTTGGCGGGGTGTGGAGGTTTGGAGATAGGGGTGCCAGCTCAGGTGTTGCTCTTCGTCTGACCGTGGTTCTAACTTACGTGGTCTTGTCCTTGGATCTTTCCGTTCTGGAGTTGTCACTAATAGCCCATTCTATTGATCCAGTGTAACGTTAATTAAATACCTAACTACCTACCACTTGAGAAAATGTCACTCACGTTTCTGCTTCTATAATATAATTATGTACCTATATTTTCAAAATTAATTCAAACAGTTCAGGTCTTTCTTGGTGGTTCTGAATAAAACAATAGTCATTTCAAGTTCACAATCAGGTCAAAGTTTTTTCCAACAACACTGAAACTACATAACTCAATTGTCCAAAAAAAATTAGGTATGTTTCCGGAAATAATTCCCCCTTTCCATAGTGATCCTAATTTATCCAAAATTTAATTTTTAGCCTTTTCAAAATAAGATTCCGTGAAAATAACAAAATCCACTGATAGGGAATTCCAGACTGGATTATCAAACATGAGTGTCAGCGGATAAGGCCTATACATGTAGCGTTAGATGAGCAAATTTCTATAGTTTCACCACATTGAGTGATCACTGGTCCGTGCCCAATTAAGAGTACTATCGATTGGCGACTGTAGGACCAAAAGGTTTTCTTCGCGGTATGTCGATGGTCCCAAGAAGCTAAATAGAATCCGCTACTCTTATCTCTAAGCATTAAAGTCTAGAACGTTTTCCCCTGAATGCTTAGGATTGTGTGCGAGTACTTAGGATTCTCCTTAGGATGCGGTCTTCTCCGCGGCACGCGATCAAACACTTAAGCTAACTTCTATCTCGAAATTTACAGCCCGCAATTATAAATCAAGCTCTTATTTGGTCAAAATCCGACCATTTTTATTCTTTGCTTTGTTTATAAAATGTTGCAGAAATGTTATATACGTCAGAAGTGCTAGAAGATGTCCCGTCGCGGTATCTTTTTAATAGATTCTTTTTTAAGAGGGCTTTTGAAGCAAGAAAACCTTTCCTTTGGCAGTAAAAATAAGTTTCCGCATGATTGGGATTTGCTATAGTTTCCACTACAATTTAAAGTTTGTAAATGAGGAGGATTAGAAAATTGTTTTAATTCCGTTTGTATAAAACATGAAAATGAAATGAAGCGGTTTTGAGATTCCTAAGCGAGCCAGCAATTTTAGACAGTACTTTTTTTTACTTCAGACGTAAAAATGTCTGCACACACGTTGGTTAGATATATTAAGCAATGGATATAATAATATAATACTACGAGAAATTAATATGAAAAATGCTTCGTTTTCAAATACACAGCATATACAGCGTAATATTGTTGACACGACATTTCCTATAACCATATGTTTTCGATTATTTGTTTTAACAGACAGTTAAAGTATCATGGATTACAATCTACGTTTTATTGTTTAATTAGTTTTAAGCTGGTACAGTTTCTCATGAGATTAGGTACGGGAGTATTGATGAATCTGATGTTGGTTTATATATGCATTATGTCAATGACGAAAAAGGTTGGATAACAGGCAACTGCATAGGACAGGTTACTAATACGTAGCTGTGCTGGTTAGATACATGTAAAAATCATTTAAACAGAGGCCCCAAACAATGATCCGTGGATAGGACCCTGCCCTTGGAATAGGTGTGTCCGACTTTCAAAAGACATTTCAATCTCGAAATTTTCACACCACGCCAACATGAGGTTATTTCATATCATGACAGATTGAACGTGTGCTCGCCCCTTTGTACACGACGGTCTTGGTTCGAACTAACAACCCTCCGATTGCTTATCCGTGACTCTTCCAACTGGACTACCAAGGCTTCTAAAGAGAGAATAGAACATTCAATTTTACATTAGAGCTTGTCAGAAATAGGTTATCTTGTTTCCAACTAGTAGAATTACCCGGCGTTGCTTGATAACGGTGGTTAAAAATTGGTTAAACGTTTCTTAAAAGTGATCAAAAAAATATTTTCTCTATCACAGAAAAATGTGAATTTTATTGGAAATGCAATCATAGAACAGAAAACAGTCAGAGGAAACTGATTTTTTAAACTCCATTTTGAAGTTTTTATATCTTCTACAATTTACTTTAAATGAAATACGCATTTGCTTGCTTTATCCATCCACATAATCCGTTCCACATATATCATCGCAGCGCAGTGCAAGACAAAACTATAAAAGATAATATTGAGATGACTATTACAGAAGTCGATTTTGAGTTTCGGAGTGATTCTGAATGCCTTCTGAATTCATATCTCTCTATATTAAAAAAATGTTACCGCCGCCGACGCCGCAGGATTGAAAACTGTGTTGTTTAGCTCGATTCTTAGACGGTTTCCCGAGAAAGTACTGATCGGAAAAAAACAAAATTAACATGGTTTGTTCTTCATCGTATTCCCTGGACAATTATTAGGTTTTTTTCCGATGCGGCTATTAGTTTAGGGTTTATTAAGTGTTAAAATTGAAGATGCGAAATTTCTTCCGCGAGTGAGCAAAACACGTACAAATTTTCAGTCTTCAGCCGTGAGTTTTTTTTGAAGAGTACCTCTCAACGTAAATTTTAGCAGCTCGCCGAGTTTTTTTTGGTATTTCAATTTGGTTCTTCATAATATTTTTTTGAAATTCGGGAAAAATCGGGACATTTTTGTTACTTTTTTTTTAAACTGCCGAATCTATATCTTATTACTATTAGTTTTTAATTTTTAAAATATCGCAGTATACCTCAGAATGTACTCTTTCTTACGGTACTATTATTTTTGAAATCGGTTAATAATTAAAGTGGATGCGATCAAAAGTTGGTCATACAAAATTCGGAATCTTTGGATATTTTCGCTACTTTTTGTTACAACCGTTATATCTTGAGCAAAACCCATTATTTTTTAAATTTGAGAACATCACTGAATACATTACATTACACTCTTTCTTATGGTACAATTATTTTTCAAAATGGTTAATAAATAAAATGGATGCAATTAAAAGTTGGTCATACAATTTTCGGAACTTTCAGATCGTAACTTCCGATACAAAACTAAAACGGTCATATCTATATCGTATTACTGTTAGTTTTTAATTTTAAAAATATCACAATATAGATCAGAATGTACTCTTCCTTATGGTACAATTATTTTAAAAATTGGTTCGTAAATAAGTTCGATGCAATCAAAAGTTAGTGACACAAATTTCGTATTTTTCAGTTCGCATAGCAGATTCCGCAAGCAGTAGTGGGTTGCAATTTTGACTATCGGGTTTGCCAGATATCAAATTTATCGTAGCAACAATTGCCATAAAAACTATTTATTTTTATTTGGCGAGGAAATAGGCTCGCTTTTTTCCCTCTGTTCTCAGACAGTTTACCGACAAAGTACAGATCGTGAAGTTTGGAGATTAACACTGTTTACTTAAAATTGTACAGGCAACAAGATACAGAAGATGTTTTACTGATGCGGTTATTAGTTTAGGGTGCATTAAGTGTTAAAGCAAAAAAAAAATTAAATCACTTGCGAAGTAAGTATTGGTTTGCGAAGCAAACCAAACGGGATTGCGTAGCAATCCCCGTGGTCGGCGAGCCTAAGTGAGCAGGGGGCGAAGCCATCGCTGTGACGTCATGTACCGGAAAGTGAAATCGGGATAATACGAATTATTCGGATAGTTTCACTCTGTGAAAGGAATGTTGGTTTGCGAAGCTAACCAAATGGCATCTGTGAAAGGAGTGTTGGTTTGCGAAGCAAACCAAATGGGATTGCGCAGCAATCCCCGGGGGTTGGCGAGCGTAAGCGAGCAGGGGGCGGAGCCCCCTAGTCCTGGAAAAAATGACAATCTTACATCGTATTATTGCAGCCAGTTTTCTTATATCTACTATTCTAGAAGGAAGTGTTTGTGTTTGTCCATTCGAATCTATAGCACAGTCATGAAATTTGGCACACAGGTAGTTCTAAAGGTGACCAAATAGACCTCGAAGGCCGAATTTTAAAATTTTATTAAGAACATTTTTAGTTAATGAATTAGGATATTTTTATTGTTTGGCTTCTTAAGAATGGCAAAAATCTGAGAGATTTCAGCTTCTAAATTTACCTCTGATTTCATTTCTTTTATTTTTTCCTTTAATTTCATTGGTTGTTTTAAGTTTTTTCCGCAGTTTCTTAACGGATTTTCTTTTTGGAAGTGAGGGAGTGCCTAATCATTTATTTTGTATTCGTTTATGGACGCTGTTACTTTTTTAACCGTTCTGTTTGATTTGAGTCACGGTTTCTATATTTGTTGCTTGCTTTTTTCTTTAGCTTTAAGACTTTTTGAAAGTACAATACCGAAATTTAATTTTTATCATTGTCACTTCAGGTTTTTTTTTCTCTTTAGTTTTAAAACTTTTTGATAGTATAGCGACACTTAATATTTTATCATTTATACAATTTTTTGCTTATTACTCTTCAATTTGGTTTTCGGAATCAGTGAGGTTTAGTGTTAAGTCTTCTTAAAATCATAACTTATTAATGTTTGATTTGGTTTTGATTTACTTGGTTTGTCGACAAGCCTAACTTATAGCTGTTTAATTTGTTTCTGATTTACGTTGTTTGTCGGAATCAGTGAGGTTTAGCGTCAAGACTTTAAAAGCTTAACTTAATTTTGAATGCGTATAAATTCTGCAATTTTATTGTTTCTTGCTTTATTTTTTATTTTTAAGACTTAATGAAAATATAGCGATATTCAATTTTTATCATTTATTCAATTTGTTTGTCTTTTTGAAAGGATAATTTTGTCACGGGCAACGCCGTGCGGGTACTGCTAGTCAATAAATATTTTTGACTTGTAGCATTCTTGCAGCAGGAATTAATTTGTTGTAATTCCCTTAAAAATGGTGAAATTCAAAAATGTCACAGGCAAGAGTGCCAAGAGTTAAAAAACATTGGTAGAAAAATTATAAATGCTAGAACTTTCGCTGCTGATTCGACATTTTTACTAATTCAGTTACGGTAATTTTACAGGAAAAGAGTTTACGGAGAGGTATTCTTTCCAAAACACCCCTCAAAATCATCCTTTGTAATAGTCTCTTCAAATTACCTTTCGTGGTTTTGTTTTACAACAAGGGTGCAATGTATATGAATGGATATGCATGTATACGATTTGCGTCTATATTAAGATATAGGAATCATAAAAAGGTCAAAAGCTGTCAAAACTCCTTTTTTTAACACCTAAATGATATTGACATTTTTCAATGAAAGAGAAAATTTATTATTATGGTCACTTTTTCAATCTACAGTTAGCCACTACAGTTAATTTCCTTCAACCTTCAAAGCCCGTTCTGTTGCTCTAGTAGGACGTTAATTAAAAAATTATCAATTACCAATTACCTTCAACCTTCATTCAATATAATCTAAAGCATAAAACGGTTCTCAGTTATATTATTAGTTAGTTTCCTCAGTTATATTATTAAATTTTCTTTTGGTTTAAAAACGTTATTCCAAAATTAAACAAGAAGATAGACGTTTTTAACCATGCTTTGCATATTTTTGACTGAAATAAATCTCATAGTGGAAATTTTTCAGCACGGCCTTTTACACAGTAATAATATTTATATTTCTATGCTCCTTATTAAAGAACGATATCACATACATGTTTTGAACACTGTATCTTTTTTCGAATCTGGCAGCGAAGAGTTCTAACTATTCTAATGTGGTTCTTGACTCTCTTGGAACCTATGCTTCAAACACACATTTGTATTTCAAATATCAAGCGATTTCGAAAGGATTCCTTTTGTTGCATCTGGCCATCCGTCTGTATCACTGCTGCTGGACGACAGATCGTTTCCACCGACTCTGTGGGCGTACTATTCAACGAGATAAGGAGAAAGAGGAGAGTGCCACAATGCCCATAAAAAGGGAGACTAGATTTATTATATCACGTGAAGCGATAATTCAATGTTTTATGTGGAATTCCTTGCTTTTGTGGGAGGTTGTGAGCTTGCAATGTAAACACTCGCAGGTGTTATGCATTTTGAAGGGGCAGAAGAGTCCAACAGATGCAGTTTGTCACAGACGAAAAGATTCCTGCAACCTGACTCATCTTCGTTCCAAACAAATTTACGATCGTAATATTTTTCTCACGTTTTACCATATCCCATGAAGGAATGAGTCAGTGTGGTGCCCATGGCTAATTTGTTAACCATTTCGTGAGAATACTTGTTACAATAATTTACTTGTCGGTGGATATTGCATTCAGTGGCGCACCCTGGGGGTGGTTGATGGACTTTAATCACTTCCCCAAACAATGCCAAAACTTACAAATATGATAGTTTTTACTGTATCGTGGAAAAAAATCTTCCATATTTTAAGGTATTCCATTGTTACATTTTTAAGCTGCAAATTTTGAAACGCGGTTAAAAGAAGGGGTGTGGAATCTATTTCATCTCATTCAATCAGTTTGAAAGAATGATCAAGGAAATTGTGATTCTAATTTTTAAATGTTCTTTTACTATTGTATGTAGTAAAATTTTCAAATTTTTTTTTCTGTTTTATGGTTAAAGAATTTCAAACTCAAATTTGGTTTGAATCATTTAAAAAAATTAACTTTGTAAATTTCTCGCACGCAAACCACCTTCAATTTGTTTTGAAAATTTCATAATCCATCCCATGCACCCTTTAATGGAAGGACCTTTTTCTTTAAATGGGAGGACTATTAGATCAGAAGACGGATTGTGAAGTTTGGGGAAGAAAGATAAGTACTGTGATAACTTATTAGTTCTTTCCAAAGGAATATTGTGGGTGTGCATCTGATTACAGTCATTAGCATAGGTTGAAAAGTAATTGTTTTGAAGAGATAAATATATATTCCATGATTTACCAGTGGCATGAGTTCTGGACGCAAAATACTATGCAATGTTTTCTGAGAAAGCCAAACCCGCTTAAATATAAGATTGTATATGTTCCTGCCAGGCAGGCCATAAAAATTATACAATTCCGACAAATTGATTTTGACGCTATTCTTACTTGAGAGATTCTCTGCGTTCCATCAGCGACATGCTTTGTGAGTACATTCTCAGAAAACGACGGTGAATCATTTCTGTCTGAAGGTCTGGATATTTCACCCAGAGTATTCATGATATAATAATGATTTTCTGAATATAATACCTGAAAGATCAAATACAGATTCAGAGAGGTGGCTGATTAAAAAATTCTATAAGTCATAAATAATTGTTTGCATTTTTAAATAATTAGATTGAAAATTAAAAAAATTTTACACATTGTAATGATTGATGAATTTTGTTTTCTGTGCTAAATAATGGCTTCCACCAAGAAATTTAGTCCTTCAAAATTTAATTTTGATCCTTGCTCTTTATAAAAAAAAACATTTTCCAATATTAATATTATGAATAGGAAACACGAAATACGTAGATCCATAGATAGAAGGAAACTGAAAGAAAATATTTTTTGAAAAATACTATATTAAGTACAATTGTTAAACGAGAAATTTTCCAAATTAAAGCAGAAATAATCTAATGCTGTTAGAACATTTCTAAAATGTATCATTTCTTATCAAAACTTTAAATGTTTATAAAAAAAAGTGAAGTAAATTCGATGTTTTGAGGAAAGGCAATTTTGTTTGAAAGTCTTCACTGACATCATTAAATGCCCTTAAATTATCAAATACCTTATAGAGTAAGTAAATGCTAACAAATCATATTAATAAAATTTTTTGCTGAAAATTAGCATGGGAAAATGCACACCGCTTTGTATGACCCGTTCTTTCCTTTGGAAAAATTTCAAAAAGTGCTGTAATGTGAACTCGAAGCATTCTCTCCTTGCGTTCAGCAGATTCACACGTGTAGTGCACATGAAAGCTCTGCTGCCGGGCGTAAAATGCTGCTTCCCGCCCAAGCAATCACTTTCATTTGCCGACGTCGCATCTGCGCGCCACGCGTCGGCGCATCTACCCCCACCCTCATCTAGCACATCCCCGGATGACCCCTCAAAAAGCAGTGGGGTGCAAAAAGTCTTCTTTGAACTCCGCCGACTCCTGCTTCCTTGGCGGCATGCTCCCACAGCGAAAGGTGTTTATTTGCCAAACTTTTTTTTATTTCCCATTTTTTTACGATCACCTTTGGAGGTTTTCATGTGTGTGTGTATATCTGTACTTACATGTGGAGTTTTATGCCCCTTCCTCGAAACCGTAACGGGTTTATTTTCACTGGAAATAGCCTTTAACAGTCCCTCTGCTATAGTGTGCTCTGTGTCGATGACATGTTTGAAATTCTATCCTCTGCACTTAAAGCGAAGCGTCAGAGCGTGTATGTAACTGCAAACGTCCGAGGGAATATTTTGTTTCGTGCAAGTGCAGGGCCTAATGCTCACTCAAAATGATGTAAAAGCCAATCTGGCGGGTTCTTCGGCGAATGGATTCGCACATACCACTCTTCCTGAAAAGTGGAAGCATGGTGTTTGAAATTTCCGATATTACTTTTTTTGGTAGAAAAAATCTATAGAGCGCTATAGCACTTCATTTTATACTTACTAAACAACACTTCAATGCAAAGCTTTCTCGACGTTGAACATTTTTCAAAATAACGTTTGTCGTAAATATAAAATTTATGTTCTGAAATTCAATTGAGATAACAAACAAGGTTGTTAGTAAATACTAAAGAATTTTGCAAACTATTTTCTCCACACGAGAAAACATCGTCGTGTTAAAATAAAGTTTCAGTCTTTGCGGGATCTTTAGTCGAAATGCCTCATGGCCTGTGAATACATATCCGTTAATTCGATGGCTTTTTCAAGGCCTCAGTAGTTTATATTTTGATGCATAATTCTGATTATGCTGTTTAATGATGACAACTTTCCATATTAACAAATCGTTATAAGCAATACAATGTCGAAGTTGCTGACCCAAGAGCTTAAACACTTGTATATAATCCTCAATATTCTAATGTCGAGTGCTATTAATGGGTAAACCCCATGAGACAGTCTTAAAAAAACGTAAATTTTTAAAAAGTTTTTTCCCCAAAAAAATGTAATTAGCAAAGCGTCCTTCAAAAAGTTAAATCTGTACTGATGGAGTTGTGTCAAAGAGCCGAAGTGTTTATTGCCATTATTGAGTATATGACCAAAGTATTATGGTCTCGAAAGAAATTCTCTGTTTTAACACGATTCACTGCTAATGAAAACAAATACAGCCTCCAAGGTTTATGTTCTCAACAAAAATTTTCTTTTTTAACCAAAACAAAAAGAAGATAGCTTTGGTAGGAGTTGCTTAGTATGTCCTGCTACTTTTTAGGTTAGCCACTCATTGGTTCAACATCAATCCTATGAGACTAAAATTGGTGAAATACGCCATATTTCAACCATTTTAGCCATTTAGCGCTCCGGTAGGAGTTGCTTAGTAGGTCCTGCTACTTTTTAGGTTAGCCACTCATTGGTTCAACATCAATCCTGTGAGACTAAAATGGCTGAAATACGTCATATTTCAGCCATTTTAGCCACTTAGCCCCTCTGGTAGGAGTTGCTTAGTAGGTCCTGCTACTGTTAGCCACTCATTAGTTCAACATCAATCCTGTGAGACTAAAATACGCATGCGTACTAATATGTTTTCCATAGAGAAACGGACTACGCATGCTGCTCCAATTCCGTTTGTTCAAATAGATTGAAAAACACTCAATTCTAAGCAGAAATAAAGTAAACTGATTGAATTAATTAATCTTTATTTCTCAAACCTAATTGCGAATCTACTCTGAAAGGATAACGTCTTCCTGTTGCCCGTGAACAACACATACATGTAAATAAAATATATTAAAAGCGCTTTTTATCTTTAAAGAAAAAAGGTTTCTCCGTTTTTCTTGTGCGACACGATCCGCCACTGGATAATATTTCACTCGGCAGATTGAAATCCATGACGTCCTCCAATTTATTCGGCTTTGTTAAGAACCACTAACAAGACTAATTGGAAACCGGTTCCTTTATCACTCGGATTCGCGGGAAGAGCAGTGCACAGTACAGACAGGATACGTACGCGGCTGCTCGGAGAGGACCGAGATGAAAGATGAACTGCAAATGGCTCGCGGAGAAGGGTGTAAAAAACAGTCTGCAATCGCCTTCGACAAACCACCGGAAATCGTACGTTTCAGTTATCAGCGAAACGAAATAATAGGCGAAAATAAAATTTCCCGACGAGGATGTATGTACGTGGCACTTTGATACGTTATCAGTAATTTTGTTTGAAGTCGTCACAGTGATGTCCAGCAAGAAATCCATCACCACGAAATAAGTTATCCATCATTAATTAGATCAGAAATCATGCGGCACTAGGTGTCCGATATTTTCGATATTGAAGTTCTTTTACTTTTATGATTGAATGTTCGATTTAGTCCGTTTTCTTCTCTACATCATAGGTGGTTTAGGTTAGTTAAATAATTAACGTCGCCCTGCAGCAATATATCGGGCAATCAGCAACCATCCGGGTATTTGATATTTTTAATTAACGTCACACTGTAGGAACGCAACGGGCTATTGGCGAGGATCAATTTCGAAGTGAAAGATTCAAGGACAACTCGTAATTTGGATTCACTGTCATATGACGAGGTAAACATTTGAGCTGGCACCCTACTCTTCAAACTTCCACACCACACCAATGGGATGATCTTTGAGCCCACAACAAATTTAACGTGTAACAGCCCCAGTTTACACGACGATCTTTGACTGGACCTAGTTTCGAATTCCCAACTCTTCGGTTGCTAATCCGTTGCTCTTCCAACTAGGTTACCACACCCTGACAGTGGTTCCCAATTACGCGGTGTTGTCCTTGGGATGGATTCCGGACAATCATCAATAGCCCGTTGTGTTGCACCAATTTGAATTGACCACCACGTTAATTGACCACCTACCTGTTTTTCTAAATAAGGAACTGACAGGGTATGCGTTAATTAATCGTTTATTCCTATTAGCATAGTGTTTACGAACAACAAATTAGGTTGTACGTATTTTACAAATTCCTCAATTGGAAATTAGGATTTCTTTTCACCGGGACATGATTCGACCTGTGGCACACCTCCTTTATGTGTATACCCGTGTGGTCTTTCTTTTCCCATGGAGTTTACTGTCTTTAGTAAGCACGGTGGTTGAGTTCCCGGGATGCCCAATCGATCTGTTTATGATATCATCCCTCTACTCTGTTCCACAATCCTCATTTCCCCGCTTTTACGACATTTTTTACTTGACGTTGTCTTGTGTTTGGCGCAGCTTACCCATTGCGTCATGAAACCCCAACTAAACGGGACATGATTCTAATTGATGTTAAGCATCACAATATCCTGTCGCCCTTATGCCCTATCTTCGTTCCCCTTCTTTAACCTTCAATTCCTAAAGTTTTCCGCTCCCCTTCAACACCAGGTTTACAGTCATCCAAACATCTCCATCCGTTCAACGGGAAAACTTATCAACCGGTTCTTCTTGGTCAGTATTCTAGGCGGACTGTCTGAGAATCAATCATGAATTAATTGAAGCAGGTCGTGGGTGACATGTCATAGAGTACCATGGTATAATTAGTGTTCGAGAGCAAGAAAACGTAAAAAGGCTTAAACACTGTAGACTTTTGTTTTCTATTTTCAAAAGGTTTGAATCGTTTCATTGAATCTACAGCTTTTAACAATGTAACAAGGTTGAGATATTTGCACATTTGTGATAGGCATGGCCACTGAAAGAAAACGAACCACCTATTTTATTTCAAGCACTATTCATACTAGAGCAAATTCAAAGGTATCATTTAACAGGGAATAACGTCCACTTTGATTTAAAATTAAAAAATATTGCATAAAGGAACGTCTTCATATGAAATTTTGCACAAACAACGAAATTTCTTATGAAAACACCATGTTTTGAGGTCGTAATCAGATTCTGTATCGTTAAATTAGTCTAAATATTGAAATGTCACGACTTAACTACCTCTACATCACGAGATATTCAATTCTAAAATTTGTGTCCATTTCAGAGATCATCTCGAAAAAAAGTTGCTATTTGTAGATCGAGATTAATTGAGTTATAGCTACCCGAATTTCAAATTTGAAAGATTTATTTTTTATTATGGAAGAGAGAGAGAGTGCAAACGATTAGAGAATTACATTATTGTATTTAGTATGCAAGTGCAAACAACCCGAGAATTATTATCCGATGTTTATCAGATGCTTTTTAAACTTTTGGTTGCCCCCTAAAATCGCAATAACGAGGAAAATTTAATGTAGCTCAAAACGTAATTATCGGAATGAGCTGAAATTTTACATGACCATACCTAGAAGTCCTTCCAAATAGATTCCCTTCGAAATATAGCCGACCAAACGGTATAGTGGTTAAGGTGTTATCCTCTAGATCGGAAGGTTCCTGGTTCGAATCCGGGTCCGGGCATGGATGTTTGTAAGCGTATGGTGTAGAGGCGGCTGGTGCACCTTAAGTCTGTCGTGGCCGAAAGTCCTCACGTTGGGTTGGCGTGGAAGTTTGGAGAGTGGGGTGCCAGCTCAGGTGTTGCTTCGTCATCTGACCGTGGTTCAAAATTACGAGGTGTTGTCCTCGGATCTTTCCCTTAAGGGACTGATCCCGGACCGTCGTCAATAGCCCGTTGTGTTGCTCTAGTACGACGTTAACTAAAAATTACCATTACCATTACCCTTCGAAATATAATATGGTTTAAATACATAATGTTTTCAAACATTTTTAATAATTATTATTGCAGACTAAAAACAATTTTTTAAATAAAATTTTAGGTGTATTTTGTTTGGGTTGTTTAACAGTACCATGACACAAAATATCAGCGCTAAGGAAATATTATTTAGGTAATTGGTAATTTTTTTAATCAACGTCATACTAGAGCAACACAGCGGGCTATTGACGACGGTTCGGGATCAATCCCCTAAGGGAAAGATCCGAGGGTAACACCAGGTAATTTTGAACCACTGTCAGATAACGAAATATTATTTAGGAAGATATCCATAAAAGTCTAAGAAACTGATTTAACAATAGGAGCTCCAATCTTTAAGCATTCTTAAATTCGAAACAGTTAGACATAATGACATGAAATATGGTATCTATATTTTAAATTCTGATAGAGATTTGAAATTGTGTGTCGCAATAGTCCTATTGAAAATTATGAAGCTGGTGCTCAATTTAATATGAAGATGACCTATTATGCAAATTTTATGAATTTGAATACATAGAAAACGTTAGGTTCGAATCAAACGCTTTCTTTGAATTTTCTCTACTGTTAAAATTGCTCGAATGAAGATAAGTATTTTTTTTTCTTCCGTGACTGTACATTAAATACTTGAAATATAGTAATTGCATGGTTTTAGTAAAATTCACAAAACCGGTTTTTCGGTTTTCTTTCTTACAAAAACCCTGAAAACCAATTTTGTAAATAAATACGATCGATAGATTTGTGTAAAAAACATTAAAATAAATTTATATCTCAAGCCCCCCCCCTGTTATATACAACGATTATTATTTTACTAATTTAGTACAGAATGAAATGTGCCGTCCATTTTGTTTCGTTTACAAACATTTCGCTTACTTCGCAAAAAGATAGTAATGCGCATGCGTTAACTCTCCACCAAGAGTTAATACATCGATTTCGGAATATTAAAATTTAAACACCGAAACGTTTGTTTCAACCTTAGATAAGGCAATGTGAATACCGGTTACTATGGTAATCCGGGGATTATCGTTGATCTGCGGTTTAACTCGGATATGTGAATACGGCCATAAGTTTCTGAAATATTCCTACCTGTTATTTCTGAATAAATATGTTTGTTCAAAACTGCAAAAACGGTTGAGCAAACACAACAATTAATTTTTCGAATCAGAATTACCTAATGTGTGTGAACAGAAGTAATTGACAATGACATGTAATAATGATGAATTTTTATTCTGGCAGGTTGGTAAACGCTAAACATTTAGTTGTTTGCATCAGTATGCGACATGCATAGTATGGTATACATTGTTAAAGTGAGTTTACGGTAGGCAATGCGTAAGAAAACCGAAAAACCGGTTTCGATCTCTCATAGACCGGATTTTCGGTTTCGAGATTTGAATCGGTTTCCCGTTTAACCGGAGTTCTTGAAACCGGTTTTGCAATCATTATTGGAATACATATTTGTAATCTATGCCCCCGCTATCTTATCTGATTCGGAGATTACTAGAAGGGACAATGTAGAGAGGGGGGGGGGCTGTTATGAAAATTGCTAAAGTTGTACAAAAATTCGAACTATCTAATATATTTAGGAAGGCGTTAGGAATATTTAAACCGCAATAGCATCAAGGCCCGGTGTACACCGGTTTTTCAACTTGCGGCTCCACTGCGGCACCGAAGCCCAACAATGCACACATAACCGTGAAATGACGCACGCACTCATTTCGCTCCATCTGCGATAAATATTCTATCGAAGAAAACGTGTTTATTTCGCTTACTTGGTGTAAAAAAAGTATATTTTGAAATAAATAGACGTTACTGGATACAACCATTTATTAAATACTAGGAGGCCTGCCCCCTGCTCGCTAACGCTCGCCAACCCCTGGAGGATTGCTTCGCAATCCTCATTGGTTCGCTGCGTGAACCTATGCTCGCTTCGCTCGCCTCAATGAAGACATGTGTCCTAGCAGAAGGGATTGTTTACAAAATATGTTACCAAAAAAATGTTTTCCAAATCTAAATTTGCTGCATTACAGAAAAATATATACAGTATCTCTAAAATCAGAATTCAAATGAAAACTTTGTGCAAATTTTGACTCGAAATGTGAGTGTTGCTTTGGAAATTGAATACCCAGCATGTTGTTTGTGTGTACATTTTCCCAGCACTCAAACGACCCACACTTTTTCATTGAGTTTGTTGCCGAAAGTTGTAGTGCAAGCGTCTTGTTGAACTATAATTGTTGGCCCTGAAAAGGACCGTTTTTTAAATGGCCCTGAAAAGATCCTCCGCTTTCTTTGATTTCTATTATAAACTAACTGCAACAGCTCATTAAAATTTCCTTTTTTTTTTTCAATAAAATTTCATCCGATAACGCTATAAATTCAATCGATGCGCGAGACTTCGCGATAAACAAACAATCGTACAGTGTTGCCACAACGCGATTACAAATAACGTCTTTTTTGCGTGCCACGTAAGAGAATTATATATAGAGATTATTTATATTCAATTTGTTTACGAAAACAAGGTACTTCAGAACGGAGACTCATGTGTGGCGCCGTGGGGAACTGCGGTATTAATTGCACGCAAGTTGGACGTGCGTCGCCCCAGCGGCGCTGTAGGCATGTGTACACTGCTCCATTGCATCTAATGTATCTCAGACCGCACTTGCGTTGCGGCAGCGGCGCCGCACGTTGAAAAACCGGATGTGTGCACCGGGCCTAATAGCACCTTAAAACGCACACAAATCAATAGCCACTACAGTTGTGTAAACACCAAGAGTCAAATGAATATTAACCTTTTAGTGTGGCCATACATTGTGGGATCAGCATGCGATAAAGCATACTACAGTCGCATGCGTATTCTGTTTCTGTACCGAAAGCATGTCGGTACGCATGCGTATTTCAGCCTACTTAGTGTCACAGGACTGATGTGGTACCAGTGAATGGCTTATCTTACTGATAAGTCACATGGGTAATTTTCAATTTTAAGTAAATTGCGAGAGGTATTGAATCTGCAAATTCTAACTCGTGTGCACGAAGCATTTTTCGTAAATCATTCGAGGACTGAACCAAGATTTCCTTGGTGCAAATCTGCGAGTCATGTGCTTTGCTACGAAATAATTCTTGTTTCGATGTATGAATAAAGATACATTTAATCTTCTTTTCAATTCTTTTTCGGCTGAGTGAGTTACGCAGATGTCACGGAGAATTGCGATTGAGACAGAATTCCAATACGGTTCCTCCACACGAATATCGTTAAAGGCATGTCTCCAGAGGGTTTAACTTGAAACCCGCGTTTTTGAGCCGTGAAACTATTCCTCTTGAGTACGATGCACCTCCATCATCACTATCTCAATAAATGCGTCAACACATTAATAATTTTCAGTGCCTGAATGCAAACCTGATATACTTTCAGATACATCTGAAAATATATCAGGTTTGCTGAAAATTATTAATGTTGCATTTCATATGTTTATGGACTCCCCTGTTTTTTAGTAGGATCGTAAACATTATGCTCCGAACGGGGTCATTATTTCTTGTCGTCGGCACATCCCCATCCCCTTCGTATCATCAAGCGTGTACGGAAGGATGCGTAACACTATATTTAGATCATTAGAGGATGGAGGTAGCCTGAGCATGACCGCAAGATGAAAAGAGCCGACTGGCACAGAGTTCCTCAGCTCCTCGGTTAAGGGATGGGGTCCTGAAATCGTAACCGTGAAATGAGAAGACCCTTTTGACAAATTTCCACGCTTTTTCTTGTCCATCCGTACAAACTTTTATGGTATGCCGCAGAAATATGGGAAGAATCGAAAGGGAGCCGAAAAAGTAGAACAGGACAGGGGTGTCTACAGAGAAATGTCGACGGCATGAGAGTACATGGTGTGCTAAAGGATGAAATAACGCGCCAGGCAAGTTCTGAGCAGATTCTAAGCATACAAGTTCATCGAAGAATCGGGACTCTGGAATTCAAAAAATCTACCTCCAAATAAAAACTTCCTAAAAAGTGAATAAGAAAGAAAATGGTGCATTTTCTTTCCTGTGATTAGGGATTGGTACTTTGTTAATATGTCTATCTAACCAGTATGTATTTTTCCAAAATCAGCTGAGTGAAAGTAGGTAAAAAGGATATTATTCCAAATTGACGAAGGAAACTTTTATTTTAATACTAGAAAATCAACTTTATTAATAATTATTCATAGGTAGGAAATAACCACCGACAATTAAAGTAACACTACTAGTAGTAAGTATTAAACGAATTGATGATCATCAGTCTTACTAGTTTCCACACAAAACAACATCACTTTGTTTTATACGTAGTACTTTTCAATTTATCTAAAGTTAAGTAGTCTCTATCTTTAATGTCGTTGAGCAAGTGACATATAAATTGTACCTAACCTTGTCTCATACTAACATAAAAATATAATCTTAGTCAGTTTTTGGTCAACATAAAAAACAAGGGAACTCTTAATTCTTAATTCCTTAAATTGAAGTTATATAGTAATGCAAATCACTTTTGAGTTTGAAAGAACGATCTAAGGAAACAAATCGTATTAATTGTGTCGTCCCCCAACCTACTTCTCAATGAACTGCAAATAGTATAACCAGAGGCCGAGAAGGCCCTCTCAGCTTCAACACTAATTAGTTTAACAGTTATTAAGTAGTCGTACATAAGAGACAAATATTTTTCTTTGACTCCATTTCATATGAAGTCTTTTCTTTCTTCAGTATTTTCTCAAAATCTGTTTCTTTTCTGAAGTTTGTCTTTTTGCATTAGTTTTCATTTCCTTGCAGAATTTGTTTTTCTAATTTCTCTTTATAAAAAATATTATTGATAATTTAATTTCTATTTTTTTTTTTGCTAGAATTCTCCAAACTGATTATTGAAAAATATAAATTTTCACAATCGATTGTTTAATTCACAATTTTGGGACTTTAAAGTTGGGTTTTAATAATCGATTATTTAATTATAAAAAAAATCGGGTTTATCGGATCCGATAGATGTTGCTGGATCCAGTAGGTAGTCAAATGATGCCGGATCCACCGGATCGGATTGCAATCCCTACCTGTGATCTAGTGAGATCTAAGCTCGGTATACAGAAATCACTTTTGATAGTAATTTTTAGATATGTATATGGTTAAACATGGCGTACTGAATCGCACTAGTTTAAAGCGCATAGATATGTTACCACTATGTTAAATTTATGCATATGCGTAGATTCATTACAGATATAGTTCAAAATCAATTTAGAACAGTAACAAGTTGGTGAAGACTTGTCTCAAGAAATTTTTGTTTATGAAATTAAAATATGAAATAGATTGTTTCATTCGCTTGCTAAGGTAATCGTGTTTTAAAAAGGCTACAAAGTATAAAAGAATAACGATTTTGTTTTTATCCTACAGTGTTATTAATCTATATATATAATTCTCTTACGTGGCACGCAAAAAAGACGTTATTTGTAATCGCGTTTTGGCAACACTGTACGATTGTTTGTTTATCGCGAAGTCTCGCGCATCGATTGAATTTATAGCGTTATTGGATGAAATTTTATTGAAAAAAAAGAGGAAATTTTAATGAGCTGTTGCAGTTAGTTTATAATAGAAATCAAAGAAAGCGGAGAATCTTTTCAGGGCCATTTAAAAAACGGTCCTTTTCAGGGCCAACAATTATAGTTCAACAAGACGCTTGCACTACAACTTTCGGCAACAAACTCAATGAAAAAGTGTGGGTCGTTTGAGTGCTGGGAAAATGTACACACAAACAACATGCTGGGTATTCAATTTACAAAGCAACGCTCACATTTCGAGTCAGAATTTGCACAAAGTTTTCATTCGAATTCTGATTTTAGAGATACTGTATATATTTTTTCTGTAATACAGCAAATTTAGATTTGAAAAACGTTTTTTTGGTTACATATTTTGTAAACAATCCTTTCTGCTAGGACACATGTCTTCATTGAGGCGAGCGAAGCGAGCATAGGTTCGCGCAGCGAACCAATGAGGATTGCGAAGCAATCCTCTGGGGGTTGGCGAGCGTTAGCGAGCAGGGGGCAGGCCCCCTAGTTCTATGAATTATCCTTATACAGTATTTTTCTCGGTATATTGAGAACATTTGGGTACATCTGATTTATATTTCTAGTTCAGCTGAATACAGGGAAGGATCCAATTAAATATGAAATGTTTTCTGTTTTACATATGGAAATAGTAAATTGTTTAGAAAATAATAAATGTTCACATACATATTATCGTGTACTTACGACCCTTACTTCTTACTTACTTACTGATTTCGGAACTCAAAATAAAATATTTTGGAAGTTTCAGGCATTTTAAGTACTTAAAATTTTGTATAGCAGTTGTGTAATCGCTTGATGTTGCATGCTTGAAGATCCCTTTCTCAAAAACTACATAACCATTTCATATTTTTGTAAAATATTAAGCATTTTATTTTCATCTATTTCTACACAACAATTTCAAACGTCATATTCAAGCTAAAACGTAGTAGCAAAAAATGGAAAATTGTCAATTTTGATAGAAATTAAAAGGTTTCTATGGACTAAAGAAATTTAAATGCATAGTTTAAATCAGGGCTCGAAATACCCGGGTGCACAGGTGCACTGTGCACATGAAAATTAAATTGTGCACCTAATTTTTTCCAGCTAGGCACACCTGTGCACCTAATTTAAAAACTTAGGTGCACAAGGTGCACCTGTATTGAAAAATATATTTCGAGGCCTGGTTTAAATTCATGCCAGATACACTTCTAGGTTTGATTCAACTACTACTGGAGATTGGAAGTCAGCTTTTATTTCTTCATCTTCCAAACAGCAAAGTAAAATTACAAAATGACGGTTTTCGCTATTAAATTATATTCTGACATTTCCTAAGAGACCGTTTTCTGAAGAATGTAACGATATAAAAATTTTAAATATCTGTCTATAACTTATTGAAATATAGGGTCGCATAAAGATCACTTTTTGTGCTAGAAAATCTAAATGTGTGTGACATTGAACTTTAAGTGTCAATAATTAATAAAATTTAGATTTCTGAAACTTTTAATATTTTGCCAGTTGCTCATTACTATATGTGATCTATTTAAAAACGGATTTTCATTAAAATCGGTGATAAGTCAACCACAGCTGATTTGCTCATTTTGCATGGAACGATCCTTCTTCCAAACTTTTAATGATAGTTGCTGAATAGCTACAACATGCTTTAACTAAAACTACAGCATCAGTAGTTAAAAGGACATCTAAAGCCAGTTTTTCAGCAGTGATAGTTACCGTCTCCTCTTTTGAAAGTGACACACTTTTAACCTTTCAACTACGGCCGTTACAGCAGTTGTACTATGATCTCGTCACGAAATAATTTAGACAACGACCAGTACATCAGTTGTACCTTGGAAATTAAAAGAATCGCGCTAAGATAGAGTTTAGACTTTGGTCGTTACAGCAGTTGTATCTTGAAAGTTATAAGAATCGCACTTGTTATATCTATAGCCGTAGTCAAAAGGTTAATATTCACATAGTGATGGGCACAATACAATGCTGCAGACAGCCACGTTCCCACTTTGTAATAATAGGTTCAGTCGAAAGAGGGGAATTGTGAAAAATAAATAACTACTCGATTTGATATTTTTTAAATGTTCTTTTCACTGAAGATATCACACATTTACCATTGGGTGTAGGGATGCGACAACGACAGCAAAACATCGATGTTCAAAATTAAAACATCGATGTTGATAATACATCGACCCAAAAACATCGATTTTTTTAAACATCGATGTTTTTAAAATTCAGTTAATTTAAACTCCCCCCCCCCATTTCTTAAAACTGGTTTAGCAACTAATTATGCAACATCGACAGCAAAACATTAATGTTTTTAAAATTCAGTGAATTTAAACTTTCACCCCATTTATTAAAACTGGTGTACAACTTATTTTGAAACTTCGATGTTCAAAATTAAAACAACAATGTTGATAATTCATCGCACCAAAACCATCGATGTTTTTAAAATTCAGTGTATTTAAACTTTTTTCCCCCAGTTCTTAAAAATGGTTTAAGACCTAGTGATGCGACATCGACAGCAAAACATCGATGTTTTGGAACATATATGTTCAAAATTAAAAGATAGATGTTGATAATGCATCGCCCCCAAACCATCGATGTTTTTAAAATTCAGTGTAATTAAACTTTTTTTCCCCAGTTCTTAAAACTGGTTTAGCAACTAGTGAAGCGACATCGGCTCCAATGCATCGATGTTTTTACAAGACATCAATGTTTAGAAAACATCGACATCTATGTCACATCCCTACTTTTCAGGCCCTTCACTCTTGGACACTTTGGTCTATAAGTATGATCAATTTGCTGATTATGAAAATTATGCTACTATGTTAATTTTAAAATTTTTATAACAATACTTTTTTCATTTAAAAATAAAACATCGACAAGTATAAACATCGATGTTACAAAAACATCGACTCCAATACATCGAAATTTTTTAAAAAACATCGATGTTTTGAAAACATCGACATCGATGTCGAAACCCTAGTTTCAAGTAAAAGAAAATTTGAATGCCAGATATGTGATGCATCAACTATGGACATCGTTCTTAAGAAAATTTAATTCACATTCTGATTTTTTAATTTCGAACATTTAATTTCAACAGCTGTTTCAATGGCTATATTGAAATTATAGGACTAATTTTTTTATAGTACTAACGACGATTACTAGAACGCAGCTGAGAATTTTTCTATTTTCCATCAAGTTGGTATATTTAGTATTTTCGAAGAAAGATGACACTAATCTTTACTTAAGAGGACGCAAGAAAACTGAACTACCAGAGCAATATGCTTTTGCACATGGAACTTTAATTAGTTATTAGATTATAATTTTCTTTTGCCCCATTTTACTAAATTTTATTTATTTTTAAGTTTTAATAGATTTTATGTTGGAGTGTTTTTTTAGGCCTTTCTTTATTCAATCCAACTGAGCCATGAGGCTTAGCGATAAAAACTGTTCAAAACCAAAAGCGACACGCATTGCTTACATGTGCCGTGCTCGACGTATGCATTTACTGGACCAATTCCTAGGTTTCGGTTTCTATATTTGGTGAAAAGAGCGTCAGATACATTAAAGTTTCAGTTTCAGTCATATTTGGCTAATAATTTAATTATTACTAGGGCAACTTTTTGCAACAAATGCAACTTTTTTTCATACGTTCTACGCTTTATGTAAAGTACTAAAAACAAAATTCCTCCTACATGGGGTGTATTGTAAGTGAGTTATAACCGCAATATAAATGCAACTTTCTACATAAATGCAACTTTTTGCATAGTTGTACCTTTTTACAATTTAGCTTAAAATTAATTAATATGATATTACTACTTCATTTTTTGCCCTCTGAATCAACCCTTCGATCACGTGTGTCTGATCTTGCGAACACCGAGGTATTGCAGATCAAACAAGAAGTTCTTGGAAAGAAGGTATTCGTCCTAACAGACGAAAGGGAAATAAATAGCAAGAAGTACTTTAACACATTGGTTGGCACACATGATAATCCAGAGCAAACTTGCGTAATCGACTGCAGAGTTTGCGAGGTGGGTTTCGATCATCAATATGTTATTTCATTGTAGATGACGTTTTAAAATCTCTGGATGTTGAGCGAAAGGATGTTGTGCTTCTGCTATCCGATACAGTATATTATATGACTGCTGCTGGAATCACACTCAAGGTGCTTTATCCGCGATTGCTCCAAGTTACTTGAGAGGTACACTCGTTTCACAACTGCAGAAAAAGTCCAATGCAACAATGTCAGGCAACATCAGTCTCTGTCGAGCGCAGTTTTTCAATGCTAAAGAAATTAATGACCAAGGATAGGCAATTCAATGACATAAACGTGCTTCTGTTTTTTATGATGTACAAATAAATTTTGAATTTTTTCATTTTTTACTAATAATTTATTTTAGATTTTAGTGTATCAAAAATAAATGCAACTTTATTTTCGTAAATGCAACTTTTGGGAATGATAAATGCAACTTTTCCCATTTTTACTGCAACAAAAAAGTTGCCCTAATTATTACATTTTATTTTAAACAGTTTGCATTGCAGGTTTTGTCTGTTTCAAAAATATTTTTACAACCTTAATTTTAAAAATGTAAGCCTCATAACTTGCGCAAGTTCTCGAAAGGCTTTCGTAAGCCCGCCGGTCGGCGTTTCTGACCAAATCTGTCACCGGAACCTCTTACATTTCCCCTTTATTGATAGCACCAGGAAAAGAAAAAAGCCAGGGCGCGTCTTAATAACACCGCTCTCATGAATCAAAACTTTATTTACACAGCTTTCTGTCCAGTAGGTTATGTGTAATCTCTTCCGAGTCCCAGCTTGTCGGTCGCTTTCTGAAAGAGACCTTCGATTCTCAGGCTAATCACAGAATTCGCTGCTCACAGCACTTATTGGAAATGCGCGTTTCTTGTTTGCTTTTTCTCTCCGATTTCTGGAAATTTTATCTCCAAGTCTCTTATCATCCTCCTTAGATCTTCAATGCTGGTCCTTGTTGTGTAAAAATTTTAAAATAAACTCTCCATATTACATTTTGCTTGTAGTTGATTTCATTTTAATAAACTAGGGTGAATCATTGAACGTCAGCGATGACTGACATCTAAATTTGCTTAAGCCACCGGATTTCCTGGCCTTTGCTGTGGACATTTATGTGTATTTTTATATCTGTAAATATAGCCGTTAGAAGAAATATTGATGACTCATTAAAATCACATCAAACAAAAATGTATGACATTCAAATCTTAGAGGCACCTTTTATTTACTTTGAAAAAAGAGTGGATGTTGGGAAAATTTTAAGTTCATTTGTATTTTTAAAATCAAAAAGGGACTTGAAATTTCAAGATTATGTTTGAAAAGTATTTTTTGTGTAATGTTATAGCGGTTACTTCAGCTGCTTATTAAAAAATTTTAAAAATTTACATGACCAACTTTTTTTGTGGTAGCTCTACGCTATAAGTTTCGATGCGGTCGTTGCGTCTTCTCAAAAGATTATTGACCAATACTTTGCTTGATAAGCTAATAATTATTTGTGACACATAAATTTATTATGGAGCCTAGGGTGTTTTAAACGAGGATCCGACAGTAAAACAAAATTCTATGCTCGATTAATGCTATAAGAATGTTCAATGGATAGATCTACAATAGAAGATTTCGATGCTCAAATAAGGAACAATTTAAATGATCTTTGACTGATCAATATTTTTCAGTGACCGATGATTTACTGATAATTAAATTATAATTTTTAATTTATGGACTAAGGAACAATACTTTGTCGTGATTAACTTTATAGCGTTTCGTCGCAACAACAAATTTCCGCATAGTCTTTTGGTTAGTGGTTTACTTTTATATAAAAAGCATTAAGATGAACCGGCTGGCTGATAGTACCACTTTTACACATATCACTTTCTCTGTTATTGGCTCTGATAATTCTCTGAACTATTCGCATATTATTTTCTTAACGAGGATTTTTTTATGAAAATTAGAAAATTGTTGGTAAGTTAAGCATGGACAAAAATTTTTGGTGATAGAGAGGTATATTCCAGTCGATTCCTAACTCCACCTTAGAGATGAAGACTCTCTGGATTCTTCGGGTGATAAGAGTATAAAAAAGATTATATTAAATAGTTGTATAAAAGCTCTCGATTGCATACAGGGAGACACGCGCTCACCCTAAACATACACAATTAGAAATTTTAAGACCTAAACTGCTTCTACAGAACTTTCTCATGGTGCAAAAGCCTTGAATAGTATTTCGAGATTATACTTTAGTATGTTTTATTTGTAATGTGACTATTTCCCTCCCCGACGATGTATTTCTTAATCAAATTGAAGCAGGTAAGTAGAGGGAAATTATTAACCCTGTATAAGAGCTTGGATTCTTGTATAGATAGGTAGACTCGAGTCAGTCGACTCAGTCCTCGAGAGAGGGCATTCTAAAGATTTGTCATAAGATTGCAAATCAAGGAACACACGCTGATCGCTCCATCCATTCCATACATGCGTTCTACACGAAGTCTTCCGTTAGTGGTACAGTCGATCTATGGATACGTTGGCAGAAAAATTAGTTATTGTTAGATAACTGCTTATAGCTATTTATCGGCCTTAGAATGAAATATTCATCCCATACACACTCCCAAAATCAAAAATTAATTGGACTCGTTCCTTTGTTCACTCTCGTTTCCTTTAATCTATCTCCCATTTGCCGGCCGCTTGCAGAACACATTTGAACTATCGGTCAACAGAACGGTGAGACGTTACATTTGTGTCGAAAACCTATGCTCATAACTTTAACAACACTATGATTCCTATGTTTTTAACTGAACGCACACTGTAATTGTGTTTTACTTATCCTAAAGCCCAATAAGACATAGACGTTTGATATCCTTGAATTGAAAATTTTTTATGTAGTTTTTGCCAGTACTGACAAACATCGGATTTCGTATGATAGTATTAAGCAGCTTCTATAGCTGATGCTCCTTTTAACAATGTATCAGGTTTTCCGAATGGGTGCTCAAAACTGACAATTATACTCCTCTGTTTCTCTCTCTTCATGGATGAGAATATATGGAGAGAATAATGAAAGAGAATATGACGTGATATTTCATCAAGATATGGCCAATTTTTCTATGATTTTGAGATCAAGATCTCGTAAGTTTTCTTCTAACGATGAGATATTTCGTCCAGCAAGATTTGGTCAGTATTGTGAGTTTGACATCTCGTCAATTTAACCACCAGGAGGGGTTAAAAGCTCACAAGCTACTTTCCTGCTTCTTCCTCATCAATGACTGCAGGCCCAAATGTTCTTGCATTAAAAACTGTGATAAATATTTGGTCGTAAAATCAAAATTCCATTAACTCACTAAGTTTTGAGATAAAATGTCTGTTCTATTTTAGCTTCTACACCATTCTCCCTCTAAGCTTATTCTAAAAGAAAAGAACAGAAAAGGCTTTGATGGTGGACCAGGAAAGATTCATAATTAGCCCTTTACCATCCCAGTTTTCTATCTATACACCAGTTTCAGGCCAAAAGTCCTCAGCAATGTGCAAGTGAGGTGCTTTGCACTGGAGGAGGCCTGCTGTCATCGCAGACTTCAGGTAGATGCTCGATGAGATGTCCGTCATGTCACGAGGCTCTCCTTGATGAATTGCGAGGAAGAACAACTCACTGTTCGGCCCTCATTAGAATGGGATCTCACAAGGCGGCCATTTATGCAACAAGCAAGAACAGGGAACTTGGTGTGCTACCCCGGGGAGAGCGTTACAGAGAGAGGGTTTTGTTCTTTTTTTTTAAAGCTTCTGCGTGGTGTAGCGTCGGTTCTCTTTGAGGCGTTTAGACTGTGGTTGAGGAGATGCAAGAACGCTTCTATGGTGAGGCGTTCACGCTCCAGAAGTTTGCTGGTTGGATAAAATTCTCCAAGTTAACTTGTCGCGTGTCTTCGTACAATCTATTCTGGAGAACTTGTGGAAATCTGCGTGCGTGCCTTTGATTTCAGAACTTTCACCGGCCTTTTTATTTTTTTCTTTCCCTCTCTTTCTGCTTTGATTGTTAGCGAATAAATTTGAAACACGCGTCTGTTTCGTCGCACTTGGCAGAAGATTTAAAAAATACGACATGCAAACTTGATGTAAGGGTTCATCAAGTCATTTATTTTCTTTCCCAGAAGCAATTAGTATACGGAGATGAGACAGATTTCTAACGGCGCTATTTCAGGTTTTACCAGGATCACAGACAAAAAAATATAGCGGATAATTAATGATGAAAAATTCAGACAGCAGGGTGCTTAAATAGAAAATAGTCACGACAAAGTGTATTGCTATTCTGGTGACAAGAACCTCAGCTAAGAGGATTGGCTCTACAATAGATATAAAAACTAGGAGAATGCATAGAAAATGTTTTTTTAAAGACATTTTCTAGGCGTAATTATGTATTTTGAACATACAGCGTGCTCTGAAGGGTCTGTTAATTCCCAACCGCTCAAATGTTTTGATATACCATTAAAGAGATCCAGCATGTATGTTAACTTCAACAAGTTTAGGTGTACTTTTCTTAGGAACTATTTGTCATGTTTGTCCTGCTTGAAAGCTAAGAAGTTTTTTAAGCTAGGGTTTTGTTCGTTTTTAAAATTAACATAATTGTAAATTTTTTAGCTGTAAAATTGTAAGCTAAGCAAATTTCAGCTAAAAACCTTTTAGAAAAACACATCTTACTCCCCCATTAAACACTTAAGAACTAAGTGAGGGAGAGATGGCGCATTCCTTAGATAATTGACTCGTAGTAATTCAAAACGTAAAATATTCGAAATTTTTTTGTTTTTATAAAAAGTATATTATTTTATTATTGAAATACATCAGTGGTGTTTGATGGGAACTATCATAACAGTCTAAAAAAGTATAATTAAAAACATTATAGTTAAGCAGTATATTAAATTTCAAATATATTGTGGTGGAATATTCGCATTATAACCACTACTTTGTGTCTGTCACCACGCCATCTGGTCCTCACTTACCTCTATATGTGCCACAAATGTACACATAGAACGTTTCAGAAAGTTATCTGGAATAGATTAATAGATTGTTATTCAACTTATATACAGAGGCTGTTCGCACATTTTTTAGACTATTTTGGTTAGTGGTAATAAAAAATCGTTTGCTGCAAAAAAAATAACTGTAGTTGTACTATGTTTTTAAAAGTCAAAATTATCGTCTGCGGCTTGAGAGGTTTGTTTTTATTAAAATTGGCGTTTTTAACGAAACAGTGGTTCGAAGGCTATATTTATGCTCTTTCCGAAGATAAATATTCATACTAAGTTATCCAAAAAAGATGAGAGTCTTGTTTTTGTGATATCTAAAGCGTCGATAGGTAATATCGTCAAAAGAAAGGAAAAAAACGTCAAATTGGAGCCTCAAGTGGGACAAAAATTCCAAACAAGTATCCAAGGAAGAAACGGACATCTTCGACTATTGCAAAGGTACGTTGTTTAATGTTAAATTAAAATCCCCCTAGTCAAAGGACAGTTGCAAAATCATTAAAATGCTCGGTGTCCAATGAAAGCAAAATGATAAACGTTCATTTAAATCTTAAGAAAGCGAAAAAACGCAATGTGCATCGTCTTTTTTCAAAGCATATCGCTGAACGCAGGACATGCTGCCAAATTCTATATGAGAAAATGAGAAACACTTATCCAAAAAAAATATGGAAAAAAATTGTCACAATAGATGAATCCTGGATGTATTTAAATGATTGCAGCAAAAAAAGAGTCATTTATTATCATAAAAGGGGAGAAAAAAAATTTAAGTACATGGTTCACAGAATCGAAAGAAAGTTTTTCTAAGGGATTCATGATTGTTGCTGGGTTTTCATATAGTGGCAAGTTAAAAATAAAGAGAGTGGAAAAAAAATGTCAAGATTAACTCCAAACACTATCAGGAACATATTTTATCGCCAATTTTTCTGAATGAAATACCATCGCTTTTCCCACAGTGCCATCAATCTGTGGAACTCCATCAAGACAAAACTAGCAGTCACACATCAAAATCCACTGTAAATTTCCTAAAAGAAATGGAACAAAAAACCGGTATCAAGGCCATACCCTTCACTGATATCCCTACTAAATCTCCCGATGTATCAGCTATGGATTTTTGTGCTTTCGGACTTTTAAAATCTGCATTATCCAAATGTCGTCCCACAACCCTTACAGGACTCTGGAAAGCTGTTCAGGAGGAATGGGATAGAATACTTCTTCTGACACTTCAAAAGGTATTATTATCCTGGAAATAACGGTGTCGAAAGATAGTTCAGGATAAGGGCTGTCAAATAGAACATTTAAAACACAAGAATTTTATGTAATTTAGTTTTGTGAATGCAATATACATTGTCTAAAAAATGTGTGAACAGCCTCTGTATTTATTATTTTGATTGAACCTCTGAATTTTTTATGCTACTGAAAAATGATAGAAACATTTAGATACGCATACATATACATTAAAATCTATTATAATTTGTTACGTATACATAGAAATATGATACGAAGTGTTCTAACTTCACTCATAATTTATTATTAAATAGCAACTGTATCCTTCAATAAGAACTAAAAATTAATTTCCTCCGATTTATGGATAAGTTTCCAAGTGTAAGCCATTGTGTTTCAATAAACTTTTTTACATACAAAGTATTAAATAAGCAGGACGTATACAAAATAAACTATATTTTAAATGACTATACACATTACAGTAGAATCATGAGACAATCGGAGGATGTGAAACTTGAAAAATTATAGGAAAATGAAGTTTAAAAAAAACTTATCCCCTTATCTTCGTCACGAACTATGAGTAATGAATGAGTGCATCTGTGAAAACTATTTATTTCGACCTTCTATAAAAGATAATGGCTTATACGTTTTTACGAGAAAATACAAGTTGAAAGAAAAGTACATACGAGTTAACCTGTAGTATTAAATTAATGTTTTTATGCGTAATTTAAGGCCACTTTATTTCTCATCAGGTCACGGCAGTCGCTATATCGTTCTCGTTTCACACTGTTTAATTGTCTCTTAACCCTTCTGGTGGTTGTCTCGAGGAATCTTGTCATTAGAAAAACTGACCAGATCTTGTTGGATGAGATATATAGACGAGACTTATGAACGAGATGTTTTTAGAAAACTGACCAGATCTTGATAGAAGAGATATTTAGACGAGATGTCAATGGAACAAAACTGACCAGATCTTGACGGACGAGATGTCATTAGAAGAAAACTGACCAGATCTTGATAGAAGAGATTTTTAGATGAGACTTATGAACGAGATGTTATTAGAAGAAAACTGATAAGATCTTGATGGACGAGATATAAAGACCAGATGTCATTAGAAGAAAACTGACCAGATCTTGATAGAAGAGATATTTAGATGAGACTTATGAACGAGATGTTATTAGAAGAAAACTGATAAGATCTTGATGGACGAGATGTTATTAGAAGAAAACTGACCAGATCTTGATAGAAGAGATATTTAAATGAGACTTATGAACGAGATGTTATTAGAAAACTGATAAGATCTTGATGGACGAGATATAAAGACGAGATGTCATTAGAAGAAAACTGACCAGATCTTGATAGAAGAGATATTTAGATGAGACTTATGAACGAGATGTTATTAGAAGAAAACTGATAAGATCTTGATGGACGAGATATAAAGACGAGATGTCATTAGAAGAAAACTGACCAGATCTTGATAGAAGAGATATTTAGATGAGACTTATGAACGAGATGTTATTAGAAAAAAACTGATAAGATCTTGATGGACGAGATATAAAGACGAGATGTCATTAGAAGAAAACTGACCAGATCTTGATAGAAGAGATATTTAGATGAGACTTATGAACGAGATGTTATTAGAAGAAAACTGATAAGATCTTGATGGACGAGATATAAAGACGAGATGTCACTAGAAGAAAACTGACCAGATCTTGATAGAAGAGATATTTAGACGAGATGTCAATAGAACAAAACTGACCAGATCTTGACGGACGAGATGTCATTAGAAGAAAACTGACCAGATCTTGATAGAAGAGATATTTAGACGAGATGTCATTAGTTAGAAAACTGACCAGATCTTGACGGACGAGATGTCATCAGAAGAAAACTGACCAGATCTTGATAGAAGAGATATTTATATGAGACTTATGAACGAGATGTTATTAGAAGAAAACTGATAAGATCTTGATGGACGAGATACGAAGACGAGATGTCATTAGAAGAAAACTGACCAGATCTTGATAGAAGAGATATTTAGACGAGATGCCAATAGAACAAAACTGACCAGATCTTGACGGACGAGATGTCATTAGAAGAAAACTGACCAGATCTTGATAGAAGAGATATTTATACGAGATGTCATTAGTTAGAAAACTGACCAGATCTTGATAGAAGAGATATTTAGACGAGATGTCAATAGAACAAAACTGACCAGATCTTGACGGACGAGATGTCATTAGAAGAAAGCTGACCAGATCTTGATAGAAGATATATTTATATGAGACTTATGAACGAGATGTTATTAGAAGAAAACTGATAAGATCTTGATGGACGAGATACGAAGACGAGATGTCATTAGAAGAAAACTGACCAGATCTTGATAGAAGAGATATTTATACGAGATGTCATTAGTTAGAAAACTGACCAGATCTTGATAGAAGAGATATTTAGACGAGATGTCAATAGAACAAAACTGACCAGATCTTGACGGACGAGATGTCATTAGAAGAAAGCTGACCAGATCTTGATAGAAGATATATTTATATGAGACTTATGAACGAGATGTTATTAGAAGAAAACTGATAAGATCTTGATGGACGAGATACGAAGACGAGATGTCATTAGAAGAAAACTGACCAGATCTTGATAGAAGAGATATTTAGACGAGATGTCAATAGAACAAAACTGACCAGATCTTGACGGACGAGATGTCATTAGAAGAAAACTGACCAGATCTTGATAGAAGAGATATTTATACGAGATGTCATTAGTTAGAAAACTGACCAGATCTTGATAGAAGAGATATTTAGACGAGATGTCAATAGAACAAAACTGACCAGATCTTGACGGACGAGATGTCATTAGAAGAAAGCTGACCAGATCTTGATAGAAGAGATATTTATATGAGACTTATGAACGAGATGTTATTAGAAGAAAACTGATAAGATCTTGATGGACGAGATACGAAGACGAGATGTCATTAGAAGAAAACTGACCAGATCTTGATAGAAGAGATATTTAGACGAGATGTCAATAGAACAAAACTGACCAGATCTTGACGGACGAGATGTCATTAGAAGAAAACTGACCAGATCTTGATAGAAGAGATATTTAGACGAGATGTCATTAGTTAGAAAACTGACCAGATCTTGATGGATGGAGATATTTAGACGAGATGGTCATAAGAAGAAAACTGACCAGATCTTGATGGACGAGATATTTAGACGAGATGTCAATAGAACAAAACTGACCAGATGTTGATCTCACCATCATCAAAAACCGGCAGTACATTGATGACAAGATATCTTGTCATTTGCGAAATTGATAGGATCCGAATGAACCAGATACCTCGTTGAATCCACTTGGAGGGTCAATTAGCACCATACATGTAATTAGAGGCTATCATCTGTACAAGTAGGAAACAATTATATGACTAGCAAATAATAATAATATCTAGGATAAAGTAAATCGCAGAGCGAATTTTTAAATTAAGTAGAGGTTTAATACTCATATTTGAAGGTATTTGATATTCATGTTTCCTGATTAAAACTATTTCCTTCACGTGAGGCAAATAAAAAAAAACTTTTTTATATTGTGGTGCTAACAGGACGGAACTGCGATGCGTCATTCAATATCATCTTGTTTTCGGAAATTGGTAAAATCTAAAAAATGCAGATCTTGTTCGTTCAGTTTGTCTGGAACTGAAAACAACAAGAAACAAATATCGGCAAAAAATATATCTGACCTTGCGGATCACCGAGGCCCTTGTCAGACATGGCCCAACTGCTGAGTCGGGGGAAAACTTTCAAGTCTCACGCCGTGTCCCTCCCAACCTCCCACGGCAGACACAGACTCCACATCTCCGCTAAATGCAGGCCCCATGGAGTTCGCCGACAAAGACGTCCCTTTGTCGGAGTGAGGGGGTAATTAATTCGGCATTAATGTTCACTGCCTTCGGTCTGCTGGTCGTGAGGACCCGGAACTGGTACCTGGCCATACATATTCATGCAGGGAATATTTTAGGGGTCTTGTAGCTTTAAATCAAGTGGGTGGCGACACAGAGTAGGTTGTTGGTTTGTGACCGACTACTCCATGGCTTACAAGCTGCTCTTGAATCCCCCGTGTTCTATTGCATGAATTGAGAGTGCATAAAGAGAAGATGAGGGTTGTAAAATTCAAAAATTATTATTGAGGGTGCTCAAGTAATTGTATACACAAACATCGAAAAGGGTTGTTTGTCTGGGAATTTTGGTTGATAATTAAGTGGTAATTTTACTTTCATTATGTATTTAGATTATGGAGAGTGGGGTGCTAACTCATATGTTGCCTCGTCATCTGACCGTGGTTCTAAATTACTTGGCGGTACACCGAATGGCTTAGGCTGGGACGGTGGTAACTTGTTGAATCTATTTAGATTAATTTCGCATTGTGAAAGTAAAAATTTTATTGATAATAAGCTGAATCGCCCGTGCTTACTATTATTGAACTGGTTAACCGTTGATTGAAAAAGGGATCGGAATAATCTCTTTTTGTTTCGTAGAAAAATGACAACATCCTTTAAGTGACTGTAAAATAATTTTTTAATACATTCTCAACATTCTATATATTTTACTAAAAAAGTAACAACTTACTTTGGACTCAAATAACACGGATATTTATCTATCAAATTATTAATTTCACATAAGGTAACTACTGCAAAAGTCAATTTTGGGTTTGGGGATGATTATGAATGATCCCTTCTTAATTTCGTTTCCTGTAAAGTTGCTGTAACTCAAATCGTAAAAATGACGATCTAGGGAGAATAATCAAGCACTCATAGGCCCTACCAATATTTTTTTACTTGTTGGTTTTTTACTCAACGCTAGCGACCTTTTCAAACTTCATTATCACTAAAGAAAGGATGACAATCCAATTAGATAAGATTTTCGTGTGATTTATTTTCTTAAAAGACACACATTTTTTTCTTCAAAATTACATTTAGTGGCACGTACAACAACAAAATAATTTGTATTAAATTTGAATGTCTTCAGTATAGACAGAGCAAAAGCACCTGATTAACGTTTCCCAGAAAACGCTAAGTTGATTTGATAGATTAAAAAAAAAATATCGCTATTTTCCATCAAACCTTTAACAGGTTATAAGTTTTTCAATATAGCTGGCTGCTCGTAAGGTAAGTAGGCAACCTTGACCTTCTGTCATAAGGAATTTTCAATGTTTCAAAAGTCCTAGTTTGGATATTTTCTAACATTAATATTCGTTAAATATCAGTAAGTTCCATTGCAAATTTGCTTTTCTCTAAGTTTCATATAGTTTTGAATGAAATCTGGCACTGTGTTCAATTTAAAGATATAGATCGGAATGGAACCACGTTCTTATTCAGAATGGAAAGAATGTTATTTGCCTTATCGTATGCAGCTTTCAATAACGTATATGTTTTGTTCGAAACATAGAAGTAGGAAGGTAGTTGAAATAACGTCACACTGGAGCAAGACAGAGGGGTTGTTTCTGAAACGAGGAAAGAAATGCCATGTTTAATAAGTTAAATCGTTTTGTTAAGAAAACCATGTAAGAATTGAAACTACCTTGAATAAATTTAATATAGCTGCTAGTCTTGGTTCAAAAGGTTTTGTGTTGTACATTTTATTTATTTTCATATAAGTCGTAATTCTACAACCACATGTGTAGGGCTTAGAGGTAAGTTGGTCGAAATATACGCATGCTGTCCAGAAGTGAGAACACAGGTCTTTGGCAATATTGTACATAAAATATAACCAATTTCTAATAAGTTCTCGTACAAAATTGAACGTTTTATTATTTTTATATCACCTATCACGAATATTTGGAAACTATTTATGTTTCGAAAAGAAAAAATGACAGCAAATGATTAAAGTATAGGTTAAATTCTGTTTCAATAACGTTTTGGAAAAATAATTGCTTTAATAAAAATAATTGCTTAATAGAAGCATTTCCTTGAAAAAAAACTGAAATGTATTGGAAAATTTTGTGATTTTAGCGCTTGGGATTAAAATTTGGCTGCATTCCTAAAGATAAAAATGTCATTAAACGCACATACATGACCGATTTGCTGATGATGCTCGGGACAGTTCAAGTTCTTACTTTTGATTTTAGAAAGCGTTAATGAGAGGAAATTTTTTGTGAACATGTAAATAAGACTTCATTAATAAGAAAAGCCGAAATTTTAGAGTGATTTTAAATTTTTAAGCGTAAAATATACAAATATAGTGTAACTATGTATTGGGAAAAACTCGACTTTTCTAAGCATTTCCTTCAATTCTTAATTTCTATGTTAAAAGGTAGAAAAGAAAATGTAATACTACTTGCCAGATGTGCTTAACTACTGTATACAAATAATTTTAACTTTTTTGTAGAATGTGCCCCCCCCCCCATTATTGATAATTTTACATATAATTTAATTAAATAATGAATAATAAAAGATATTATTTAAAGATTTAAAGTCGGTTAAATCAGTATAAATAAGAGTTTTGTGAATTATACAAGAAAAAAAAATGTTCGTAGATATATCTAAAAAACAGTTGTAAAAATATATTTGGTGGAATTGTTATAATTTGATTGGAAGGGCAATCGGGTAACAGAACATTGGGCCAACCTCTAAAATGTTTTTATTACTATGAATACTTACCTAGGACGAATTCAAGAAAACGTGACATAGCACATAAAACAAAAGTAATTCAGAGTAATGTATTATAAATGGAAAATTTAATCCTTCATGTGTTACAGAGATTTTATGAACTACAAATGCGAACACTATAATGAAGTTTAATGTGCTGTATGAGCCGGAAACAATGTTACTGTTTAAAACTGCCAAGCATATCTAATTTTTCAAATACTATAAATAAGGAATAGCATTACGAGCATCTTAACAGTACTGCATGGAAATATGGAGACCTGTCCCAAATCACTTCGCGATGTTAAAGTTCTGGTCCGTGAAAAAATTTCACAATTTAAGAATAAATGTGTGCTTTGTTTCCTGGAAAATTAAGAAATACATACAAAAAGCATTCTCTTAGCAGTTATTTGCTTCTTGTCATACAAGAAAGAAGCAGATGGTATAAAGAACGTAAAAAATTACTTAAATGTAATAGTACTATGAGCAGATCCTAAAAATAACCAGATTAATTTCGAACGAAGAATTTGTTAAGTTTGCATCTAAAGCTTTTTTGTATGCGAGACGAGGAATTATAACCTTTCGAAGTAGTAAAGATGTAAGTGGGCATATGACTAATGTAAAATCTTCTCTTAACACGAAAATTCATGTTTAAGAATCCTGTATTCTCCTTGAAATGTTAAAAAATGATCAACCGTATACGGAAAGTTTGACTCACACGAGTTATCCTAACCATTTGAGGGTCAAGAGATTCGAATAGTGTAGCATTACCTTTCCCATATAATACACATAATGGCTAAATAACCGCATCTGAGTATTGAAAGAATCCGAGGAAAGATTCTATTGGTCAAGAAAGTCAAAACTGGTTAACCCACTGGCTGATTATCCCGCGATTTCCACAGGCAACTCAAATGTAGCAAAATTTGCTCATCCCGCGATTTTCGCGGGCAGGTGTTTTTCTATCTTTATTGAGGAGCGCATCCCGCTTTTTCACCGTTTAACCAATGAAATAAATTACATACAGTGTTAGACGTTAAATTTAGATTTTGGTCAACAGTTGTCGCTAGTCGTCCTCTAAATTGCGGCATTTGAAGGTACTTTGTATTTACCGCTCTAACTTCGCGCATTTGTTTGGCGCCTTTTTCTAATCAGAAATGGCTGCTAGAAAACGTTCAGCGATTGACAGAGTATATATTCCTGATGATTTATCATATTCTGAAAGTGATTTTAGTTTTGATAGTGATATAGATTTTTCGGACTGCTCCTCAGATAGCGATGAATCTGATCATGATTCAATAAACTTGCAAAGCGTTAGGCAGTGGTGCAAAATTGATACGAAGAATATTCCTCGTCCTCCACCTCCAGTTCCTGTTCGTGGAAATCCGGGAATTACTGTGCATATAGCTAACAATAACTTCTGACAGTTTAGTTTCCCATGATAAAAATATCTATATAAAAAGTCTTTTCTAGAAAGAAAAAAATGCGTATTTCAATTCTCCAATATATATAGATTTTTAATATGCAAAAAAAAAAAATACACGATTTTTGTAGCGATTTTGGTCCACAAATTGAGCAGTCAGAGGGTTAAGTCATGCAGGGAAGACTGCAGGCTACAGAACGGATTATTGCCTGTGAACCCCTCAGAGGGTTAATGTACCTAAGTCAAGTAGAAAAAGAAAGCAAAACAGACAATCCTCTCCTTAAAAACCGACCAACCGGTCTGGTGGTTAAGGTGTTAGTCTCTAGATTGGAAGGTTCCTGATTCGAATCCGGGTCAGTGGGTGGATGTTTGTAAGCGTATGGTGTAGAGGAAGTGAGCGTATGGTGTATTGTGATGGTGCACCTTAAATCTGTCGTGGCCGAAAGTCCTTACGTCGGGTTGGTGTGGAAGTTTGGAGAGTGTGGTTCAACTTCAGGTGTTGCCTTGTCATTTGACCATGGTTCAAAATTACGTGGTGCTATCCTCGAATCTTTCCATTCGGGGATTGATCCCGGACCGTAGACAGTAGCCTCTTGTGTTGCTCTAGTACGACGTTAATTAAAATTTAAAAATAACCAAATTACTTATTTAAAAAACCCTTCCTAAAAAATTAATTTGTTGAAGAACCTCAGGTAATCTCAGATAATGTTTCCAACAAAATCACTGTATATGTTTAGATTCTGTTTGGAAATTCAGATTTTCGTAACTCTTGCAGCAAAGAATATTTTTTCAAAACTTAACCCATCTGGATGTAGAGGATAGACAAATGTTTGCAACGTATGCAGGTGTTAGAAAACGAGCTACGCAGAAAATAAAAAAAAAAGTACCTAGTGTTATTTATGAAGAAAACTACAGCTCAAACTGTGAACATCGTGCGTTTGCCAAGGATTCTTAT